>OY804262.1:7187935-7501986 GCA_963680825.1 Meiosimyza decipiens | reverse complement strand
CCCTCACCGCAGAAATATTTTGACGGACACTATATAGAAACGATTTTGCAAAGAATATACACTACGTAGAAAAAATCTCAAATCCACAACCGCCCCCGCCCCGTCCCCCCGAAATAAAATCCTGGATACGGCCTTGCTTGTGCTGCTTATTACGATTGGGTAAAATATTCCATTGAACTATCAAATTAACAAAAAATAAAAAATGCCGGAAGGTTGTCATGTATTCAGCTGTGGTAATATTAGTTGAAGATAACTTTAGTTCCTGGGAAATCTTTAAACTTAGAAAAAAATATTTTGATTCCATAAGATATATTCTTTAATGTACATAGTACACAAAGCTACCGAAAAAATATTTTTATAAAATTGGTATGAATACTGTCTGATGCAATCGCATTTGACTCTATTATCAATATGGTCGCATCAAAATTACAATACACATCGATTCCTGAGAGAGTGAACGTTGATGCTATTGAATTCTTTGGAGTTGAGGTTATGTGAGGTCTTATGTTGCGATTTAATGGAAAATGTATGAAGACTGCTGGAAGCATTCATTGAGCTCACTCGGATTTGCGTTCACGTGCATACAGATGTCTGCGACATCTTTTTTAGCCTTTTTATTATTTTTATACCCTACACAGAGGGTATATTCACTTTGTCATTCCGTTTGTAACGCATAGAAGGGGGCGTGGCAGGTATGGAAAAGTATATATATTCTTGATCAGCGTCACCAGCTGAGTTGATATAGCTATGTTCGTCTGTCTGTCTGTCTGTGTGTCTGTCTGTCTGTCTGTCTGTTGAAATCAGGTTTACGAGAAAACTAAGCAAGCTAACTCAATGAAATTTGGCACACAGGTCATAGCATATGACCTATGTGACGAAATCGGTTCACGGCCACGCCTTCCGCCCATACTCTATGTAAATATACCCAAGTCCATTTTGAAAAAAAATTGCTGCGATTTTGATGAAACTTGGTGATTTGGTGAAGATGAGAACAAAATAAAGATTAGGCTAGGTTTGAAGTTTGCAAAGGCTCTTAAAGGGGCGTGGCACATCCCTAAATTTTAACTTTTATAACGCCATAGCTCGTAAACCGTGCAAGATATTATGATGAAATTTGGTACACGAATACAGATCTTATAAATCTTGAATAGCGCATAAAGTGGGCGGAATTGTAAAAGTGGGCGTAACACTTCTTAACATTTAAAAATTTGGATTTTGTATAGCTTCAAGTTGGCACATCCGATTTTCATTAAAATTTTAGGGATGATACCACTGAAAGTAGTCAACAATACAAGCTACGTCAATATACTGAAAAATTTATTTTAAGGGCGTGGCACAGCCTATAATATTTATAAACGTTATAAAAAAAGAACTAACAACGCAATCGTTATGAAATTTAATAAGGCGGATACACTTGCTAAAAGGTGTCTTCTTGCAAAATTTTGGCACAATTGTGCCGGTGGGTGTGGCACCTCCCATACAAGCGAAATAATTTTTAATGCTATATACAGTCTCCTATGAGAGTAATATTCATAAAATTTTGTGTAGAGGTGTCGGTTACTATAAGCTTCGGAATTAAATGAAACTTAACAAGATTGCATCAGTGGGCGTGGCACCTGCCTCATTAACATAAAGTTTTAAGTGAACTATTGGAGCAATTGATCTGAAATTTGATGTAAGTGGTTTACTGGGTATTAGGTACATATGGATCAAAAGCTTTTGAAATAGCAACAGTGGGCGTGGCACCTCCCACACAATTAAAATACTGGCATAACTATCGAAATATATGAGCAATCATATTGAAATTTGGTGTAAGAGGTTTGTTTATAAAAAGTTATTTCCGGATCAAAATCGGACTGGATTGCATCAGTGGGTGTGTCACCGCCCTAAATCTTAGGAATAATTACGGCACATATCGCAAACTATACAAGCTATTGTGCTATAATTTGGTTTTTTTATAGAAGTGGGCGTGACATATTTCGTGTTCTTCATTTCTATTCTGTTTTTTTCAACATTTCCCATATTATTTTGACATTTTGACATTTTCAATCTTTCACCTTTCCCCTTCAATTTCATTCGACATTTTCTTTATTCTTTCATCAATTTTTCAGCATTTTTCATATATTTCGACTTATTCAGTTTCTTTCAACTTTCTTCAATGGTTTTCATATTTTTTGAACATTTTCAGTTTTTTCCAACACTTTCCAAAACTTTCCAACATTTTTAAACCTTCTTACATTATTTTCGACTTATTCAACCTCTTCAAAATTTTTTTAACATTTATTTAAAAAGTACTTTCAATGCAGTGTAGGGTATGTGAGTTTCGGCCTGGCCGAAGATAGCACCTTGACTAGTTTTAATTAATGTGCGTTTGTGTAAACACGCATTCATTAGTGTATTTGTTTTTTTGTTTTTAAACAAAACAAAATTTCGTATACAACAACACATGGCTCTGCTTTTTGTGACTTGTCAGTAGATATTATTCATTTAAATGATTTCATTCGCTTATAACGTCATTCGCCTATAATGTGAAAATTTTGCTTTTCTTTGAATGTCGTCATAACCGGATTCTACTGTCAATGCGAATTTTTTCTTAGAACGTCTTTTTGAAACAGAAACAATTTTTCAAATCTTTATAACTCGAAAACTACGATAGCACAAAATTTTCTAAAAAACAATGGAGTAATATATTATCTCCAAAATTATGACGCTATTATTGAAATCGATGTGGGAGTTACCCAATTGCGATTTCTTTGAAACTTGATGCGGTCTTAAGTTGTTTATATATAAAATGTATATTTCACCAAAATTAATGAAATGCTCTGAACACTATGAGCGTGACACAGATAGTCAATACGGTGTTCTACTACTCAGAATCCGCTTGAGGGACATCCTTTGTAAATGTTTCGTATCCAGCATCCACAAAATCACCATAATTAGACACATATTTTTATATCACTGGTCAGCAAAAAAAAAAAGCAATGTAGACCTTGCTATAGGATACTTCAGGCTCACTAAAATTGACTTCCATTTTGCGCTATCAGCTTTTGTTTTAAGAGATATGCATGCATTTATTTAGGCTAAAATAAAATTATGCTGTCGCACAGTGAATGAATTTTTATGAAACGGCGAACTTTGAACTTTGTCACAACACGTTTCTTGAGTTAAAACAACAAAAATTTTTGCATTTCAAAAAAATCGGTACACGGACACGCCCATCTTCCATACAAAGTAGAAGTGTGATTGAAATTTTTTTTTTCCAAATGGGTATCAATATCCATTGACTTAGCAATGCTGATTTCAAAAATGTTATAAATTTTGTGATATCTTTTAAAGTTTACAAATAATTGAAGAAAAACAGTTTCAAAAGCTTATCTGTTTTGTTTTTGAAAAGCATTGGTTTTTTTATCTTTTACCACAAGGGGGATATAAAGAGAAAAAATAACCCTTAGCTGTTCCCATCCACTTAAGAGAACTTCTTTTTTAAATTCAAGCAACTTCCTTACCACTGTGAACTTTTACAATTGATAAAATTATTGTTAAGCATTGCAAAATGTGAAGAAATAAAAGCATTTTTTTTTTCTTAAAATGTTGCTATAGAAAAATTATCATAAAAAAAAATTCTGAAAAAAAGCAGTTGAAATTTTGGCTTTTAGCTAACCATACTTTCTCAGATAATATATAAAAAATTTTCGATATCTGGAGATATTTATTTTTTTTTTTTTGTCTGCCAAAGTTTGCATCATATCTCAATAATGACTTTTTAAGCCCGAATTTTAGAAAAATCAGCATAATTCACCTATAGTATACAAAACTTTAAGCAAACATTTTTTGAAAAGTATAATCTATGAACTTATAGCCAATATGTGAATATTAGTGAATTCTAATAAAAATAAATTAATAAAAACATTTTGTAAAATTCAATATATTTTGTTCCTTCTAAAATTTCTTTTGGAAAAACTTGATAGGAAAAAATTGTTAAAAAAGCAGCTGAAACTTTGGCTTTTAACTGACCATACTTTCTCAGATATTATATAAAAAATTTTCGATATCTGGAGATATTTATTTTTTTTTGTCTGCCAAAGTTTGCATCATATCTCAATAATGACTTTTTAAGCCCAAATTTTAGAAAAATCAGCATAATTCACCTATAGTATATAAAACCTTAAGCAAACATTTTTTGAAAAGTATAATCCATGAACTTATAGCCAATGGTAAATTCCGATACAAATAAATTAATAAGAGCATTTCGTAAAAGTCAATATATTTTGTTCCTTCTAAAATTACATTAGGAAAAAAAATTGTTAAAAAAAGCAGCTCAAACTTTGGCTTTTAGCTAACCATACTTTCTCTAGCACTTTCATTTTCTTTCTATTTATGGCCACAATATTCAACTGTGTGTCAGCACAAATACTTTTTTTACGTTCTTTACAAATATTTTGCTAAATTGCAATGTTTTCAAGTGTGCTAAGTCCGGATCATAAGTCAAAAAAATTTTTTCATAAAAATTTTTCTAAATTAATCATTTCATGTAGATATGCAGCTTTAAAAAACGTAATAGATAAAACATCTTCATCACATATTGAATGTCCGTTGATTTTTTTTTTTCTATAAAACTTTATTTTGCATTATATTTTGCTCTAAAATTATTATAATGTCACACCAGTTACATTTGAATGTCACATTCGTTACATTTTTGTAGTTACTTTGTATCTTTTACTTAAAAATTTATGTTTAAAGCTACTCATGTTTCTAATACAGAACATATAAAGTATTTTTAAAATGATAACAATTTATCACTCATGGCTGCAAAATTTTAAGAAATTTGAACTCAAACTCAAAATATTGAAAAAAAAAAAGCTTTTTTCAACGTCACACCCATAACGCACTTTTAAACAATTTTCTGAATTTATTACACATAGTTGTCAAATTTTTTATTTTTAATAAATATCGGATACATTCTCGCACTTGTCTGAAAAGATATGAATGAAAAAAAGTCTTAAATTGTCACACCCGTTCACCTGGAAGTGTTGAATTGAAAAACACTGTTTTGCATAAAAAACATATTTTCGTTTATTAAAAATAAGAGCGGCTCTTTTGGTCAATATTTTAATTTAATGTAAATAAATCAAATACATTAATATTTTCGTTTGATTGAGAAATTTTATGTTTAATTGCTGTTATCAAGCATTCAATAAGTTCAAATTCGAAGTCAGAAAAACTTTAACAGACAACATTTTTGAGAAAACTGAAATTTAATTTGAAAATACGAAAATTTTGAAACATTTTTATTGTATTTTTTTAGGTGAAAATATAACACATTGAAGTCATGCAACTTTTATATTGAAACAAATTCTATGAATAAAGAAAAACATCACATTTTTTTTTTTTTTTGTAAAGTTTCAAATTTATAAAAATTATGCGAAAATAGTGCCGATCTGACTTCGTATTTACATATGACGGATTTTAACGTTCTAAGCCAAAAATCTAATATAACCAATTGAGCTCAAATTTTTTTGTGTGTCCTCAAAAACTGGTTGAAGTAGGAGCGTTGATAATTTCATAGTTTTGGTTGACAGCCTCTATTTTATGCAGCTAATTTGTGTTTGCTGAACTTACTAAACTATCTTAGACCAAATGCTTTCGGTTGATTTTTTTAAATGGCCTTCGTTATTATTTTTGTAAAATTCAAAAATTTTATCTTGATTTTTCAATATCAAAAATCTAACGAATTTTATTTTCGAAGTCTGATACTTTTAATTTTTTTTTTCTGATCAAAAATAAATTAAATTTTTTTTTCAAAGATTGATACATTTGATTTTTTATTTTGGATACTCTAGAAAGAAGACTAAGGTTTTTTTTTTTTGCTTTAAATACAATAAATTTCAGACAGCTTTTTTTTTAGTTCTCTAGAAACTACACATACAAAATTTCAGCATTACTTTTTGCACTGGCATTCCTTGAAAAGTAAAGAAAAAACGCTGCCTGGAGCTTAACGTATTTAAAGTGAAAAGTCTCAGCTTTCTTTTTCTAGAATTTAAGACAATAAAACTATCCAACTTCTAAAAAAAGTAAAATGTATTTTTGATTGGAAAAATTTAGTGCAAAATTTTAAAATTTCCGAAAAATTATTACGAACATTCGAAAATAACTACAAACATTCGAATATGACTACGAACATTCCAAAAGCCATTTTAAAATATATCATCTGAACTAAGACGTTTACATGCCATTCAATAGAACGACACTCAAGTTTGTGGTCAAGGCGCTATCTTCGATTTTTGGCTTAAGACCTTTGACATGAAATCCGTCATTTGTATCTCGTTTGAAAGTTATTTTCTTCATTTTAATCAAAATACAATTAACATAAATTTTGTATGTTCACATTAATTTTGATGCATAATATTTTTGTCAATATAATCGTAACTAAACAGAACCTTTGTAGGAACTGATTTGAAATCGTCTTAGCATTATTTTTTTGCTCATATGAGTACATGGTGTTTTAAGGAGGTTTAATGGACACATAATTTTTTTCTGGTAAAAAAAGTTTGTGGTAAAGACCCATTTAAAGAAAAAGTCTAGTACTTTACGTCGTCAAAAATATTCGGTTAAATATGAACTCTCAAAAATGGCCTAAAAAGCGTTTTCCGCACGCGGGTCAAAAGCAACCTAGAAGAGTTGTTCAGATTAGTTACTGTTTTTTTATTTTTTATTAAGAGTGTAACTATTTAAATTATTAACATTATTGCATTACATCCATTTGACAATCAATATAATTTTTAATTCCAATTTCCTTTGCTTCAAATTTTATTTTAAATCATTGAATTTTTTATTAATTTTTTTTTTTATTATTTGTAAATAATCACTGAATTAGAATAGCTGAGGAATTTTTATTTTTTTGTTTTCATTTATTTTTCGATTCATTTAACACATTTTTATTTGCTTCCCGAATTTTTTGGATTTTCATTTTGTATTTTATATTTAATATTTCATAATTGTTGTTTTTAAATTTTATCAACTTTACGGTTTTATTTTTCTTAAACTTGTTAGGTATGTTTAATTTTTATTTGTTATTGTATAAAATTTTATGTTATAAAACAATAATCACAAGAAACCTGTCTTGAAATTTGCACAAGATTTAATTTTGCTTTTTTTGTCCATAACATTTTGTCAGCCTACCTCTAGCATCATTAGCAACCTCGTCATCATAGCATCCAATTTTCAATGCACTTGCAGTTCCAACGGAATGTAACGCAATGCGGCGTTTAAGTTCAACATACAGAACAGCGGCGACATGCAACACAACACAACAGAACAGAACCGAACAAATTAACGGCACGACAGCGTGAAATTAGCGCGATGAAATTTTTTACATTCATACTACCGTTAACGCAGAGCAGTCACCACATACGCGCACGTCCGTTTCGGGCGAACTTTCGCGCGTTACTGAAATTGGTAATGTTGAAGTCAGCAGCAGCGGAAGCACAAGACTCGCACAGCTCCCGAGTGCTGCTTAAGAGAGTCACTGTTCTCGTAAATTTAATGCAGCGCAGTAGCAGCTACAGCATCAGTAGCACAGAGATGACAAGTGTGTGAATCTGAACGTAGAAGTCTATTGAATGTGGGCGTGCGTTGTGAATGTTTTTTTCGTTTCTATTGTTGTTATTCTTCATATGTATCTTGCCAATCATAAAGAGCATAGCATTAGTCAGCATTCAGACAAAGCAATAATTGTCAGGTAGGTTACCGGCGTCAGTGTGCTTCAAGAAAAATAGAGCGGTGGGGTTCACTCAATTTTTTTACATTAATTTAGACATACCGCTTCATATTATTTAACTCATTTTCCACATAAAGACTGCTTTAATAAATTTTTCTTTTAGTTTGAGTTTATGCTTGAATTTGTTTTTAACAATGTTAAAAATAAAATATTATGAATTTTGTCATTTTGTCAATTTTGTCAGAGAAAAAAGAGCTGACATTAATTGTCACAGTTTGAATGCAAACGTCATGTGAAAAGGGATGCTTAATAACTTGCTAGCAACAATTGCTTTAGCTAAATTTGAATGTGGCAAAGAAGCCTTCAAAAGAACAACGTTGGCTATCATAACATTGTGAAAATTTGAACAGCGCGCAAAAGTCCCAAGTCGAATTATTTGGCTCAAAAATGGCTAGAAAGCGCAAATCTTATCGGAAATTCACATATTTTTTCACATTAAAGCTAACCGGAATATCAACATATTAACGAAACCTGAATTTTTATTTTATTACTCTAAATTAAAAATTTTTTTTTTTTTTTATAAAAATAAAACATAAAATTTGCGAAAGTCTGGCAACACGAAGCGTGAATATCAAACACGAAAAAATAACTAAATCAGTGCTTTGTTGAGTTTTTGTCTCGGTTCTTAACTTAGCAAAATATAACATATAGCAGCTCTGAAATTTTTCCACTGTATAACGTCAATGTAACTAATGATGTTCTTGTTGCTGACGCAGAATCACTTGTTTAATTTTTTCACTATTTCTAACCTGTTAATAAGAGTTACAGAGTATGCGCTAGCACCAGTGATATACATATTATAGTAAAACGCGTCCGAAGGCCGCTGCGAAGCCGGTATTGCACATATTGGAAGCTGTAAGTCCTGAGCCCACTTACTCTAGCTGCTATGTTGAATTACTGTGGCTTGCGAAATCGTTGTTGGATGTACTACAATGAAGCATGCGATTTCAAGCTAAAAAAACGTATTAAACAGGGGCTTCCGCGCCCACCATATGCATTTATTCTTGATCAGCATGCTGAACTCTAAAAACATACTAAACTTTCAAGAATATCAGAGAGGTGTCCCTGAAATCAGACTATTACCTCTATTTGTATGTCTAAAGTTTAGTCTAAGCCCTGTTTCGCAACTAAAAAAAAAATTAACTTTTTGGCACGGAATAAAATGCTTGTAAATGTTGCTAAGCGGAAAGTCTTTCTTATATATCTTCTTTGGCCAAACTTCCATTTCATGTTTTGCAAATAGAACAGTAAGATAGTTGAAATTAATTTTAATTGAAAAATTATCATATTTTTACCACTGTGCAATGGCAATGTTACATTGTGTTTCAGTTTAGTTACATTACCCAACAAACATTTTTAATCGCGATGATTATTTACATGCACATAAGTGTGCTTTAAATTTTTGGGCAAGGATTACTGGTGGTTCATCGACCCTTTTTAATTTTCTATACAATTTATATGGGAAAGAATGTTTCATTGGATTGTTTCGTCTATATCTCGTGAGAGAGCAAACATTCACAAACGGAACTAAGCTATTTGGAAAGAAACTAATAATTAAATTTAGAACTTTAATAATTTGAAATGGAATAGGAATATCGTGATAGCTTTTATTGGAGATTAAAACCAAGCGTCTAAGCTGTCAAACTTAGCCAATTTGATCAAAATTGATTCAATAAGTTATGTATGCTGCGCAAACATCGAAAAGAGCTATCATTTTATTAATATGTATAGATAATTCGTAGTTTTGAAGCGATAAATAACTTACAATAATTTTAATGGCTTTCATCAATATTATACTCTGGTCAACTTACAACAAAATCTTTAAGCTATAAAATTTATTGTTTCAATATTATTTTAAATAAGCTTAGCTGTTGCTTTTAGCTCTATGTTAGTTGTATTTCTAATTCTTTTAAGCTTTACTGCCAGCACCGTAAGGTAGTGCATACTAACAGGGACGGAGGTCAATTTAAGCTGCAGACAAATGCTAATGTAGCATCAACCTCCCTCTTGTTGTAAGTTAATTAAAGAAATTGGTAAATATCTAGAAAAGGAGTACCAGTAGTGATAGTTTTAAAAATAAGTTATTGTTGAATGGAGATAAATTTTAATTGAATAATTTGAAAGAAATATATATGTATAATATTGTTTTTTTAAAATCACTTCAATAGTTTTCGATGAACGTATAATAACTATGATTCATAGAAGTACAACAATCGTATACATATGTATACATATGTATGTGTGTGGAAAAAAGTTTACAAATTCACCTTTCTAGCTTTAATGTTCTTAAAGTCTCTTGGTGTCGTCAAAATATCAAGTGATTGGAAAAAATATTTCTCTATTAATATGGTTGCCAAATCACATAAGCGCTCTGGAGAAATGATAGAACTCAAATAGATTTTTATTAATTTGAATTTTGAGAAACTCTATTCTTCAGACAGTTTGAACTGTATCCACTTCAGACACAAGTGCAAGCTTCCCCATCGTTTTATTCCGGCCCTGCATATTAATGCACTTTACAATATGCTTTTTTTTTTCTAAGCATATTGTAAATCGGCATTTGCTTTGTTGTCTCTATGTTTTTGTCTCTTATATGCTTTTGAAGCTGCTTTGAGTTTGTATGATCAAATTACTTTAGGCTTGCATCGATGTTGTTGAATAAATTAATAAGTAAATTCCAAAAAGTAATGTCGAATCATAAATGCTGCGAATAGCATGTTTATGGGTGGGTCAGGTGGGAGCTCCAGAATACTGAAACCACAGTTTTGTTTTTAAGTAAATTTTTAAAATTAACGGTTTGACTTTGCATCGAAACGAATAGTTCGATTAATGAACATGCCGTTGGAAAGGTTACTGAATTAACTTTTTTAAAATATTTTTTCAGCGGTAACATCAATCGGAATTTTAGATGCGAATCAAGATCGATTTAAGTCCGCTTATCTCCCGAAAAGAGCCAAAGGTACCGTTACTTTGAAAAATTCACTTAAACAAAATTTTGGTTTTGGTGTTCAAGAGGTCTATTTTCTAAAATCAAAATTTATAATGCAGTGTTATGAATTGAATAATAAAAATACACACAAATTACATTAAATGCCAATATAATTCTTCTAGAAGAGTTATAAAATTATCGCCTGGAAGATTAAATCATATATTCTTTGAGTCGCCAAATAATCAGATAAATGATGCAAAATCAACTGTTTTTGTTATTTTTTTTTTGTTATATATTTACTCAAAGAGTGTTAAAAAAGGCTCGCTTTTTAATCGCGCTGAAGATTTAAAAATCTTCCAATTGTTTGCTGGGTACTGATGTATTAAGTGAGTGCAAATGCATGTGTGTGTGTGTATGTCAGTGTTCTACTTGTCACCCATATCCAAACGAATCAACAACAATAACTTTTGGTAGAATAATAACAGCAAGAAATACACCAGCAAGAACTTCCACATCAACACAATGTCAATATACAAACAATGCGCAAAACTCCTCCTACATAACGTATCGTATGCGTCGTTGCTCCAGCCAATTGTTTCTTTGCCAATTATATAGCTTTGTTTCGTTCCGTTCGTTGCCACCACTCTTTCAAGAACCTGTTCGTATTTTTAGTCATGTGCGATTTTACAGTTGGCGCGCGCTCGCCAAGTCCCTATTGTTGTTGTGTATGGTTATTGATGTTTTTGTTAAGGCTTTTGTTGCCAAAAGCTTAGAGGACTGCGAATGTAAAAATGAATAAGTAGGTAGGTATGTGGATGACACAGCGCAAGAGCCACGTTTGAAGTTAACGGTAAAAGAAGGATAGCACTACCAGCACAACGTCTAACCATTTTGCATGCAACCAAACAGCCAACAGCCCTCCCACCCACTTTCAAATGCATGACAATCGAATAAACAACAAAGTACTGAGCATTCAAACAAAAGAAACAACACAAACAATGCCAACAGAGCAGCATGTAATCGATTGCTTACAGGGCTGCAACAAGAGGAAACTAAGATGTACATACAGAGATGACTAACGAAAGTCCCTTGATTTTCCAACTTAAAAAAATTAATTTTATTGAAAACTACATCGACACTTGCAGCTAAACTGAAAAAGTTTTCGAGAGAGTTTTCGAAAAATAAAATTTGCAGGCACGTAAAAAATTTTGTAGATTAATCGATGCATTGTTTGTAGCTATGCAGCTTTAAAAGTAGCAATAGATACAAAATCTTCAACATAAATTAAATGTCAATTTTTAAAATGTTTTTTTTTTTTTTTAAAACATTTCTTTTTGCTTGATATTTTACTATAAAATTATTATAGTGTCACACCAGTTACATATGGATGTTACACACGTTATATTTATGCGGTTACTTTGTATCTATTACTTAAAAATTTATGTTTTAAGTTACTCAAGATTCTAATAAAGAGCATATGAAGTATTTCTAAAATAATATCAATCTATCATTCTTTTCTGCAAAATTTTAGGCAATTTCAGCTCAAACTCATGATATTGAAAAAAAAGCGTTTTTCAACGTCACACCCGTTACGCACTTGAAAACAATTTTCTGAATTAATTCCACATAGTGCTCAAATTCTATATTTTCAATAAATATCGGGAAATACCATAGTACATATTTGCTGCCAGAGATGAAATTGCATTCTCACACTTGTCTGAAAAAATATGAATGAAAATAAGTCTTAAAATGTCACACCCCCGTTTCCCTGGAAGTGCCGATATACAAAAACAAATGAACCCTAACTTTCAGTGCGTTGAATTTTAAATAAAATTTTGTTAGCCAAACTAAATTTTATCGAAATCGCTTACTAATGAGGCATTACTGAAAAATACTGAGATTTTGTTAAATTACTTTTATGGAAGGTTAGGTTCAATTGGTAAGCAGTTTAACGATCAAATCTTTGGGTTCAAAAGATGGTTCATTCTAATAATATGGTATATGTAGCTAAGTCCATTCGTAGAACTAATCAGATTTTATAATGAAAATGAGTAATCGATCTATGCCAACATGCCCAAGGTCTCCAAAGGAGATTCGTCTTTCAGCAACACATATCCACACTTTTTACAGAAGCCTAAAAAGTGAACATCTAATCTTTCCGCATGTTTTCCGCTGAAACAGTGACCAGTTATCATAGCAATCAGCAGAGAATTAAGGTCTCTCGCAAGCCTCAAAAATGATTTCATCGTATAAGAACTGATGAGCTTGCTTCTTTTGCGCATAAAACTGAGAGTGGCCAGATCAAAGGGGTCTTCACAGGGACTTTATGATTTAAAGAAATATCACCATTCACATGATGAAATCAATGTGGCCCTCAAACTATTAGAATGTAGAAACTAATGATCTTTTTATTTTCATATAACGTTGGACATGGCGGTCATAAGGGCCCTACCAACGGTTTTTTTTTTGTGGTAGAATCAAAAGTTTCACTAAAGGATTTTGTGATATAAGCTTGTGGCTTATCCTGATGGCAAAACTAATAATTATTCTTTTGTAATTCTTTAATTCATCATATTGAATAGGGGGGAAGTGCGTTTTTAAATTTTTCCCCCTATAACATTGAACATGGCGAGATAGAGATAGAGGCTTCCACAGTTGACTAAACTATTTTGAATTCAAAAAATATTTCATTTTGTTGGGGTGTTGAAAATTAAAAGACTGATTAATTTTTCAAAAAATATTTACATAAAAAAAAAAAATAGCTCCCTTGTAATCGGGCTCCGAGACTATAGCTCACCCTAACCTCTAACATATTCCGACGCTGACAGCAACTGTTGAGAAATTCCTACAGGCGTGAGACAACAGCGCTAAAGATTGCTTGGCATACAATTTCGGCCAGATTTGCTTTGTTAAGTAGCATGACAACAGCTGCCTAACAGGCTCTCGTCAATTCATTACTCATAAATTTTTTGGAATATTCGATTTCTATTTCGTACATTTTAGCCTCATCTATATTAGGTTACACATAAGCAAATAAACTTTGTTTAGTGCCGTATTTACAAATCAAGGGGCCCATGGGCACAAGAGTGGTGAGCGCCTATCCGAACTAAAAAAAACGAAACCGAAGTAACCGAATCGACCCTATCGAAGACTAGTTTATGAGCTTTAACTTTTCAAAAATTATTGAAATTTTTACTAATAAAAAATTAGGTTATTAAGAAAGCTGAAACTTAAAAGTTTTAAATATATATTTAAAATTAAAAAACATTTACATGAAAATATAATTATATAAACACTTTTGTTGCTTTCTTCGCAACAAATTGTTTGATGATATTGTCTATATTTGATTTTTCTACAATATCAATATTTGCGCTTAAAATCGTTAAATAATTCAAGCGATCTTGAGTCATTCAAGTTCTTAGAGGATTTTTTATCAACTTTAATTGTAAAAATTATCGCTCTCCGATACAATTACTGATCATCAAAGTTAAATAAATTCGTAAAATTATTTCCACGTTGGGAAATGAGTCACGTATATTTTTTTATCCACTGTAATGGAATACATTTTTTGCTCCTTGCTGATAGTATGCTGCTGGTCGAACTGAAATTCTGATAGCTCAGAGCAGAAAGCTTGGAACTGCAAAAATTTCCGTTTCCAAATTGAAATCGATGTCATCTTTGTAAATATTAATCAATCTTACTGAATTTTACGATATCTCAGTTCGACTGAGCTTACCGAAACGAGACAAAAAACCATATCTCAATTCAACTCCCTCGTATGCAGCAATTCTCTGATTTAGAGCGTTCACAAAAATGTCAATTATTGTTGTGAATTGAAGGAATTTTCTGCAGAAATTCATCACTCACACAACAATTACGATCACTTTTATAATCGGTAGTCCCTGTGAGTTCTACTCCTAGACGTTCATAATAATGTAAATCGCATCTCTTATTTTCAATAATTTTTTTTTAAAGATTTAATACTGTATTAATATCTATATCTGCAGATTGTATCGTGGTGCTAGTTCTATTCAAATTTTCAAGAATGTCGTACCAGAACGACGCCATGATTCCTGTTTCTAGTCTGCACATTTCTTTCTATAATTCTGCTGCTGTGCAACGCGTTTTGTTGTCCAAGGAATCAATATTTATAATTTCTTGTAGAGTAGCTCTAATAGGAACATATCATCTTACGAATGCCTTGTTAGCATTTGCACGAGCAGACCATGGAGTACATTCAACCCTTTAATTTTCATTTTTATGAATTTCCAAGTAATGCATCAGCTTTGCCCAACGATCATCTGACCCTGAGAAGAATGAATGTCCTATGCATGGTACCCAAATTGCTAAACTGTTTTTTTCGCAAATTATTTTTACTAGCGTCATACCTCGCTCGCTCGTTATTTTTATATTGGTGGTGGCCCTTATTGGTGGGGGCCCAGGGGCACGTGCCCGTAGTGCCCTTATGTAAATCCGGCACTGACTTTGTTGCTTGAATTATTGAAACAAGTAAAGCGTCAATTTGCAGCCCTGCACACTTGCAATTGGTGCTGTTATTGCATAAGTATCAGTTGTTATCATGCCGACGTATTCGAACTCACAACCAATCCACCAAAAAACTATAACAAAGCACAGATAACAAAAAAAAAGAAAAGAAAGCGATAGAAGACAAGCGCAGTGACAGCTCCCATCAAGTAGTGTTTTTCCGGCCAATTGCATTTTGCTATTAAAATTCTGCATCCTTTCTCTCACGCTCGCTCGCTCGCTCACTGTAGTTATGAAAACAGAGAAATAACGTCAATAAGTGCGCTGCCGCACTTGTGCGCAGCAAAGAGAAATATTTAAGATTTTTCTCTTAAACAAATTCCAAATATGTAGTGTGTGGATTAAGACGATATGTACCATTGTTCACGAAAAAGGTGGTTCCCATGTTGGGAATGTAGTTATCTGTATGGTAGAAAACTGAAGCATTTTAAGGGATCATTCATTCCCAAGGTTAAACGTTTGCATTATATAATTTTCAAAAAAATCATTCTCAATATTGCATTGTTTAAAATTTTAAAGTCTTACCTTTAAAACACTGCTTAGATGAATGAATTATCAATATTTCAAGAGAAGTTATTAAAACCATTGAAAAATAATTTCTTGATAGACAATATGTCTAATGAATGACCTCTACAAATACACAATTTCATGGGATGAAATATTGGAGTGGTTTTTGTGAAGAGTTTGTGAAGAATTTGTGAATAATATGAATGTTTCAAGCAGTTGAATTTCATTAAATATGTTGAGGCTTAGGAATAAAGATACATACGTATGTACATACACATAAGGACTGTCCCAGAAAAAACTTACGTTTTGCTTTTTAGTTTTTAAAAAAAATACGCAGTAATTGTTTTGTGCTTTTTTCGTTTTTTATCAATAATGGCTAGTGTTCAGAATATAAATAACTAAAAACTAAATAAAACTTTTTTTTTTTTATAAAAATTTCTTACTTTTTTCGTAAGGCCCTACATTAAATTTTGTCCAGTCGTTTCAACGACAATATGGTACGATTTTTTCTACTTAAGTCTGAAGTCTTGTATGTATGCATATTTATTCACATTTCTTCAAAAATATTACAAATAAAAGTTAAAAATAAAAACAAAAATTCATAAGTTAAAAAAATAAATAAAACAAAATTTACAATATTTCAGAGAAATGGTATGAGACATTATTTGTATAAAATACAGTATTTAATGTCACGTAGAGGAAAACAAAAATTAAATAAATTAAATTAAAAAATCTAGTAAATAATTTATCCTAATTAATGTTGAGTACATGGGATTTAGAAATAATTAAAAATTAGGAAAAAGTGAAATAACAACTTTAAGAACAAAATAATATAATTATATGAGCAAACAGAGCAATTTAAAAGAGAAAAAAACTTATAAAAAATAACTAAATTAAGTTATAGAGAAACAAAAGCATAAGAAAACTGAAATTAAAACTCCAAAAAAAATTTCAAATAAAATTTTGAGTTCGCTCAATGATAAAACTACATACATATAAGGACGAAGCAAAACTTCTATTTCAGTTAGGTTGAAACTAAGAAGCCACAACTTAACTTGCTTTAAAAACTTTGTTAGGTTTCGAAGCATTTTCAAGGATTCCGGAAGTCTATTGAAAAGTTTACATGATAGAATAGGAAAGGAGTTGCGATAACCTGTTGTCCGAAACACTGGTACATTCACAGTATGAATATTTCGCAGAAGGTATCTATCAGACATCCTGCTGCACAGTTAACCGCACCTTAAGAAAAAAATTTTGAGGACTTTATAGTAAAAAAGATGACGAATGAGAAGAATTTTTAAGGTTCTGAAAATTTCAATGGAATGTGTTGAGCGATTTCTGTTGCACAGTTTTCTTACTATAGATTTCTGTAAAACTAGTAAAGGTCTAGTTCTGTTTTCATAGGCTCCACCCCAGCAAGAAATGCCATAATTTAATTTTGAATGAAATAGACCGAAATAAAATGATTTTAAGACACTTTCGGGACATAGTTTTTTAATATTATAGAAATTTCTCACCACATTTCGAAAATGCATTTTAAGGCTATTTATGTGATCATGCCAATTAAAATTTTTGTCAATTATAACTCCTAAATATTTAAAAGAGTGAACAATATTAATTGCAAAACAATCCGAGCTACATACAATATTAGGATCATAAGGGAGAGAATGATAAGGACATATTTTATATTTAAGACAACTAGAATCATGGAAAATTATTTTTTTGTAGATTTTTTGCATTCTTAACACTCCTTCGAAAATCTCTTTTCATAAGAGCCCAATATCTTTCAATCGGGCGAAGCTCTGAGCAGTTGGGCGCATTTGCAATTTTTGGCACAAAATTGATCTTTTCACTTGCATACCATTCCATCGTAGTTTTAGAGTAATGAGTGGTTGCTAAATTTGGCCAGAACATCACGGTACCCTCATGTGCACGAATAAATGGTAGAAGACGATTTTCGAGACACTCGTCTATATAAACTTTGGAATTGATTGTGTCTTGCGTAACAAAAAATCTGGATCTGAGACCACAGCTGCATATGGCCTGCCAAACCATATATTGTTTCGGAAATTTCGAAATTATTTTTTCTTTGAATTTACTAGGCACATGCCCCTTTTTCGGTGATTTATAATATTTGTGCTGCTTTGACGTAAGTTTCGTTGTCCATAACACCGCAATCAAATTAAGTCAGGTACCTTTCATACAATTTTCGGGCTCTCATCTGAGCCATCAATTGCTTTTCAGCAGAACGTTGTGGTACTTTTTGAACTCGTTATGTCTTTAGCTCACTTTTCTTTTTTATACTTTGTACAGTAGATTTTGATGTACCAGCTCTAGCCGCCTTATCTCGCGCTGAGGTGTTGGGATTTTGCTTAAAAAGGCACTTTACCTTTAGGTTATAAGTTTATCAGGTAGAGCATAATACAAAAAATAAAAAAGCGTAAGTTTTTTCTGCGACAGTCCTTAATAACAATAAGTTGAGTAAAGTTCTTAGTTTATCGATTTTGGTCGAGTTCGTAGACAAATGTTGCGTTAGGTTAAACTGTTGGCTTAGCACAGCAGGCTCTAAGCCATAAGTAGCACTAAAAGTGCCATTTTAAATGCCACATTATGTGACCTGACAAAGACAGCTATATCCAGTTAGCCCTTTTTTAGATAGTGGAGCAAAGATCCGATTTGAATTTCGGCAAATTAGCTGAGTTTGCTGAATAAAGGTTTTCCAAGGCATCTTAGCCTGACTTTGGCTAAGGCTGAACGGCTGCAAAGCAAGTGCTCAAGTTATTCAAACTTGCTTGCATTCAAGCAGCTGCGATAGTAAAAATTGAATGGGATACCTAATCTTTCATCTAGTGTGTCCAGTGCAGGCCGGCTCCTAGACAATAAGTCTTCTTAGTTTATTATAAGAGGACCAGACTGATCTGGATATTTTGCAAAAAAAAAAAAAAAGCCTGAACCACATTCCAACTTTGTATGGGCGCATCCGTGTACCGTTTTTTTTTTTTTGAAATGCACAAATTTTTGTTGTTTTAACTCAAGAAACGTGTTGTGACAAAGTTCAAGAATCTAGCGCAATTATTAACATATATGGCCGCCGTTTCATACAAATTCATCCACTGTGCGCCGTATGACCGAGTCTTCTGCTATAAATGTGAGCCTCTTGCTCAAAATAAATTAAAAAAAAAAAAACATTTTTGCTGTTATTTGATCTGCTTGGAATAGGATCTTTTATGTTTTGTTAATATTTTCATATATTGTTGAATTTGATTTGTTATTTCTATACTTTTTGCCATATGATGTTATGTTAATAACACAAAAAACATTACCCTGAATTTATTTAGGTTAAAATAAATTAATCTAAAATACAACTACGTTGACGTTTTATTTTGGTTCTATTAAAATCAAAGTATTGAATTGAGTATACTTTTAATTCAGAGCTTAGTTAAATATTGCAAAAAAAAAAGGTTTGTGGAAGGACTTCAACGATTTGACGAAGATTAACCATTACGTATTTAAAATATGCTTATCCTTCCAGGGTTGTGAATGTATCGGCATTCAAATTAAAATTCCCGACATAGCTTGTTTGAAGTCAAATATTTAGCATGAAATGTATGATATTTTTCAAAGTTATGTGGTTTTGTATAATATAGGATTGTCGAAAAAGTCTTTTCGTTTTTCTAATCAAATTGCAACTCATTTTTTTTTTATATTTATAGTGAACTTTATTGAAGCATATATATGTACCATTTTGGTCAACCACCTTTTGCCAATTTTCCGCTAGAGACATTATTCCATCAGTGTAAAACTTTTGTGGTTTCTCGGCGAAAAACTGCGACAAGTAATTTCCACAGGCTTCTCTTGAAGCCAACTTTACTCCATTAAGGAAGTTCTGCATTGACCGAAACAAATGGCGGTCCGTTAGTGCAAGGTCAGAGCTATATGGTGAATGCATCAAAACTTCCACAGCCAAGCTCTCCCAGAGTTTTTGACGAGTCATCAAAGATGTGTGTGGCCTGGCGTTATCGTGTTGGCAGACGATGCTCTTTCAGTTTATCAGTTACGGCCGTTTTTTTTTTTTCGATTGCTTGCTTCAATCTCATCAATTGTTGACAGTAAAGTGTAGAATCAATCGTTCGACCAGGCTGGAGCAGCTCATAGTGAATGATTCCTTTCCAATATCACCAAACACTCAGCATAACCTTTCGAGGTTGGCTTTGCGACCAATTGTTGAGTTTCACCACCATGATCTTTTTCGCACATTATTGTCGTATTTGATCCACTTTTCGTCTACTGTTACCATTCGCTTCAGAAATGGTTCGATTTAATTTCGTTTCAGCAAAGAATCACAGATGTTAATATGTTCCATTAAATTTTTCACAGACAATTCATATGGTACCCAAACATCGAGCTTCTTTTTGTAGCCAGCCTTTTTGAAATTGTTCAAAACCATTTGATAATGAATGTTTAGTTCCTTGGCGATGTCATGGCTGCTTATGTGATGGTCCTGGTCAAACTTTTCCATAATTTCATTGACTTTTTCAACGATAGGTCGACCAGAGCGAGATGCATCTTTCACATCGAAATTTCCAGAACGGAAGCGAGCGAACCATTGTTGTGCTACACGAACTGATACAGCAACGTCTACGTAAACTTCACAAATTTTATTGGTGTCTTCACTTTTTTATACAAAAATTTCAAAATACAGCGAATTTCTTCATTCTTTTCACTCATTTTTGAACAGCTGTAACTTCTTTTCAATTTCTCCGAATTTAATTTTGTTGTGCTTAAATGAAGCTTAAATGTCAGCTCTCCAACACCATATGACATGACACAATATGATTGCTAGCACTGGAGATAGACGAATCCAACGACATCTATTGACAAAATACGAAATTCGACAACCCATACGAAAAATTAAAAAAAAAAAAAGATGAAATTTATCATAAATCGCTTTAAAAATTTTTTATCAAATAAAATACATCATGGATGTAACATTAGAAGAGACTCATAGATGCAACAAATCCAGCAAAAAAATTTTGCCTAGCAGAATTTTAGTACCTATGTTAGCGTAAGTTCCAATTTTTGTTTTGTTCAACGAACTTAAACTGCATGAATTGCATTAAATATGACATCGATTTTGACAAATATGATGAGCTTCTCTTGTCGACAATGCTCGCCCTGTTTGTTTAAATAAAACTTTAAAAAATAAAAAAAAAATTAAAAATTTTAGTCAACAAATGTCGAAGTTAGCCGCCATTATATCAGGAAGTTGCTTAAATCGCTGAAAATTTTTTATTTTTTTTTACAAATTGGCATTTCAAAAATAAATTAAAAAAAAAAAACAAAAAAATTAAAACAGAAAAAACAACACAACAAATCAAATAAAATACAAAAATATCCGGCAACAACGATTGAGCAAGGACTGAAACAACGGAAGGACCACCACCACCATCACCGCCAACAATAACGACATAAACAAAAAACAACAACGTGCACAAAGATCAAAGGACAATTTCCTGATTATTTGGTTATGTTTGTGTATTTTCATTTTTGTTGTTGTTGTTATTGTTTTGTTTATATTTATATATGTGTATGTATTAATTCCTTGTTGGCGTCCTTTTTATGCTCACAACATTGCCCTCTTCGCCACAACCACCTAGCACCCCATTAGCGTTGCGTTCATTCGTTTGTTGTTTATGCTGTGTCGCAACAACAATTTCACTGTTGTAATTTTTGTTTATTTGATTTGATTTGATTTTATTTAAATTCATCATCATTTCATTTTATTTACCTTTATTTGATTTATTTGCTACATTTGCGTAAAGGTTTTTTGTTCTTCTGCTTTTTGTTTTATTTTGTTTGTCTTCGTCGTCGTTCGTTATTAATGTCAATTTATTTAATTTTTATCATTCGCTTACTTGCAATTTTCACATATTTTATTTATAAAATCATTTGCCGTATTTACATAAAGCCTTGCGTGCCAGCAAGTCGCAAATATTTGAAATTTTATTCCAAAAAAACTGGTCCTGGACGAAAATTAAATTTGCCGCCACGTATGAAGTTCCGATCACCGATCGAGTTTAATTTTATTAAATAATGATGAAAGGGGCTTCCGCCTACAAAATTGACTACTGAGCACACCACTGATTGTACAAAAAAAAAAAACAGTTACAAATAAAAAAATATTACAAATACAGCTGCATCATGCCTACACATAGGGGAAGGCGGTGCAGAGCGGTATACGGGGCAAAGCAGTACAAAATATATATTCAATCTTACGCTACAACGTAATTATAAGAAATTTGTGTTTGAGTAGTACTCAGATTATAGTGACATTTCGACCTTCCACTGTCGAAAACCACGAGACTGATCAATATAGGTGTGGCCGATGTAGAATTCGAGGATTTTCGTCCTAAGTAAATTCATTTCATACGAATCATTTAAAAAAAAAGCCTAATTATTATTACGTTGTAGTACATAGAACAGGGTGTTTTTTTTTTGAGGTTTGTTTTTCGAATAGAGATAAAACTGGCATTTTATGGTCAAATCTGGCAACTCTAATGTCATTTATGTTCAGTTTGGTTTGCCATTCTATTTCAGTTTGGTTTGCCATCATTGACAAAAGAACAACGCTTGCAAATCGTGCAAATTTATTTCGAAAATAATGGTTCAGTTCGCGAAGTTTACCGCAAGCTCCGTCCATTTTATGGTCGACATAATCGTCCATCAGAGCAATTGATTCGGTTAACCATGGATCGTTTTCGCACTACGTTTACTCTATGTGATAATACGCATCCGCAGAGACGTCGAACAGTGCGCACCGAAGAAACAATTGCCGCTGTAGAGCAAAATGTTGAAGAGGACCCGAATGAATCGATTCGCCACCGTGCACAGCAATTGGAGCTTTGTCCATCAACTTTATGGAAGATTTTGCGCAAAGATCTTGGCTTGCGACCTTACAAGATCCAGCTTGTGCAAGAATTAAAGCCGCGAGACCATGCAATGCGTCGTGATTTTGGTGTATGGGCCGAAAATGAGATTGATCTCGATGCTGATTTTCATCGCAAAATTTTGTTCAGTGATGAGGCTCATTTTTGGTTGAATGGCTACGTCAACAAGCAAAATTGCCGCATTTGGAGTGAAGAGAATCCACATGAGACCCTTGAGACGCCATTACATCCACAAAAACTGACTGTTTGGTGTGCTCTATGGGCTGGTGGAGTCATTGGGCCATACTTCTTCCGAAATAATGCTGGAGAGTCAGTTACCGTTAATGGAGACCGGTATAGAGCCATGATAACCGACTATTTTGTTCCCGAATTGGATGGCATGAATGTGGATGAGTTGTGGTTCCAACAAGACGGCGCTACATGCCACACAGCGCACGTCACAATCGATTTATTGAAGGAAACATTCGATGAGCGCATAATTTCGCGGAATGGACCTGTCAATTGGCCACCAAGATCGTGTGATTTGACACCATTGGATTATTTTCTTTGGGGATATGTGAAGTCGCTCGTCTACGCCAACAAACCAGAAACGTTAGGGGACTTGGAAGCCAACATTCGTGGCGTTATTGCCGACATACGGCCCCATATGCTCGAAAAAGTGGTTCAAAATTGGACCTGTAGAATTGGCTTTATTCGAGCCAGCCGCGGCGGCCACATGCCCGAAATCATATTTAAACATTAATGGCATAATTTTCTTGTGTTTTATTTCAATTCGAAGCTCTATACCTCTAAAAAAAACACCGTTTACAAGTTTTGAACAAAAACCCACAATTTGGCGATATAAGCCATAAGGTATATCTTTATCGTCCAAATTTTCATAGCTTGAATAAAATTTCAAAAACCATGACTCGATAAATTTTTTACTGATTTAATTATATATATAATGGATACATTGGAAAGGTATTTTTATGATTATGTATTAGAGTGGTGGCTTAGCAAACAGGCTTGAAGCCATAAGTAGCACTGAATAAACTTTTCAATAAAATTACAAAAGTAGCCTACGAATTGCACTCAGAATTTTCATTTATCAGAAAGCTTATTAAATTATCTTTAAAACAAGCTTTAGTATGGGAACTTACGATCAGGGGCGGCGCAAGGGACGGGCAGATGGCCAGCGCGCACGCCAAAATTTGTAAAATAAAATATATAAATTTACAATTCTTTTATTTATAATCAAATGTTATTGGGACTGAGATGCAACTCTGTCCTTCACACGTTACAGAAGCCGGCTAATAAGTTTTAAAGATCACACAACATAATTGCCCAACTTTGAGCGCCACTTTTCACACATTATAAGTAACCAGGTAGCATTATGTCGCACAACTATTTCGTTGCATATAAATATGTACATGCACTCCCTTACACCTCCCTAAAGTTTCTTCTCTAAATTCTTGAATTAGAAAAGAACACAATTCCTCTTATAAACAATCGTGGTCAGGGCTATGGTATAACGCGCCGAATATTTATTTTTATTTATTTATTTATTCATTCATTATTAAACAGAACTACAAAAAATTTTTATCTAAAATATGACTATGCTTTTAACCTTATCTTAAGAAAAAAATTTTCAAAACTTTAAAATAATAAAGTTGTCGTATTGGAAGAATACCAAGAAGTCTACAAAATTCAATTGAGTGAACTCTACGATTAACTCCAAAAACATTTCTGATAACGTGAAGGCTTAAAAGAGGTCGAAGCTTACTAAACGAAGCACCATTCCAATAACTAATGCCATATTGTAGCTTAGATTGACATAGGCCATAGTATACAGTCTTAAGCGTTGCAATGGAACAATATTTACGTAATCAATAGAAGTAAAAATTATCATGTACTGCTTTTAATATGAGATATGCTCAGACCAACTCAGATAATGGACCAAGATATCTAAAGTTCGAAGCTACATCAACTTTGAAACAGCTATCACTAGTGCCGGATTTAAAAATCAAGAGGCCCATCGGCACAAGAGTGGTGGGGGCCTATCTGGACTGAAAAACCGAACCCGAAGACTCGTTTATGATGGGGGCCCAAGGGGCGCGTGCCCGTAGTGCCCTTATGTAAATCCGGCACTGGCTATCACTACAGCTAGTGCTTCGATTGAAACTAAACTTAGAGATATTCATGGCACATACTTCAGTGTGTAAACGGAATCTCTTACAGTGGGTCGAATAAAATATAACTTCAGCAGAGAGAGAATCTTTATTATTATGACAAAAATGCATTAATTTCACAAGCACCTTATGCGTAGCCAACCAAATCCTTAGAAGCTGAATATAGGGGAGACCGGGGCTGGTTGGCCGAAGGGGCAGGTTGGACGAGTGTCTTTTTTTAAAAAGGCTTTTGGGCACAGTGGCGACATCTATAGTGATTTTGGTGGGGTATTAGTTCGCACATGTACCGACGTAATTTTAGATGTTTTCGTGTTGCCGTTTGCACAGGAGCACGTTTGTTCTTTTTTTGACGCTGGTGAGTAAATTTCTGTTATTGTAAAGTAATGTTCGTAACACGAGTCAATTTACATCCGATTTCCAAAAACATGGTACCGCTGTAAAGGGTATTCAAAACCCTACAAAATGGTATATCGGTTTCCAGGTTTTGTTTTTGTAAACCATGATTGTTCTCGAAAACATTCATTGGGGTAGGTTGGCCGAGTTTTGTGTGGGGCTGGTTGGCCGAGTTGTAAATTTAGCGTAGAGCTATGTGCACTTCGAAACCCGCGAAATGCACCGATTCCCCAATAAAAGCAACATTGGAGAAGGAGAAAAATGAAAGCAAACGTAAGCGTACGCTGGCGGAGGAAAAGAAAGCCGCGAGAGCTATGAAAAAGTTCACTAAAGCTGCCGAAACTAAGTCTAAAAATGTTAAAAAGACTAAAAAGTAAAGAGTGGAGTTTTTTTTTATGTACCCACATATTACAAAGCTATGTACACTAACTTTTTTTCACTAATAAAAATTTTCCATTGATGCATTTGATGTCTTTCACTTATTTTACAAACCTCGGCCAACCTATCCCGGCCCTAGGGTTTGTTGGCCGATTTTCCGCGCTGCATTTGATTGTTTATAACTTTTTCTCTGATTTTTTTTCATGGATGAAAAAATTCATATATGTGCTCAAGGGTTGTATCTTTATGACAGAGCAAACCGTTTTTCAAAAAGTCAAACCAGAATGAGTACAGAAATTCCGAAAACAAAACTCGGCCAACCAGCCCCGGTCTCCCCTAACGATTAATTCCAGATACCAAATTAAGTGGGTTGAGCTCACTATAAACGATGGTCATCATCAAAAGCAGTGACTTTACCCATAAAAGAATTTAAATATATTAAAAAAAAGTATAGGTGCAAGGACCGAGCCTTGAGGAACCCCCAGATACACGTTTCTAATGTTGCCAAAACCAATTGCATTTGAGTATTTTTTGTACCTTGTCATGCACATTCCTTGAACGTAGTTGTAAATGACGCGTGAAAATCATCAAAAATTGCTGCATATTTTTTTTTGTTTTTTTTGAGATAACACAGGGAACGTATAACTTTCTCAGCGGTTCGACGCGTCGTTGGGCACGTCGACGCCACATGAGTACAAATTTGACCCTAAAGCCACTAAGCACTACTCGCTGGGAAAGCAGAGTTGTATCAATTCGTCCATTTCGTAACAATACAGGGAGCATATCAGTCAAGATTGCTCATATGATATAAGTCCCTTTGAAATTTGTTCATATCTATCTTATTCTTATCTGTTCTCTTTTGTGCTTTATCTCCTCCATAGTGCCTTCACGATAATTCCAAGGGTATTAATTTGGTCAAAAGGCGATTTGTTCGGGTGAAATGCTGCCTATTGTTTGCGGTTAAAGGGTTCTCTTTTTTTCCGCTGACTCTGGAAAGAAGAATTTCCGTCAACACTTTGGACGGAACTGACAATATGTAGCATGATGTCCCTTTCCACGTGCATTTCTTCATCCGATTCACGTATTTCCTGTTCTAGCAATGATTTTGGATGGCCACCTTTTCTAGTACCCTGCGGATTTCATTCCAATGCTTGTCGGCAGACTTCAGTTGCTGACTTTCGCAAAGTTTGTTCAATCCATTTGCATTTTTGTCGTTTGACTTGAATCGGACGGCATCGGTTGAGCAGTTCGACATTGGAAATTATCCTATGCCACAAAAATTTTAGAGTTCGGCGAAGACAATTGTTGTTAGTTGTGTAGTAGGGTGCTGTACCCATTGATCCAGTCCTGCCGAATTTTATTTGATATCCAAGCTTATAATTATGTGGAATACAACCTTGAATATGTATGGGAGGCGCCATGCCCACTGATGCAAACTCGCAAAAAACTCAAAAAAATTACGCCCATAGCACACTATACATAGGATTTAACAGTTTTGGTTACATGAAATGTGCCACACCCACAGATATTATTGCACCCAGTTTTGGTTGTGCGATACCTTAAAGCATATTAAATTTCATAAAGACTGCAGTTGTTAGTCTCATAAATATTGTGGGCGGTGCCACGCCCGACAATGCATTTTGCCAGTATAGCAACTTAGCTTGTATTAATAGCTGCTTTCGATGGTATAATACTCTGCATTTGAAAACTTTGTATTGAGCCTTGATGAAAGTATTGATCTTGAGTCAGTTCAATGCATTCTAGATGCAATTGCGGTCAATGCTATCAAAAACGGCACCTATAGTCGATGAAAATTAAAAAGTTCTACTCATTTATCTGCTACACGATAATTCCAAGGGTATTAATTTGGTCAAAAGGCGATTTGTTCGGGTGAAATGTTGCCTATTGTTTGCGGTTAAAGGGTTCTCTTTTTTTCCGCTGACTCTGGAAAGAAGAATTTCCGTCAACACTTTGGACGGAACTGACAATATGTAGCATGATGCCTCTGTAATTCTGTCATATTGATAAGTCTTATGAGACTTTTGAGATTTTCACTAGGGTTCCTATGAACCAGTCTTCAGATATACCTTCTTCTTACCAATTTTGAATTAGTCTTAGGGTACAGCGGTGAGCTCCGGGGGAAGTTTTCAGGACTTCGTGAACGATATGATTTGCTGCCGCTGTTTTGTTGTTTTTGACAGATTTGATGGCCTTTGTTATTTCTGTTAATGAGAGCGGACACGAGGCTAGTCGCTGGGGTTTACTCTCAGGGAGAGTCATATGGAAAGTTCCAACGGATGGAAATGGATGGTTAATAGTCTTCGAAAAAATTTATTTTTAACTGATTAGCTGCTTAACTGTAGTCGTTAATGGACCTCCATTTTTGCTTTTGATTATTCGCAAGTTATTTCGTAGACGATAGGAAGATCTCTGATTGACGCGACTGATTGAACTTTGGCTGCGAGGTCGTTTGATATTTTTCGTTTGCTCTTTTTGCAGAAGGCTTTTACTTTCTTATTTAGGGCGTTTTTAATTCGTGCGGTGTCTATCCGCTTCATTTCTTGTCTTTTTTCTATGATATCCCAGGTAGCGTCGTCTTTCGTCGTGTGGGGCAAGGCTATTGATAGTCTCACTCACTGTTATACTTGATGTTTTGCCATTTAGATTCATTTGAGCTTGGGGGGTTAGTGTGTGAAAATCTACAAGCAGTTGCTGATCAGAGCCACTGTTGGCGCTTTTTGGTGACCCTAACGTCAAGACGACTATTTCTTTATGCAGAAAGTTGTTTTCTGTTCAGTGATCGGCTGAAACCCATGTGCTTAAGTCCTTACAATCATAAGATATGCGTTGCTGCATTACGTGTTTGCCTTTATAGTGGTCGCTTCTCGCTTTAGGGTTGAAATTGCCCATAGCCAGTGGTGGCCAGAAAACGAGCTGGCATTCAAAGAGTGTATCCTTCTTTTGAGATGAATTTACCACAAGCTGGCTATAAAACGCTTCTTTCATTTCAATGTAAGCGGTTTCAGTTGGAGCATATCTGAGAAGCAGTCCGGCTCCATAAAGGTGTATGTAGTTTTCTGGTTGGACAGGGTATAAAACTTTCCAACAGAGCTGATTATCAGTTTACAGTAACCCTTCCATCTAAATTCAGGCATTCCTAGTAGTTCGATTTTGAGTCTTCAGTTTCTAATGGCGTTACCACTCGGTGAGTTATTTAATACCAGCATTTTCATACTTTTGCGTTGCTTCATAGAATAGTGGTGGTCCATCTTTACTTTTAAGCAGGCCAACTCTATCCTGGGATACAGGATCATCTATTAGTATCCAAATATTCGCATTTGCCACAAGTTTCGTTTGTTAAATTTACTTTGTAAAACATCAGACAAGTCAAAGTTTATGGAATGCCTCAATATGTTACTATGTTTTTCATTGGAAAAGATAACACAGTCCCGATTTTGAGAATTAGGCCCTTAAAAAAAAGCACTATTTGCTTTAAAGGCTCAATGGTATAGATCTTATGACTTCATCTTCAATGAGTGCAGTAAAGTAAATTTATGCAGGACAACAGCTTATTAAGCTTTCATTAACTTTTGACGACAGACCGTGTGGCATGGTCCTTTGAGGGAAATTTTCAAAATTTATATTAAAATGTGCCACTGCTAGTGTCACCATGGAAATCGATTTTAAGAAACAGGCCACGTTCGTTGCAGTTTTATCAAAATCTTTTTCTTTATCCTTTTTGTTTTTATTGTATAGAAATGATAATTATGTTGCTATTGTTTATGGCTAAATGTTTTATTAACAAAGGCCACAACAAAAATGCAACAAGAATAACATCAATGACAATGGCACAACTTTACGGCAACATGAACAGCAAGGCGGTTGCAAAGGAAGCGTGAACAATAAAAATAATAATATGGTAACAGCGGCGTAGCTAGGATGTTGGCAAGGGGTTATAGATTTGCTACAGCTTAAAGCAGGACAGTAAGTGTTCGTCGGAAAAGAAACGCAGTCGGATGACGTCGTGTGCAAATTGGTGAACGAAAAAGTGTTTCTCACCTTTGATTATTTAAACTCTTCAGCCGGCAACTTTTTATTTAATTTTAAATCAAACTCAACAGTGCTTTGAGGACGATTAAGAAAGCTGCTGATATTCACGCTATTTTTTTTAAATTTATTTACAAAAAAACTTATTATATATAAATTTATAATAAATTTTCTTTAACTAATCTATCGCACTGTGAAGGATTTATTCCAGTCTGTGTTCCCTCTTGCTACACCACTGCATGAGCATGACATTAACCGTAATTATTAACTCATTGCTTTCGTCACCATACACATACAAAGAGGCTTAAGTCCTTTTTTGACACAATGCTAACGCGACAGAATTTTAACCTCTTTAAGGATGTAAAAGGAGTTAGACTAGTAAGTGTAAAAAGGTTTTTACAAAATCGCTCAAAAGTAGAATTTGACACGCAAATGAAAATATCTACGAATAAAAAACACAAACTTCAGCTAAATATAACGCCCAAAACAGTAATTGCAGCACAACAAAGTTAGTCCTTAACAAGCGAAACCCGAAACCCGAAAAAACATTGAAAAAGTGGTAAAATATTTAAAAAAAAAGAAGCAAAATGTTGCGAAGGGTGTAGGGCGTTTTCGCTAAACTACATCAGTATAGAATTGCTTTCATAACTTGAACAGCTTCTTCCTGCCGAAGCTTTTTACATACTAGTGTCACGCTCACTACCTCCATTATCTCAGATCCTCTTTATAGAAAACAAAAGAAAAATAATTTAGAAAATATTATTTTATTTTTCTACTTTACAAATATATTTGGGTCGGTTTTGCTTGGAAAACAGTTGCTTGAAAATCAATAAAATAAATGAATTGGATCATTGCTCAATAATGCTAATGAAAAAGCGTTGAAAGACTTGATTCAGACAAAAATCATATGGCTAACAAAAATTTCAATCAAAATAAGTGTTAAGATTGTTCGAAACAAGAAACTTTAAGTAAAGGATATATCATTTGGACATTATTTCCTATAAAAATCGTTCAATCTTTGAAATTTTTTATTAGAAGAGTTTTTCGACCATTTGCCTAAAATCTCAAAGGCAAAAATCATCTAAAAATACAATTTTCATACAACACAACTTCGGCATGAATTTAAATTTTTGTTGCGTTACATTTTACTGTTTTTTTTTTTACAATTTGGCGACAATTTTTTTTCGCAAAAACTTTAACTACAAAAAATTAATATGTAACTTTAAAATATAAAAAAAATAAGTATGCAATAACTTTTTCGAACATAAATATGTTGTTTTAAAAAAAAAATTATTAAAATCGGTTCAGCATATTTTGCACCAAAGCGTTACAAACCATTTTCATATGAGCAATTTTGTATAAAAAGCATAAATAAGCCACTTGAAAGCAGTGTGTTTTTCCAAACAAATTGTTTTACTAAGCTGGAAAGCTTAGGCTTAAAATTTTAAGCATTTTTTTTATAGCTCAAGTTAAAGGACCTTCTTTTCTTTACGAAAACGCAATATTTCTTCACGTATTTATGTTGAAAAATTATATAAATTTAAAAATACTTTTGTTTTTTTGCCAAACTTTTATGATATCAAATTAAGGATTTCAAATTTAAAAAAAAACTTAGTGTAACGAATTAGCTTAGCCACAGCAAACTGATATGGACTTTTGACCAATTGATGATTTGACTTGGAATGCAATTTTTTGTATGCTTATTCTAGCGTCGAATTTGTCTGCAGTTTTCAGCGAATTTTTTTCCCAACTTAATTTATGGGCCAACTTTGCTTTGGTAGCCGAGCACAATGTTCTGATATATAAGATAACTATAATCTGTTGCAGTCAGTTTTTAACAATCACATAAGTTCATTTTGGGAACAGCATGCCGCAACGAGGTTAAGGATATTTACACAAAATACAGCGCATAAGGATACATTTTGCTATCTATTCTTCTTCCATATCCGCCAGTACAATAGCACAAAGCGTTTGAAGATGAATTTGAAAAGAAATAGGAAGGAAGAAAAATCTACAAGTACATTGATGTACTGCCTGAGCTGCTTGATTAATTTGCTATTGTGCTGTTAAGCACAACATTGAAATGGGTGCAGGGTGGGGTGGGGGGTCGTAAGAATGGGACTATAGCATGCAGCGACAGCTATAACAATAAAACGTGTGATTAGGCCAACAATTGATGTAATAGCAACACTACAAAAAAAACTCGCCTGTTATTTTTGCATGATTTTTCTTTTGTAACGAAAATAATTCACAATCTCCAAACTCCAACATACGAGAAGGAATACAAAGTAACAAAATAAAATAGAAAGAAAATAAAAATACATTTACGTTGTTTGTTTATTTAACTAAGAAATCAAAGTGGCGGAAAAATAGCCCCTTTGGAGATTTTGCAAGTTTTGTGTATAGCAGAGTTCTTTATGGGACAGTAGGCGTATTTTTTTTTCCAGACCATATAACAGATTCATATTTTTTTTCTTCTTCGAAAGAGTTTTAAAAGCATGTGGGTAATATCGTCTAAGAAAAGTTCCATACAAATTTGTTGCGGGCTTCAACTGAAAAACTTCGACGACTATTCAGCGATTTTTTTGGCGATTTTTTCCGAGGCAAAATTATTTAACAAAATATGTGCCAGTGATTATGAAAATTGTAGAGAAGGTGTTTAAAAAGAAGCAAGTGATTGGAAGCACTTGAAGCTTAATGTGTGTGTGTAATGAATAATGTTGAAATGCTCGGGAAATGTAAAAGTCCAAAAATGTTGAAAATCCAAAAATGTTGAAAAGACGAAAAATTTTTAGGAAATCGTAAAATGTTAAAAGTTCGAAAAATATTGAATGAGTTGAAAAATGTTGAAGAAGTCGAAAAAATCAAAAAAAAACTAGTAAAGGTGTTACCTTCGGCGAGGCCGAAACTCACATACCCTACACTGCATTGAAAGTACTTTTTAAATGAATGTTAAAAAAATGTTGAAGATGTTGAATAAGTCGAAAATAATGTAAAAAGTTGAAAAGTGTTGGAAAAAACTGAAAATGTTGAAAAAAATATGAAAACCATTAAAGAAAGTTGAAAGAAATTGAGAATTTGGTAAAAAAGTCGAAGAAAATGTCGAATGAAATTGAAGGAGAAAGATTGAAAATGTCAAAATAATATGGGAAATGTTGAAAAAAATAGAATAGTGATGAAAAACATGAAATATACCACGCCCACTTCTCCAATACCGCCCACTTTTGTTTCAATAAATAGTATTCGTAATTGACATGCACAAACCAAATTTTAGCACTGTAGCTTGTATAGTTTGCGATATGTGCCGTAATTATTCTTAAAATTAAGGGCGGTGACACACCCACTGGTACAATACATTCCAATTTTGATCCAAAAATAGCCTTCCATAAACAAACGTCTTACACCAAATTTCAGTATGATTGCTCATATATTTCGATAGTAATGCCAATTAAAGTATTTTAATTGTATGGGAGGTGCCACGCCCACTGTTGGTATTTCAAAAGCTTTCGATTCATATGTACCTAATACTCAGTAAACCACTTACATCAAATTTCAGATGAATGGCTCCAATAGTACACTTAAAAAAGCGATTATAACTTTATGTTAATAAGGGAGGTGCCACGCCCACTGATGCAATCTTGTTATGTTTTATATGATTTCAAAGCTTATAGTAACCGGCACCTCTACACAAAATTTCATGCAGATTACTCTCATAGCACACTAACTATAGTATTAAACGTGTTTTGCTTATGTAGGAGGTGCCACACCCACCGGTACCATTGTACCAAAATTTTGTAAGAAGAAACCTTTTAGCTAGTATATCTGCCATATTAAATTTCATAGAGATTGAGTTGTTAGTTCTCTTTTTATAACGTTTATAAATATTGTAGGCTGTGCCACGCCCTTCCAGAAAATTTTCCGGAATATTGAATAAACTTGTATTGACGACTGCTTTCAGTGGTATCAATCCTAAAATTTTAATGAAAATCGTATGTGCCATTTCGGAGTTATACGAAATCCAAATTTTCAATTGCTAAAAAGTGTCACGCCCACTTTTACAATTCCGCCCACTTTATGCGCAATTCAAGATTCATAAGATCTGTATTCGTGTACCAAATTTCATCACAATATCATGCGCGGTTCACGAGCTATGGCGTTATAAAACTTAAAATTTAGAGCTGTGCCACGCCCCTTTAAGAGCCTTTGCAAACTTCAAACCTAGCCTGATCTTAATTTTGTTCTCATCTTCACTAAATCAACAAGTTTCATCAAAATCGCAACAACTTTTTTTCAAAATGGACTAGGGTATATTTACATAGAGTATGGGCGGAAGGCGTGACCGTTAACCGATTTCACCAATTTTTATATGTTAGCAGCTTGCAAGAAGGTTTGACCTGTGTGCCAAATTTCATTCAATTAGCTTGCTTAGTTTTCGCGTAAACCTGATTTCAACAGACAGACAGACAGACAGACAGACAGACAGACAGACATACAGACAGACAGACAGACAGACTGACAGACAGACGGACAGACGGACAGAGCTATATCGACTCAGGTGGTGACGCTAAACAAGAATATATACACTTTTCCATACCTGCCACGCCCCCTTCTATGCGTTACAAACGGAATGACAAAGTGAATATATCCTCTGTGTAGGGTATAAAAACAGACTTTGAGTTCATTGTGCGATTTGAGCTCGTTAGATTTGTTTTTGTGGAGTTTCCGTAAGTAGCAGGTCTATGCTAAGCAGCAGCAAAGGACCGCTGCTCCCAAAGTCAACATAGCAGATTTTTCACCGAGAAAAGGTGTTTTTTTTACAGAATTAAGTTAAATATTTTACAAAGCCTTATGCCTAAACCAAAATTGACGTGGCGAGACGCAAGTTCAAGTGTATGTAAACCAATGTTAACCCCTTGACGTATCAATTAGCGCAACGAAGTTCGCTTCCAACTTTTCGCACACAACTTTACATTATTAGCTGAATATAACGGGAAAATTTCAATTCTCTTTTCATCAAATGTACACTTCTACACACCACGAGTCAGACTCGTGATAATACGTCAAGGGGTTAATAACCAAAGTAAACAAACGTAAATGAGCGAAAGTAAACGAAACATTTTGACGAGACGTGTTGCTCCGTGAGAATTGAACTTGAAACCGTCACTACACGTCATAATAGCTGTTTCGATTCGTTGCCTAGCGTAACATTTTGGGCTATATGTCAAAACAGACGTAACGCGTGCAAACGTTCGTTCAGCTGCTATTGTCTCGTCACGTCTATTTTGGTTAAGTCTTTAGTCTTCAAAGACAGTCTTACAATTTTTGTGAGCCATTATATAGGAAAAGTCACTTTTTGCATTAGTTCTTGGAACAATTTTATATGTCCTGCGATCGAATGTTTTGAGAAGTTCTTTGTTCTTTGTTGTTTAGTTCTGTTGAAGTGCTAAATTTATTTTTACCAGATATACACCCTACATAATTTGATTTGGTATTTTGTCGATTGACACATGCCACGTTAAGGGTATTCGAACTATAAAAATTCATCCGAGACTTCTTAAAATATCGTATTTTTTTTTGAGACGTTTTGATTAGAACGCTAAAGAGCAGATATGACAGCATTGGTTTCAAGCGTAAATTTACTTTTAGTTAATAGTAAAAGGTTTTGTTTTTTTTTTTTCAAATCATCCGTATCATTGTGTTGACAATTGCAACAATTTTGTTGTTGTCATTCCATTTGCAACCGCATGTATGTAGTTGGTGCGGCTTCCAAGTCTGTATGGTATTCAAGCGTTTTAAGTCCCCACAAGTAGCAATTTTTTTGGTTGTCTACTCAGTATCCCCTGCGGTGATGTGGCTTTGTTACATTTTGTGTGTTGTGTTGAGCAAAGAGGTGTGTTATTGTTGTTTTCGGCAGGTTACATAATAGTCCATTGTCACCCCGGCAGTGATTTTCATTTGTCATTAAGCTTTGAACGGCAAAGAGAGCGCTCTGGATTAAGGCTGCATATTATTGGAACCCCACAAAAGACGACAACAAAGCCCAAAGCTAAACATTAAATGCGTAAGTCTTAAAATATGACTTGATGTCTAAAAAACTGCTACTGGTGAAATTCAAAAGTAAAAAAGTTTCTTGAATGTTTTCACAAAAAAAAAAAAAAAAAAACCTTTGTCATTATGGTTTCAACTCTGGGTCTTGCTACAAAATTTTGGTAATTGTCTAGAAGTGCGGACAACGCGAAAATGATAGAAAAAAAATTTGGTTTTTTGCAAAAATGGTGTACTTTTTATAAAAACTTTGCTTTAGAAAAATATTATTTCGCTAATTTGGATCGTTTTCTAAAGCAAAGTTTTTATAAAAAGTACACCATTTTTGCAAAAAACCAAATTTTTTTTCTATCATTTTCGCGTTGTCCGCACTTCTAGACAATTACCAAAATTTTATGTAAGCTGCCTAAAATTAGGAGCCTGTGAATAGTTATTATTATTAGAGTCACCGATAGCCTTGAACGAAGACTTTTTGACGCTCAGAGCTAACTGTCGCTTAACGCTTTCATTAGCGTTTTCAAAGTCTTTCTTTTTTTTTTTGCCATACCCAATATAGCGAACAAATTCCAAATTCCTTACTTAATTTTTCTTTAGTCAAGCACCACACACACACACACACACACACACACACACACACACACACACACACACACACACACACACACACACACACACACACACACACACACACACACACACACACACACACACACACATAAAGGGTGTTTTTTTAGAGGTTTGTTTTTCGAATAGAGATAAAACTGGCATTTTATGGTCAAATCTGGCAACTCTAATGTCATTTATGTTCAATTTGGTTTGCCATTTCATCATGAACAGGTTGACAAAAGAACAACGCTTGCAAATCGTGCAAATTTATTTCGAAAATAATGGTTCAGTTCGCGAAGTTTACCGCAAGCTCCGTCCATTTTATGGTCGACATAATCGTCCATCAGAGCAATTAATTCGGTTAACCATGGATCGTTTTCGCACTACGTTTACTCTATGTGATAATACGCATCCGCAGAGACGTCGAACAGTGCGCACCGAAGAAACAATTGCCGCTGTAGAGCAAAATGCTGAAGAGGACCCGAAGGAATCGATTCGCCACCGTGCACAGCAATTGGAGCTTTGTCCATCAACTTTATGGAAGATTTTGCGCAAAGATCTTGGCTTGCGACCTTACAAGATCCAGCTTGTGCAAGAATTAAAGTCGCGAGACCATGCAATGCGTCGTGATTTTGGTGTATGGGCCGAAAATGAGATTGATCTCGATGCTGATTTTCATCGCAAAATTTTGTTCAGTGATGAGGCTCATTTTTGGTTGAATGGCTACGTCAACAAGCGAAATTGCCGCATTTGGAGTGAAGAGAATCCACATGAGACCCTTGAGACGCCATTACATCCACAAAAACTGACTGTTTGGTGTGCTCTATGGGCTGGTGGAGTCATTGGGCCATACTTCTTCCGAAATAATGCTGGAGAGTCAGTTACCGTTAATGGAGACCGGTATAGAGCCATGATAACCGACTATTTTGTTCCCGAATTGGATGGCATGAATGTGGATGAGTTGTGGTTCCAACAAGACGGCGCTACATGCCACACAGCGCACGTCACAATCGATTTATTGAAGGAAACATTCGATGAGCGCATAATTTCGCGGAATGGACCTGTCAATTGGCCACCAAGATCGTGTGATTTGACACCATTGGATTATTTTCTTTGGGGATATGTGAAGTCGCTCGTCTACGCCAACAAACCAGAAACGTTAGGGGACTTGGAAGCCAACATTCGTGGCGTTATTGCCGACATACGGCCCCATATGCTCGAAAAAGTGGTTCAAAATTGGACCTGTAGAATTGGCTTTATTCGAGCCAGCCGCGGCGGCCACATGCCCGAAATCATATTTAAACATTAATGGCATAAAATTATCCTTCCAATAAAGCCAAATTGATGGACATTAAAACGATTTTCTTGTGTTTTATTTCAATTCGAAGCTCTATACCTCTAAAAAAAACACCCTTTACATACATACATGGAACATACATACTGACTTTTGTATGTAAGTCACAAAGTTTTTGTTGAACTTTGTTTCACATAATGAAATAGTAAACTAGACATGTACCATGCATGACTTGTTGATACGCCTCTTTAACACCCAACTTCCTACTCACCCATGAGCGATACTTTGACAGGATGCAGGTAGTGAGCAGGCCCTGTCCATTGTTAGCTTGGAACACGCAGGACCAACAGCAGTAGTAGTAGCCTGTTGATTTATGTACACATGCAGAGTGTTGCTACCCTTGTACTTGTTGTTGCTATACAATTAGAACTTAACACGTAATGTAATTATGCGCCCTTAAACTCTAACAACTCTGATAACAAAGTAAACATTCACATCAGCCTTGCCCCTACTACGCAAAGTCAACAATGGGAACATCCCTATTTTAATTGAAATTTGAAAATACTTTTTGGGAATATCTGTTGTTGTTATATTTAGTGATACATGCATATATATATATGTTCTATAGTGAGTTTATTGGTTTTGAAATAAACAAATAATTTTAAAAATTATTCATAGAAAGCAGTTAGGCAAAATCAAACACATCTCACACATACAGGGTGAGATGAAAAAACTGCAACATAGCAAAACGCCATAATTTTTTCAGTTTTTTTTTTAAATTTTATTGAATGAAAGCAAAAAATGTCGGAAATAACATCACATTTTAGAATCAGTTTAGATTTTTCGTATTGGCCACCTTATGGCCTTCAAACGGCCAATGAAACCGTCACACGCTGCCCGCAAGTGGCTCTGCGGTATTTTGGCCCATTATCGGCGTAGCGCTTGCTTTAGGTGATCGACACTTTGGTATTTTTTAGTGCCAACCTTGCTTTCCAAAATACCCCAGGCACAATAGTCCAACGTATTGGCATCCGTAGATTTTGGTGGCCATTGTGCGGTGGAAATGAAGTGAGAAATTTCATTTCTTAACCATTCTTGGCTGGCAGTTCATCGCTTTTGGCCAAGCGAAGCAACTCTTTGGCTCTTTCGAATCGAACTTTTTTTTGTGCATCGGTAAGATCTTGCACTTTTTGGAACTTCAATGGTTTTAGTCCAAGCTCATTTTTCAATAATTGCCGTATGGCATATTGCGTTATGTTCAGCTCACGAGCCATTTTTCGGCGGATTTCGTTCAAGTCGCTTCTTCACTTTTCGAACCTTTTTAGCCGATGTTACTGTTTTTTTTTTCGTCCACTTCCTGGGCGTCGTGCTACGCTGCCAGTATCACGGTAACGAGCAATGTTACGAGACACAAAAGATTTATTCACTTTTAAATGCTGGAGGGCTCTAACGATAGCCACTTGTGGTTTTCCTGTCAAATGAAAAGCAATCACAATGTAACGCTTGAATTCCATCACGAATAACTTTTTTTCTGCGAAATGCCCACCAAAATGCTTTTGTGCGCTTGTAAACAATATAATGAGCTGTCACTGGAATAAATCTGACAGCTGTGAGACGAGCGGTTTAGAAATGACAGCAGTCTGAAGTTGGTTGCAGTTTTTTCATCTCACCTTGTATTATATCTTTAAGGATAACATCGCATGAAAACATTAAAATATAAAAAGAAAAATTCGAAAACTGTTGAAAAATTCGATAAATGTTAAAATGTCAAAAAACCTTGAGTTATCGAAAAATTTTTTAAGAAGTCGAAAAACTTTTTTAAAAGACGAAAAATATTTTAAGAAAATCAAAAATGTTGAAAATATATATGCGAGGAAAAGCGTCAATTGGATCATAGCAACGACTAAAATCAGGAGCAAAAAAAAAAAAATCGAACTAGGGCTCATTTTAAAACTAAGAGCGTCTTTTTTCATATGCTGAGTGCGTCTTTGGAAAATCCAATATGGCGACCGGAAACCGGTGAAAAATCAAGTGCATAGCGACGAAAGGCTTATAAAAATTAAAATTCCCAAGCCATCGGGTCATATCTTGATTCAAATTGTAGCTGATAGACGCCTCTAAAAAGCTGGCGAGGTAGCGGTACGCGTCATTAAAATTGTTATCGTAATTTGTGTTGGCAATAACTAAAACAGAAAATGTCACAGGACATTCTTGTATTCCCCTTCAAATTAAATTGGTGTTAATTTTTCCATTGGAAAATCCAAATTTAAGCGAATTCTAGAATGTTACCGCTATTAAGAACAAAACTTTAATCAGCGTGTATAAAATAAACGAGAATAGTGCAAAAAGTGGTGTGTAGGAGGCAAGGCCGTATCCAGGATTTTATTGCGGGGGTGGGAGGGGGGTTTTGTGGATTTGAGATTTTTTCTACGTAGTGTATGTTCTTTGCAAAATCGTTTCTATATAGTGTTCGTCAAAATATTTCGGGGGGGGGGGTTCTATCCCCTAGCATCTCCCCCCTAGATACGACCCTGGTAGGATGTATTTCATCATGTTAGAACTGGAGCTAGTGATCAAAACTTGCTGCAATATAGCACAAAAGCAGCTTCGAATTTATTTTGACACAAGCACTAGGAAATTTTGAAATAACGAAAGTTTACAAGTCACTTGGTACCGAATACAATCAACTACGAGTACTTAAACTCGTAGAACATTTTATTTGAGAGTGCAGCACTCACCTCTCTAGCTTGGTGTTTCGTTTTGTTTTAATTTGTGGTTTTCGTGCACAAAGGCTTGAGGAACACGCAATTGTGGCAATTGGCTTGTTGTTCGTTTCAAGTGCACTCGTGCAGACCTACAATATGTTGGTCTATGAGCAAACTCTTAAAACCAAAATTTGAATCTAACCATGGAAGCCCAATTCATTATATGGCAGCACCAAAATGCTTAAGACTTTACCACTCATACTTTGAGTACGTACGTTTTTTTATTCAGTTAATACCCATTGACGTCACTAGGTGGATGGGGGGCCAAACCCAGACAGACAGACAAACCTCAACCACCTTTTTATATAACCTGAGACTTTGTTTATGTCAGGGTTTGCACTTTTTACGACCCTTATTCGAAACTAAATATTCGGCATTTTCGAAGACCCACTCTGGAGAAAGGGTAGGAGCTGACAGCTATCTCGGTGTGCAGCATTTTTTGCAAAGATAAATTGCCAACAGAGTGACCTTATCAGCAGGGTTAGCGAATATATGGTCATTCATTAAGAGCGTTGGAATAGTCTTAACAAAAATACTTTTTTAACAAATAACCAAAACCTTTTGTTGCCTTTAAAATGCCTTTCAAAGGATTCTTTAGCACACGTTTTGTTTGTGAATATTCTTTTCGAGCTGAGTCATGGCACCTGCAAGTCCCATTAATCCAAGAGTGGTCCTAAGGCTTAACGTTAACTTTTTTTTAAAAGTTATGAGGAAACGCATAGCTGATAAAAATATTTTCTGTAATATTAAGGCCGCGACATTAATGTTCCTATGAGCGAAACACAACTTCCAATTGAAATTACGAAAAAAATTATTATTTAACGCTTAACCATAAAGCCATACAATCGGCTTTAAATAGAAAGGCTGCGAAAGTAGTACAATGGTTCGAGCTAAAAAGAGGTGCAAGGACAGATATACTATATTTTTCATGATAAGACGACAGAAAGAGTTCTAGTGTAACTAAGCTATGCTCCCCAATGCGTCGAATGGGATCATACACGAGCTGAGTCAGTGGATTAGACTCAGAAAAAAAAATTCAAAATTTTGGCCTTCAGGAGCTTTATATCAGTTAAGCAACATATTAAAGCTATGAACATTGAAATCATCAGTAACACCGATTCTAAAATCTTGGAAAATGAATCAAAAATGAAATCCATATATTTGAAGGTAAGAATCCTACCTAAATTTGGGCTTATATAGAGGAAGCTGAAGTGTAGAATGTGCGCGTGGGCTTCGAACATAACCCACATGGATCTAAATTCGATGTCCGTCGTGTATAATGTAGAATTTTGGTGTACGGTCTTCAGGGCCGTATCTAGAGGGGGGATGCTAGGGGATAGAACCCTCCCCCCCCCCAAAAATATTTTGATGGACACTATATAGAAACGATTTTGCAAAGAATATACACTACGTAGGAAAAATCTGAAATCCACAATCCCCCCCGAAATAAAATCCTGGATACGGCATTGACTGTGTTTATTTTTTGCTATGATTATTAACTGGTCATTGCAAAATTCAAAGCACAATAGGATTTGGAAACTTTTCAATGTCGGCTTACGAGTACAAAGCTTACTGATGATATCGTGTAGCAGCGTTTGAAACAAGTATAAACATATAAGAATGCACATTGCGCTTGTAATTTTTTTTTGTATTTTTTGCACTAAAAGAAAATTGATCTGTCACTAAAAATATTAAAACAAAAATCGTTAACGAAAATGAAGGGGCAGATGATGATTCCAGTATCCGAAATTATAGATGAATAAATATTTCAGAAATATATAAATATATATATACATATATATATTGGGGTGGATCAAAAAAATTAAATATTTTTTTTTTTTGGATCCGACACTAGTTCCTAGGTACCTCTAGAAAGTACTTACCAAATCTGAGCTCTTAATATTAACGGGAAGATTATGCTCATCATAGTTTTCCATTGTTAATTTTGTCTCATCTAAAAATGGTCATATCTTATCATCAATAGATTGTTAAACCAATTGCATTGTCAATATTTATAGGAAATTAAACGGTCTACAAAAATGATCTCAAACACTTTTTTCATTAATCTTACCATTTCAAAAATATTCAAGGTCAAAGATTGATATTTTAAGGAAAATAATTTTTTTGTTTTGAATTTTGTAACATACTAAAAAATAATTTCTGTCAAATGAACTTAATATAAAAATTGCTTATATGGTATTGGTTTGTAACGCTTTGGCGCCAAATATACTGAGCTTATTTTAATAATTTATATTTTAAAACAACATATTTGTGCAAGAAAAGCTTATTGCATACTTATTTTTTTTTAAAAAAATTAAATATCCTTATTTTTAGGATTAAGTTTTTGCAAAGCCACACACAAAATTGTCGATTGATTTTTAATAGCATATTTATTCATTCACACAACTTATGAAAGAAACAGCGCGTGCGAAGCCGCGTTTACCACTAGTTAAATATATTAATAAAATCTTTACAAATTGCCATTCAAATTAGCGCAGTTTTTCAACTTCTTCTAATATGCCTAGGTACATATGTATGTTTGTATATAGTATATGTGTAGTAGACTGGATCGAAATTTAGATTAATGCTGAAAGCAACTCAATACTTATAGGAACTCTAGAAAACGATAACTGCATAGTTTTCTTTTCGTTTCGAGAAAAACAAATGCAGCACTTTTGATTCTCCTGAAGGTCCTTTTTTGGCTAAAGTAAACTTGTTTTTTGCTCGTAACTTTTATTTCTTCGCTGAATGAATACCCAAATTCGCTTGATATATAAAGACTACATTATTGCAAAAAATTCGACGATATAAAAATTTAAAATTTCTTTATTATTATAGATAAAAGTTATGAGCAAAAAACAACGTTTATTTTAGCCAAAAAGGACCTACAGCAGAATCAAAAATGCATTATTGGTTTTTTTCGGAACGAAAAAACAAAAATGCTGCAGATAACGTTTTTAAGGGTCGCTCTAACTTTTGAGTTGGTGTCTAGTTACTTCATACAAATAGATCTGGTATAATGTGTATGTATGTCTGTATATGTTACTCCTATTATTTGATTTATGTTAAATAGCTACTTAGTTTATTTCATATTTATTTGAGGCTTTTAGGGTCAAACTCCACATACCCCCACCCGCGAAGTTATCTCAAGTTACGTCAATGATAAACTTGCTTCTTCCATATCTCCTTGCTGAGCATAGCGCCATATCCTACTCTTATATCCTTGCTTTGGATGAAACAAATGTTTTGTATTTGTTGCTAATACAACGTACATATTAACAGTCAGTGCGCTTGGTATCTGTCGTAAGCACACATTTTCACACACACGCACACGCACACGCACACACTACAATTAGTTCACAATAAATCAGTTGGTAGTAAATATTTAAAAGAGGCTTACTTGCGGTCAGATCAATGGCATTTCAATCTCATCAACCGTAGTTCATCAAAACCAAATCAAAACTTTATACGTTATCGGTGTATCGCAAATTTCAAACCAACGTAAATGCAATGATTGCACCGCAGATTGGTGTTGCACAATTTGTCGCTAGTAAAAGTGCAATTTCAGTTACCACAAGTGAAATCACCGAAGAAGGCTCTTAATTGGTAGACTTATTGCATGCAGTGGCGTCACTAGGGAGGAGAAGTCAATTGCAACAAAAAACTAGCAAAGGTGTTATCTTCGGCCAGGCCGAAACTCACATACCCTGCACTGCATTAAAAGTACTTTTTAAATAGATGTTAAAAAAATGTTGAGGAGGTTAAATAAGTTGAAAATAATGTAAAAAGGCTCAAAAATGTTGAAAAGTATTGGAAAAAACTGAAAATGTCAAAAGAATGTTGAAAAAAATAGAATAGAAATGAAAAACACGAAATATGTCACGCCCACTTCTCCAATTCCGCCCACTTTTGTTTCAATAAATGACATAAATAAAATTTTAGCACAATAGCTTGTATAGCTTAGGGCGGTGACACACCCACTGGTACAATCCTGTCAGATTTTGATCCAAAAATAGCCTTCCATAAACAAATCTCTTACACCAAATTTCAGTATGATTGCTCATATATTTCGATAGTTATGGCACTTAAGGTATTTTAATTGTCCACCACTGTTGCTATTTCAAAGCTTTTGATTCGTGTGAACCTAATACCCAGTAAACCACTTACATCAAATTTCAGATCAATTGCACCAATAGTTCACTTAAAATAGCACTTACAACTTTATGTTAATGAGGGAGGTGCCACGCCCACTAATGCACTCTTGTCAAGTTTCATTGAATTTCAAAGCTCGTAGCACACTATCTATAGCATTAAACGTATTTTGCTTATATGGGAGGTGTCACACCCACCGGCACTATTGTACCAAAATTTTGCAAGAAGACACCTTTTAGCTAGTATATCTGCCATATTAAATTTCATTGTTAGTTCTCTTTTTATAGCGTTTATAAATATTGTGGGCTGTGCCACGCCCTTCAACAAAATTTTCCAGAATATTGAATGAACTTGTATTGATGACTACTTTCAGTGGTATCATCCCTAAAATTTTTATGAAAATCGTATGTGCCAATTTGGAGTTATACAAAACCAAATTTTCAATTGCTAAAAAGTGCCACGCCCACTTTTACAACTCCGCCCACTTTATGCGCAATTCAAGATTTATAGGATCTGTATTTGTGCACCAAATTTCATCACAATATCTTGCACGGTTTACGAGCTATGGCGTTATTAAAGTTAAAATTTAGGGCTGTGCCACGCCTCTTTAAAAGCCTTTGCAAACTTCTAACCTAGCCGGATCTTAATTTTGTTCTCATCTTCAACAAATCACCAAATTTCATCAAAATCGCAGCATCGTTTTTTTCAAAATGGACTTGGGTATATTTACATAGAGTATGGGCTGAAGGTGTGGCCGTTAACCGATTTCGCCAATTTTTATATGCTAGCAGCTTGCAAGAAGGTTTGACCTGTGTGCCAAATTTCATTCAATTAGCTTGCTTAGTTTTCACGTAAACCTGATTTCAACAGACAGACAGACAGACAGACGGACACATCTATATCGACTCCGGTGGTGACGCTGATCAAGAATATATATACTTTTCCATACTTGCTACGCCCCTTTCTATGCGTTACAAACGGAATGACAAAGTGAATATACCCTCTGTGTAGGGTATAAAAAAAATCAATTTTCTTATTTCATTATTATGGTAAGGATATCACACTGACCTTAACAGACTAAACCGCTCAATAAATCGGTTGCCAAACTGTGGGTGGGAGAAAAAGTTAGAAGTTTTTGCCTTAAATATATGCAAATTAACGCAGTTCTTAAATTTTACCTAAAAGCCCGCGCCGTTGCAAAAATTCCAAATCTAACTATTTTAATAATTTTCTTTCCCCTTTTTAATTTATAGTAAGTCACATAGGTACTATATGTTTGTTCATGCTATTGCAATTTTCTTTTTAAGCCTCTAATATTCTGTCCATTTCTAATAACTGCTCCCCATCGAAATAATAAAACATATGATTACCACACAAAGGTGATCCACCATCACAACACTCAATGTAAACACAAACATAAACGGATTGATGACAAAGTGATTTCTATTTAACCTTCTATCATGATTATTCATACGCCCTCTTTTGCAGCAGGCGGCAGGGTGCTGATACAACCACTGTCACTTTCGCCCTTTTAGCAACTGTTGTTATTGTGCGTGTTTGTACGAGTAATACGCAGAAAATAGATTCAAAATGTAAGCCGTTTGCAACAGGACAACAGGATGCGGCGGATACGGATGCGGAAATGAAAGAGATTTTGTAATTTGTCAGTTATTATTTGTCTTAAATAAATTTTGCAGGCTTTTCCTAAAATAATAAACACCATTCGTTAGCATACCCTTAGGTTCAGTGTTGCGACTGTGGTGGTTGAAACTAGTTGGAGTTAAGTTTTAGTTTGAATAAAACTTACGAGTATTTACGATATGTCCATGGGAACAATAACAATTGAAAAATTTTCAAAGGACTTTTACATACATACATATGTGCATTAGGGTGATTATATTTGTTGCTTGTTTCAAACAGGTTCAATAGAACCCATTGTATTAATATTTATTTATTGAATTTTTTTAGTTTTCCATAGGAATTACATGGGGAAGCATATTTTATTAGACTTATTCATTTGTTTTCTTCAAACAAATCGTTTTCTCAGTGTAAGAGTGAGTCTAAGGCACATGGCGTTATGTATGTTACCAAGCAAACTTGTTTTTCGTAGGACAAATTAGTTCATCCGAAGCGTGTTAGATTGCAACAGTTAAGCCTATGATGAACTAGGGTAATTATATGCTTAAACGGCCACACTGGCGAAGCTATTGAGATTATATGATATGCGATTTAGCACGCGCACACGCCCCGTTGTTTGTTCTGTATCCTATTTTCTAAAGCAAAAAAAAAAAAAGCATTTAGCTTTCGAAGCCAAATACAAACGAGTAGAAAAAAAAAATCACAATAGCAAAATATTATGCAAGAAAAAGCAAGCAACAAAAAAACCAAAACAATAATTTTGTATGCGAATTTGCAAGAACTTAATCCTATAAAAAGAATATTTAATTGTACAAAAATGAAATAATAAGTATGCAATTGCCATGCTTGGCACAAATATGTAGTTTTAAAAAAAAAAATTATTAAAATCGGCTCAGTATATTTTGCGCCAAAGCGTTACAAACCATTTTAGTCAAAGAAATTTTATCTATTTTACTATTTCAAGTTTAATAAAAAATAGAGAAAAATAAATCAAAGTTCCTTAACACTCAATACGTTAGTTAATGTTTTTAATTTTTGTAAAATATTCACAAAAATTATCATTTCAATCGCTTTGATTAAAGCACAAGATGTTGTAATTTTCTTTGAATTTTTTTTTTAACGCATTGAATCATTTATTTTCAGCGTGGAAAAGCTTAATGAAAAATGTGTCATAAATTCGCCTCACCGCACACAGCGGTGTGGAATTTGCATGCCGCACTTCCTGTCCTGTGATGTGCAGTAATGATGTGAGCTTCCAATGATGCCACACAACTAACACGTCCCTAAAAACAATTATATAAATACTTGTACACACACACGCACACACACACACAAACACACACGCAAATGTACATTTAAGTTTTAAAATAATAAAATGTAGATGCACGCAAAAAACGCATTGGGAAGTGCAATCTCAAAAATACAATTACGTATGAAAACAGCGTTGCCAGATAAAGCGAAATTAGGAAAAGTTGTTGGGATTTTATTAAGTCATAGAGCAGGCAAATTCGAATATATGCCTCAGAGAGAATTTGCATAAGAAAACTGGATCGTAATATAAATGATAAATAGAAAACAATGAAAAATAGTTTCTGCGCAAAGTCAAAGGAAATGGATTAGAAAAATTTAATTGATTAATTTTTTTCCGCCGCTCCAATAAAAAAGTTTTCTACTGCTAAATATTTGCGTCTTAAGCAATGATTTTTTCGTCACCCAAGCATTTTTTATCACTTAAGAAACACCGTTTAGTTGATTTTTTCAGCGGTTAAGTGACTTAATGCATGGTTGGGCAAAGTGAGATAAAGGAGCCAATTTTAGCTCCTTGCAACAAACATGTCGTTTATCTTATGAAAAATAACTAAATCAACAAACACATGCACTCACCACTACTGCCAAGGCAGTATCCAGGATTTTATTTCGGGGGGGGGGGGCTTTTCTACGTAGTGTATATTCTTTGCAAAATCGTTTCTATATTGTGTCCGTCAAAATATTTCGGGGGGGAGTTCTATCACCTAGCATTTCCCCCCTAGATACGGCCCTGACTACTGCTACATACTTTTGTTATGGTATGCACAGGATTTGCATTGTTGTTATTGTTCAGAAAAAACAAAGAAAAAATCAAAGAACACAACAATGCACATTGAGGAGAGCTTCTCTCGTTTCGTTTGTTCAGTGTAATTTTATTTCTACGCTCATGTTGTTCTTGTTTGATTCTTGGAATTGTCTTTTGGTTTATTGCAGAGCTTTTTTTTCGTTTTGCGCTATCGAGATAGAGTTTATGTGAGCGTTTTTTTTCTGTTACTGTAGTTGTTGCTTATGTTGTAAATAGCCATGGCTTGAAGCATTTATAATGAAACACTAAAAATGCTAAATCTTTTGACATTTCTTCTTAGTAAAGCGGACATATACAATAATCTGTGAACGAATCAAAATATTTCTGACCACTTTTCCATGTGCATTTTAGTTTGGCGATTCGCACTGCCATCGAAATTAGTCTGATTCTCATTTATATCTAATATATAAAATTCTCGTGTCACGGTGTGCGTCATTGAACTTCTCCGAAACGGCTCGATCGATTTTCGTGAGTCTTAGCGTGCATATCGGCTAGGAATGCGAATCGGACCATATCCCATATATCGGTTGTGGATTTGAGTTTTTTCTACGTAGTGTATATTCTTTGCAAAATCGTTTATATAATATTTCGGGGGGAGGGGGGGAGGTTCTATCCCCTAGCATCTACCCCCCTAGATACGGCCCTGACTGTATAGAATTAATATTGAAATGAAAGGTTTAATGGAAAGTATATTATTTTATGGTTTCAATTACATAATCTTAATATTTTCAGGGAATTCGCTGGCAAAGCGGGAAGCACAAGCTCACGACAATTTGATATTCTGGTGATATTTATGCTATTAAGGACGTATATAAAGACATCCTTATCAAGCCGACAGTTTTTTAGAAAACTCAAAAATGTTTTTCCATACCTCTCTTCATTGAGACCCATGACATTAGAATGGTCTTTAAAAACTTTTCGCTCAATTCTTTCTTCGCTAGTATTGTTTTCAAACCACAATGGCATCGAGAATCGTTGAAGGGCGTGGCACAGCCTACAGTATTTATAGTCGTCATAAAAAGAGTTTTTATCAAAAATTTCATTTACTTCGCCACAAAAAACAAAATCAACACTTTTGACATTCAAAAATTGTAGGAAATGAGATATATTTCAATACAACTTTCAAAATTTCCACCAACAAATTAAAATTTACTACACCGATCATTAACTATTCTCGATTTTCTATACCATCTCTCTTATACTGGGAAATTTCTTAACATGCCACTTGTTTGGCAAGTTCACAATCTCTATGTTCAGGCTGTCCTCTAATCAAAGGATGTTTGACATTTCATGACCATAAAACAAGTTGAGCAAGGCTAAAGTTCAAGATTTTATAGATTTTAGTGCTGAGCGTAATTTCGAATTTGGGTATTATTTAGGCCTAAATATATTTTTAAAAAAAATAGCCTAAGAACTAAAGTTAAGCTTCTTGGCCTTAACTCCATATTTCTTAGCTCGACTTTAGCTGTTATTCCTAGCTGCCACAGAAATATTGATGTCGCCTTTGGATACAACATTTCTATGGAACCAAGTTACCTTTCCTACCAGAGTTATAACGACTGCTTGAATAACGCTGCAATAGTTGGGTTAATTTGCTACAATTCTTAGCTTTAGTTTTTCTAATGTAAAAGTCATTTCAGAAGTCGCTGAACAGAACGGCTCATGTCCATGACCAGCCGTTTTGAGTTTTTTGACGGAATCGTCACCATTACAATAAACTTCAAGTATTTTCAATTTAACTTTTTTGATGGCAAAGTGAAGATTTTCCTGCAAAAAGGCACATGTCCTGCGAATGTATATATATTTTACCATTTGTGAGATTATATTTTTAAAAGGGCACGTATTTCAGCTGCCCTCTGCCGCCAACCCTCCCGGTTGCGAAGTTCCTGCATCTGCTCCATTAAAGAGTTTAACTAAAAAGGTACATCTCCATTAAAAGGTCTATCAAAAAAGCACATATACATTAAAGAATTTAACTAAAAAGGTACATCTCCATTAAAAGGTCTATCAAAAAAGCACATATACATTAAAGGGCTTAGCAAGCAGGCACATGTCAATTAAAGGGTTAAACAAAAAGGCACATGACCAGTTGGTCCCTGCAAAAGGGCATAGGTTCATTTTTCCCCTGTTTTCTTTTAAAGTATTTAACATAATTAAACCATTTTTTTTTTTTGGGTCTGAATTAGTTAAAATAGTGGTGCAAACTGACATAATCATAGAAAGTTAATATGATCAGGTCAGAGACATAGTCAGTTTCTTTGAGATTTCTCAAAAATTTTTAGCAGCTGGACAAGTACCACTCCTAATTTGTATGAAAATTAATTCATTTTCTTTTCCCCAGTAGTCCTCCCTTTTTGTAATCGCTTGATGAGATGCAAGCCTTGTAATGTCTCGAAGATGAGGTTACTTAAGCAATTCAGTTTTGATTGGGCTGAAGAGAACTTATAACTTTTAAGGATAGTCGATCCTTAAGTATAATGAATAGTGGCGCATGTTACCATCTGCTTGCTATATAACTCTAGAGTTACGAGCTGAAAAAGCGTCAGTAGGCGTTGTTTTAAAAGCACCACTGAAGCACCAAAGCATCTGTCGTACAAGCAAAAACTTAAAAATGCTACAAAAACCATAAATTTTTAAGTAGCATTTACCCCTCGAGCGAGATAGATGCGAGCCCGAGTAGTAGGCGGAGTAACTGCTGTAGAAAAGTTGAGTGCATAAGATGCAGAAGATAGATACTAATGCATTTAAGTGAAACTAACCATATAGAGTTGCCTTGCTCAAGCCCGCTGCGAAGCTCGAACTTTGGCCAATTGTTAGAAGAACCGAGAGCTCATAGTTTCAGCGCTTCAAAGCTGTTGACATTTATTGTCATTTCATCATAGAAGGGTTGACTTTTTCAATTAAAATATCCTTCTGGTTAATAATTTACAAACGAGGAGGATTCAAATTAATTTTGAATTCCAAAATATTTAATTTACCTAGGGTTTTTTTATGATGCAAAAAGTGTTGATCCTATTTATGTTTTTAAAGCAGCGGACGGCATAATGTTCACACTACACCACTGTTTGGAAGTCAATTTTGGCGTATTCTTTCCGTATTATCTACTGTGGACAACAATTCTCAGATCACTTGAATAATTTAGTTGTGTTTTATATAAATTCGATATAAATGAAACACAATATTCATATATGCAAATTCTTTAGAAGATTATTTTTTTTAACTTACAGCGCTCACGAACGAACTTGAAAATTTCCGTAATGAGCATGATAAAAGTTACTTTCTGCGCCATTATTAAAATCATGATTTAATTATGTGTTAAATTATGATTAAAATTGATTGAACATTTATGAATGAATTTCAGAATTTCCTTAATCGCTGGCCTTGACCCATATAAAAAAAAAATTCCGAATTGCTAAGGTTTCAAACATGAAAAAAAAATGCAAAACTTTCCGCCATAACTTTGGAAAATATGAATATTTTATGAAGGTGCGCATCCGACCAACTGTATGAATTGTATGACATCTTTCAAAGATATTTACATACGTCGCACAGTGGGTGAACGTGCACATAAATACAAGAAAAATGACGCAGCTTAAAATTTTTTAAGGCAATCGTCAGATAATATTTAGGGAAGCAAAAAATAGCTATAAAGCATAGGGGCCATTCATAAACTACGTGACCGAAAAAACAGTTTTTTTTAAACCCCTACCCCCCCACCTCCCCCTATAATGACGATTCGTGACTTTACTCTATTAACCCCCCCCCCCCCCTATCCCTATTTAATTACGTTGCAGCATGATTTTTAAAAATATTTTCTACTAATGAATTTTAAAATAAAATACATGGTTTATTGACAATATCAAAAATAAAGCATTACATTTTATATTTTAATAGATATAACATATTTAAAATGAATAAATAATTTTCAATATTTAAATAACTTCCAAGAAAGGAATTCCCTCATCTATCCAAGAAGGTATATCCACAATTAAAGTAATTTTTTTCTCTATATTTAATTGTTCGTCTTCCAGTTCAACAGCTTCTACATCTTCTATATCTGCTACATCTACATCCACCCCGGTGAATCATCATTCGAAATGATACATAAACGTTCTCCTGATCGCTTACTCAATATTCTCAAAGGTCAAACTCTAGAAACTACTAACTTCAGATTTATGTATTTCTTTTCTGAAATGATACGTGAAGCTTCTAAATTTACTACTTAATCTGGACGTTGAATTTGAAAACTAATTTATATTTTTACAATTTGAAGTCACGTAGTATTTCGCGAAACCCCCCGTCGTTACTGTTCATAGTATTTTTCATGATCCCCCATTCCCCCAAATCGATCACGTAATTTATGGATGGCCTCCTAACAGTAAAGCGCCAATCGAAAAATCAAAATTAAAAAAATATTTAGATAACGCTAAGGTCGATTTTCGGTCTTCCCGATCATACCCACCATACATCTAGGCTTCCAACAGCAAAAATGTTGTGGTCAAAGTATACCAAAATTCGTTATAATTTCAATTTTTAATGAATATTTCATTATCCATTTTAAGAAGCTGGCAGCTTTGCATTGTAGCTAACAGCTTAACCCTCGCTAAATTTTTTATTTGTTGTTTCTGTGTGGCTTTTGCTTAAGTTTGCGCGTTCGCTAATCTGCTTTCGTTTTGAAATTTTACGCTGCTCTTGGTGTGAACGTTAATGCAGATACGGATTTGGATTTGAATTGTTTATTGTTTGTTGCATGTTGCTTTGTTACTGACATTGTTGAGTTTACAAATTTATTCACTTAATATTTTTAATTGCGAAATATTGTGTAGTACATGGAACAATAAATTTTCTGGTTTTCACGATGATATCGTTGTGTAGGGCAGTGATGGCATTTGGATTTTGTGGAAGTCGAGACTTGAAATGTAACTTTTAGATGGCGGATGTACTTTTTCTTTATGAAAATTAAAAGGTTACTGAAAATTACTAAAATTCAAACGCATCAAACATTTTTACAAAAGCAGAAAAAAAAAAACTAGTGAAGGTGTTATCTTCGGCCAGGCCGAAACTCACATACTCTACACTGCATTGAAAGTACTTTTTAAATAAATGTTAAAAGAGACGTTTGAAAAGGTTCAAGTTCGAATAATTCGAAAATAATGTAAAAAGGTTCAAAACGATTGAAAAGTGTTAACACAAATGAAAAAAAAAAAAAAAATCGAAAAAACTCTAAAAAATATGGAAACCATTGAAGGAATTGAAAAAGTCTAAAAAATATGGAAAATGCTGAAAAATTTATGAAAAAGTCGAAAAATTACAGAAAATGTCGAATAAAGTTGCATGAGGTTTAAAAAAGTCGCAAAAATACCTATGGTATAATTCATATAAAGGCGATGGAAGGAAATTAAATTTGTTTTTGTAAAGTGTAAACAGTGTAAGTTGAGAAGAGCACCCTATTAAACAGTTGCTCATATAAAAACTTTTTGGTGTTCAAAGTTCAACTTTGGGCCCACTGTGTCACTAAGCCTAAAAGAAATGTCTAAGGGGCCATCCATAAATTACGTGACCGATTTGGGAGAATGGGGGGGGGGGTCATGAAAAATACTACGAAAAGTAACGACGGGGGGTTTCGCGAAATACTACGTGACTTCAAATTGTAAAAATATAAATTAGTTTTCAAATTCAACGTCCAGATTAAGTAGTAAATTTAGAAGCTTCACGTATCATTTCAGAAAAGAAATACATAAATCTGAAGTTAGTAGTTTCTAGAGTTTGACCTTTGAGAATATTGAGTAAGCGATCAGGAGAACGTTTATATATCATTTCGAATGATGATTCACCGGGGTGGATGTAGATGTAGCAGATATAGAAGATGTAGAAGCTGTTGAACTGGAAGACGAACAATTAAATATAGAGAAAAAAATTACTTTAATTGTGGATATACCTTTTAGGATAGATGAGGGAATTCCTTTCTTGGAAGTTATTTAAATATTGAAAATTATTTATTCATTTTAAATATGTTATATCTATTAAAATATAAAATGTAATGCTTTATGTTTGATATTGTCAATAAACCATGTATTTTATTTTAAAATTCATTAGTAGAAAATATTTTTAAAAATCATGCTGCAACGTAATTAAATAGGGATAGGGGGGGGGGGGGGTTAATAGAGTAAAGTCACGAATCGTCATTATAGGGGGAGGTGGGTGGTAGGGGTTAAAAAAAAGGTTTTTTCGCTGACGTAGTTTATGGATGGCCCCTAATCTAAATATTTTTTTTAATTTTGATTTTTCGATTGGCGCTTTACTGTTATTCTATAAAGTAAATTTCCAAGTAAGCAGGTTTTATGCAGGAAATTAGCTTAGAAAAAAAAAAACCTTTCACAGTAGATTATTTATAAGTAAACTTTTAAAAATCATTTTTAGTTTTTGAATTTTTTTATTTCAAACAAATTTTGTCTTATTATTTTTTGATTTTGCCATATGGCACAATTTTAGTTATTGCTTCTCGAAAACAGCGTTGGCAGCTCTGTTAGAAAGTGGGTTGGCTAAAGGTGCGAGTTATGAGCCAGGGGGGCGTAGGTTTTACTGTAGGGTTTAGATAATGAAGTGCTCTGAAATTCAAGTGCGCATAGCGCATGCTGTGCTGCTGCTGCGCTACGCCAGTGACACGTGTCGCAATGTGTGGTATGTACATATGTATGATTATACAAGCTATATCTAAATGTCAATGAACAGTGCTGTGTGTAGGGTGCACAACTGAATGCAATTAAACAACACTTAACTTTCAGCATTGACACGCGAGCAAGCGGTGGTGTACAATTGGTACAAGAAAACAAATTGTAATCAAATAACATACGAAAGATTTTGCAGTTCGTCAAAGATCAGAATAAAGGCTCAACTACATGCATGCATACATATGTCTGTATGTATGTATGTACGTACATATCGCTCGTTTGCTGAAAGACTGTCATAACTCAAAGAATCCAAAGTTGGTGAAAAACGCATTGAAAGATTTTCATAAATTAATTTTTTACGTGTAGATAAATAGAAAATACTCCTCTCACAAGCCAAGCTCATTAGATACGGCCATGATATTTTTTTTTTACACAAAATACTTAAAACATGAAATGACGGTTATTTCTGCATAATTAACTTGAAATTTTTTAATAACTTTTGTCATAATTTACTGGAAGTTTTTTTTTTTTTTTGTTTTTATAGGGTCACTCTGTATAACTCTATTTAACCCATGTGTCTACAACAGCGTACAAACGTATCCTTTTCAAAATTTTTAACAGGTTTTTTCTATATATCTAATGCTCTCAGCATTTTCATATTTCAGCTAATCCTCAATGAAAGTATCCTTAATTTAATGCAATAACATAGAAGTGTGTACCTACATCCATATGGGGTCATAGGCGTACTTAGCCTCAAATATTTTAGAATTCTGAAATGATGGGTTAACATTGATGCCAGATTCGGACTCAGCGTAAAAAATTACTTTGAGAAATGACCCTCAGCAAACCACAACATTTATCAACTATTCATTCATAGACTTTTATATATATAAGTATAGTTTTTCCATACAGACAGACAGTGTTGCCAGATTTTTTTATCCAAAAAACTGCAAATTCCCCAAAAAAAAAAAGATGTGAAAAAGTGCACCTTTCCAAAGCGAAGACATTTTTAGTAAAATTCAACTTTTTTGGTAGAAAATTTATATCGTGGAGTCATTTCAAAACATCGATTTCTTCTAATACAACGAGCTATTCGTATCGATAACGCTTACTTGCTGGCGCAGCGGTCAGCTACTGACAAGACAGCACCGATCACGAACCTTTGGGCTATATTGAATGAGAAATTGGCCGAACTTTATTATTCAAATGAGTCGATTACTGCTGCCGAGCAGCTCTTGCCACACTATGGCCGGACAAAGTTCACTCAATGTATGCCTGAAAAGCTCAAGTCCAAATATGAAATAAAGATTTGATGGGTATGTGATTTGGCAACTGCGTATTCCAGTAATAGGAAAGCCTGATGACCAGCCACGGCAAGCGTACGTTGATGACATAGCTGTGTTGGATTTGGTATCCAAATACTGTCAGTTGAGTGTTACCACTGATAATTTTTTCACATCGTTGTCGCTGCTTTGGCTGTTAAAAACAAAGAACATGACGCTGTTTAGTACTCTATGTAAAAAACAAACGCTACAGAACTAAAGATCCACATCTAACCTTTGAAACCTATCGCGATGAATGCACATTAGCTTCCGTAAATGTGAAATCCAACGAAGCTGTATATCTCTTCAGCTGTCAACATCTTGAATTTCAAGGCGAGCAGATAAACGGAAAGAAAGACATTGCTTAATATCATAATCACATTAAAGGTGGAGCTGACATCATGATCAAAATGGTGGGAACAGCAGCCAAAAAAAACGTAACACCAACCGATGGCCACTGGCGTTATTCTATAACATGCTGAACGTTTTAGGACTCGCTACCCACAAAATCTATGATGCATTCCATGCAGATAAACCGCCGGACGCTCAATGAAAGTTTCTGGAAGATTTGTCTTATAAGCTATGTGCCAGAAATGTAACGATGCGATGTGAAATACCTGTGCTTTGGCATACGCACCAAACTCGCATTGCACTTGAATCAGTTTTGGAACACACAATTCCCATTGAAGTTACACTAAGTGCGCCCATAGAACGCAATCCCTGAGCTCATGAAGCGCGAAAAGAGAATTGTTTCATCAGTTATGCCATCGTTAAGAAGAAGAGAAAGGCTCGCAACGCTTGTGATCACTGCAAGCAGCCGACATGTGCCACCCCATTTGCTATGATTCACTCATTTTGAATTACTACTTTTACTTCCTTATTACTTATTGTTTATTCCGCACGAATTTTCGAATAATAATCCAAAAAAAAAAAAACAACACCAAAAATCTTGCTTTTTTTTTGAACAGTTAATATCAACGATGGGCACGCAGTGACACTTTCCGCCCTCATGGCACGAACTGTTATTCGACGCACAAGTAAGTAAAGAATAATACGCAGAATTTCAAAGCGCTATCGACGCACAGCGTTGACTTGAGTTCAAATGCAAACAAAAACAACAAACAAAGGCACTAGCGGCGGTGTCGCATTGTGCCTGGACGAATATAGCAATTGGTGTTTGTTTTGCAGTGCAATTTGGTTTATTTTTCTATGCGGTTGGCGAATTTGAAAATGAAGCAAAAAAACTTTAAAATTTCGTTTTTTGTTGCTTGAATTTGATGTTGCGCCGCCTTTTGTAGGATTTCGATGCCCAACGCTGGCTTATATGAGCATACACACATGCATTATCGACTGGTATGTACAACTTGCTCCTAACCGCAGCAATAAAAATTTTAAATAATGCAAATAGCTTAAAAATGCGTAGAAATGACGAGCAGAAGTTGTTACAAAGGACCCGAGCTCATACTCAAAATAATTCTGAAATATTTGAATCCAAATGTTCACCATATGTCCCACTAGTTAAACAAAAAAAAAAAACAAAAAAAAATGTGTACCACCCTAATACACATATATGTATAAATAGCACATGTATGTCGGTATGTCCTTGTGTATAACAAAAAAAAATTTAGTGCGACATTTTCTTTAAAAAAAAACGTCGATTCGCATGTTTTTCCTTAGTCAAAAGACTACCTACCCATAATATGCATACAATATTTGTTTGAACAAGCTGAGAAAAGTCGTAGTTGTTGACCTGTGTAATCAAGCGACTCGTTACCATATACGCTATTTTTCGTTCTCCCCCTTTCTCTACAGGAAATAATATACTCCAGCTAACGCATTCACACCGAGACTTAATGTGAAAACAATTTCTTTTTGGCAGACAGGAAATTTGCACATGTATTCGGGAAATTAAAAATGAATTGAAAATTGAATACAATTGAAATTGTGTTAAAGCAAAATTATTCTACTTTAGACCAAGGATTATTTATACACACTTACATATGTATGTATGTGTGCAATAATGCCTCATAAAGCAGGAGGCGTTAGAAGTGAAGTATTAGATTATAGGATGCAATTTTCAAGAAATTATGTTCATCAAAATTCACTTAAAAGACTATGCAAGATATTCAAGGTTAGCGATTATTATAAGAAACAGACTTTCGTCATTGTCTCGCTCAGCGCCGGATTGGAGTAGAGCTAAGGACTGTCCCAGAAAAAACTTGCGCTTTTTATTTTTTGTATTATGCTCTACCTGATAATTTTATAGGTCTTAAAATGCATAATATTTGTTTTATATAAAGTGACGTTTAATATGATGCATACCACCCTGAAGATAGCACTTTTAATGACAAAGATTTCTAGCAAGCAACAAAAAGTACGCAAACTGATTTTGTCCACATATGTAGCTGCAAAATTCAGAATTAAAATATGGCAAAAATAGTTGGTGCAACAGAAAAATCTGTTTTTATGGTTATTTCTAATTATAAGAAGGGTCTACCTGTTTCACGAGAAAAAGGTTCAGGCAGAAAATCAGAATTTTCTAACCCAAAGGTAGCGACGAAGGTGAAGCGCCTTTTAAAGCAAAATCCCAACACCTCAGTGCGGGATAAGGCGGCTAGAGCAGATGCATCAAAATTTACTGTACAAAGGATAAAGTAGAAAAGCAAGCTAAAGACTTATAGAGTTCAAAAAATACCAGACGGTTCTGATGAAAAGCATTTAATGGCACCAATGCGAGCCCGAAAATTGTATGAAAGGTACCTGATTAAATTTAATTCCGGTGTTATGGAAGACGAAACTTACGTTAAAGCAGATTTTAAACAGCTACCTGGGCACGAATATTATGCACTACCAAAAAAGGGGCGTGTGTCTAGTAAGTGCAAAAAAAAAAAATTTCGAAATTTCCGAAGCAATATATGTTTTGGCAGACCATATGCAGCTGTGGTCTCAAAAGCAGCTTCTTTGTTACGCAAGTAACAAAGTTTATATAGACGAGTGCCACGAAAAACGTCTTCTATCATTTATTCGTGCACATGAGGGTACCATGATGTTCTGGCCAGATTTAGCAAGCTCTCATTACTCAAAAACTACGATGGAATGGTATGCAAGTGAAAAGATCAATTTTGTGCCAAAAATTGCAAATGCGCCCAACTGCTCAGAGCTTCGCTCAATTGAAAGGATATTGGGCTCTTATGAAAAGAGATTTTCGAAGGAGTTTTAAGAATGCAAAAAAACCACAAGACTTCAGACTTAAGTACAGGTAGTCCCCGACTTACGACCGTTCGACTTACGACTAAAAATAGTTTCGGGGAATCCCTAAAATATGTATATGAGAAAAAATTTTAAAAAAAAAACAGTAGTATGTACAAGGATTCGATTTATTTCAGTACAAATAAAACGTTTGTTTAAGTGAATAATTTTATATCATCCCAAAAATGGCTGGAACTAGTAGTATGTAATATTTTTCTTTAGTTATTTTTTATGAAACTCGACTTACGACTTAATCGACTTACGACCGATGACTAGGAACCTATTTTGGTCGTAAGTCGGGGATTACCTGTAGAAAAAAACGTACCATACTGTCGATGAAACAACTGTGCAAAATTTAATAAAAGGACTTACGAAAAAAGTATGAAATTTTTATAAAAAAAAAAAATGGTTACTTAGTTTTTAGTTATTTATATTCTGAACACTAGCCATTATTAATAAAAATCGAAAAAAAAGACCAAAAAAATTACTGGGTATTTTTTTATAACTAAAAAGCAAAACGTAAGTTTTTTCTGAGACAGTCCTTATTGATATTTACAACGAATTCAAAGCTTAAAATATATTACAGCTATGGCTACTCTCTAGTAGCAAAAAAAGGATTTATAAGCTTCTTTTACAGGGCTTTTAAAGACAAGTAGAAAAACAATGCATTATATTTGTAAGTTCTTTATAGGGGCTTATAAAAGCCATTTGGCGTATGAAGTATAAAGACATCTTATCTTTTTTTTTTATATCATTCAATAGACTCGGTAAAATATCCTTATTAGCTCTTAAAAAGACACCTTGAAAACACCTAAAAAAGATTTCTGAATTTCCAGTCTTAAAGTTGACTTTATTTATTTTATTTTAATTGTTTTCTGCAAATTTTAGAATTTTGTAATAAATAATTTAATTTCTCAATAAAATTTATTTTTCACTTACTTTACAAATTTGCAAAGTCGATCTCGAACCCATGTCCCCAGAGATTCATAGTCCTGCGGCGTTCTTATTCGATACATTTTTTGTCAAGTTGCCGCTGCAGTTATCGTTGTGGCTGAGCTGATTGAATTTGACGTTCCGATTGGTTCTTGCAATCAAGGCTGCCACGACGACAACCAATATGACAACTGAACAAAAAAAAAATGTTTTGAATAGGGACCCTAAATTCGGAACAGAGTCGATGCGGGTGAGTGTTAGTTAAAGGCTTTGCGCTTTGATGTACATAGGTATCAACATATTGGCTCGCAAGCTGTCAATCAGATCGCGCGCAGAGCCGTAGCCGAACGGTAGCTAACTGCTCAAGACAGTTATACGGCTCTAAGAAAAAATATGTTTGCCTCAACAAAAGATGCCTTCAAAATCATGATTCTGTAAGAATCATTTTAAAATATTATAAATTTTGAAATTCCTCCCTCCCCCCCCCCCCCCACACACACGACTCAAGGAATACCACACCCGTTTTTAGAACGTTATAGCACCCCAGATTGAATGTCCCAATTATCTAAGCTTTGGCTGTAAAGAAGGACTATACTGCGCTCAGAGCCGGAAGGACCGTATCTCAAATAAGTTTCGAGATAATTGATGTTTTGTTTTTGTCAAATTGTTGAAATACGCGTAAATTTGAGATAGAGCAAAATTTTCTTAGGAAATTTTTATAGGTTTTAACTAAGATACCGGCATTTGGCGTAGTTAATTTGATGCGTTATTTTTTAAGCTATCACAAATATGGATTTATTTGAAATCCTTTCCGCTTCTGAGGGCAGTATTGCATCAGCATGTTGTATGGGAAATTAAATATGAGTACTATTTTATGTTTCTTAGTCACATCGTCAATAGACATATGTACATCACAAAATCTTACTGGGATACCCTAAGATCAAGGCCGTATCCAGGATTTTATTTCGGGGGGGAGAGGGGGTTGTGGATTTCAGATTTTTTCTACGTAGTGTATATTCTTTGCAAAATCGTTTCTATATAGTGTCCGTCAAAATATTTCGGGGGGTTCTATCCCCCTAGCAGCCCCCCCCCCCCTAGATACGGCCCTGCCTAAGACACTTCTATTTCAATGATTTTAAAGAATTGCAATAGCAAATTGTTCCTTTGACTTTGGTCACCAATGGAATTTTTAAAATTTTTTGCAAGAAAATTGGCACGTTTTTTAGCCCCGCAAAGCTCAATATTGAACGAACAAAAATTTAGGTAGCGTGTAACGGAAAATGTTGAAAAAACAAAAATTCGAATCAGATTGAATAATATTGAAAAGCCGAAAAATATTTGGAAAGTCGAAAAATGTTCAAAAACTCGTAGTTTGTTGAAAGGACGAAATATTTGTGTGTTGAACTAGACGTTGAGTGTTGAATACTAAAAATTTTAAATGCTAAATGTCGAAAATTTCGAAAAACATTAGAAATCGAAAAGATAAAAAAAAAAAATCGCTGTACCTTTAATGATCGCCCAACAACAAAACGCTCAATTTATACATAAAAATTTCACCAAAATTTCATTTTTGTCCAAAATACAACATAACTTTTGGGCGATTTGGCATTTATGTAATTGTTGAATGAACCATCGTGCGAAATCAGAAATTATTTTTGGGTGATTTTTCATAAGGAACATTCGCCCACAATAAATGATTATTTGAGATCGGTGCTGCCCTGAGAACGAGCTGGAGCTCAAAGAGCGTAAAAATGAGAAAGAGTAGGCATTTAAGGAGTGTAATAAAGCGTAAAGGAGCGTGCATGTATACAGCGTCATTAACATATACTCATCATTGTTTGTGGTAGTGGGCACCAGTGATCATGAGCAATCGGCCAATAATACAAATGGACGTTTGTTCATTGGCCAATTGTACATTATGCATACAAAATTATTGAAGGTTCGAGCAATTTTTTTTTTGGGCCGTATAAGAGTCGAGCCGAAAAATATCTAATAAATCGAAAAATCTACAAAGGTCGAAAAATCTACAAAGGTCGAAAAATGCTAGAAGTCGAAAAATGTTAAAAAAAAAGCTAACAAAAATCTGGAAAAGCCAAAAAATCTCTGAAAAGTCAAAAAAATGCTAAAAAATTTCGAAAAATATTGAAGTTGAAAATGTTGGCAAAGAAATTGAACAAGTCGAAAGATGCTAAAAAGGTCGATAAATATTGATTGTCGAAAAAGTCTTTTCGTATTTTGTCAATAGATGCCGTTGGAGTCGTCTATATCCAGTGCTATTGTGTCATGTCATATGGTGTTGGAAAGCTGACATTTAAGCTTCATTTAAGCACAACAAAATTAAATTCGGAGAAATTGAAAAGAAGTTACAGCTGTTCAAAAATGAGTGAAAAGAATGAAGAAATTCGCTGTATTTTGAAATTTTTGTATAAAAAAGTGAAGACACCAATAAAATTTGTGAAGTTTACGTAGACGTTGCTGTATCAGTTCGTGTAGCACAATAATGGTTCGCTCGCTTCCGTTCTGGAAATTTCGATGTGAAAGATGCATCTCGCTCTGGTCGACCTATCGTTGAAAAAGTCAATGAAATTATGGAAAAGTTTGACCAGGACCATCACATAAGCAGCCATGACATCGCCAAGGAACTAAACATTCATTATCAAATGGTTTTGAACAATTTCAAAAAGGCTGGCTACAAAAAGAAGCTCGATGTTTGGGTACCATATGAGTTGTCTGTGAAAAATTTAATGGAACATATTAACATCTGTGATTCTTTGCTGAAACGAAATTAAATCGAACCATTTCTGAAGCGAATGGTAACAGTAGACGAAAAGTGGATCAAATACGACAATAATGTGCGAAAAAGATCATGGTGGTGAAACTCAACAATTGGTCGCAAAGCCAACCTCGAAAGGTTATGCTGAGTGTTTGGTGATATTGGAAAGGAATCATTCACTATGAGCTGCTCCAGCCTGGTCGAACGATTGATTCTACACTTTACTGTCAACAATTGATGAGATTGAAGCAAGCAATCGAAAAAAAAAAAAACGGCCGTAACTGATCAACAGAAAGAGCATCGTCTTTCAACACGATAACGCCAGGCCACACACATCTTTGATGACTCGTCAAAAACTCTGGGAGAGCTTGGCTGGGATGTTTTGATGCATTCACCATATAGCACTGACCTTGCGCTATCGGACCGCCATTTGTTTCGGTCAATGCAGAACTTTCTTAATGAAGTAAAGTTGGCTTCAAGAGAAGCCTGTGGAAATTACTTGTCGCAGTTTTTCGCCGAGAAACCACAAAAGTTTTACACTGATGGAATAATGTCTCTAGCGGAAAATTGGCAAAAGGTGGTTGACCAAAATGGTACATATATATGCTTCAATAAAGTTCACTATAAATATAAAAAAAAAATGAGTTGAAGTTTGATTAGAAAAAAGACTTTTTCGACAACCCATATCTCAAATCTGACACGAAAAGGTATGTGACTTTACCTTTTCAGTCAATTAAAAAGAGGTTTGCAAGTCCATTAAGCTCTTCTGCACAAAAACCACATATGGAAACACCAAGCAGAAGGTGCGCAAATAAATTGCAAATGTAATGTTCTGCAATCACTCGAAGCTTATTGCATTCGATGGCTTAGATGATGATCTTTTTGTGTGCACTCATGCAGACCTCTATTTCATATCCGTCACTAAAGATGTTCACACATCAAATGCATTAGAAATTTTTATTTTTTAACTTAGTTTTTACTACAGCGTTGCAGCATCAACTGTTAAAATATAAGAAATTTAAGTTCAACTCTAATTTCACTGGCACACAAAAATAATCCAATGTAGGTCATTTCATTGATTGCATATAGTAATTTTTTCCTAAAACAAAGAATCTATTTCTTTTGTTGCTTTCTGTATTTGATTTATGTCAGAATTTTAAATGCTATTAAATGATGTGCGTACATGTCTAATTTTGTCCGTCTGACTGACTTCTTACAAAATTAATTTTCACACATCTTAATTAAAACAAAATTTAAAGAAAAACTTGAGCTGTTAAAGAATAACAAAGAATTCTTTCACATATGCGTTGGCATTGATTTTGGTGTTGAATGGAAGAGAAGGCAACAGCAATCCGAGCAAACATTTTTTAATCGCGTAAGAATCATATTTCAATCCCCAAGGCGATGCTTTCAATTGCGCCCCATGAGTTTTTATTCTAATGCCAAGCGGAAGAAATTGTACGGGGTTAGCCGGAACGATTCACATACAAATCATAAGGTAGAGTTTCAAACGATTCTTGTTAACCCATATATTCCCAACTTTTCTTTCATTGACTTTGGTATTCTCTTTTACTGTCATAATTTAATGTAGTCTTAGGGTTAATTTAACGGTTTTGAAAATGAAACGCTGAGCACAAAAATGTGCATCGGTCTCGAACGTGCCAGCGATTCATAGTACAGCGCGCTATCCACTAGGCTGCCTGTCATATATTATATGTTAAAGGCGAATCATATCTTTCTTAAATTTGTTCTGTTAAAGCGCCTTAAAACGACAAAAAATTTATGATATTGTGCACTCTTGAGACTGAATTTTTATCCTCATAACTTCCCCTTATGCTACTTGGGGACCATTTTTTTTAGTAAATACAAAGTTTTTATGTTGATAAAAAGTTTAAAAAATTTTGTTTAGGTAAGGGTCCGCAAATTTCATCTTGGCCCGAAAATACCTAACATGCCAAATAAGCTTAGAAAAAAGAGTTGCCAAATATTCGCTTGGATGATTCAAAATTGGTCATTCTTTAAATAACTACACATTTTGTTTTTTTTTTGTTGACATTTTTGAACATTTTTTGAAACGAAATATCTTAAAAACAATTTGAAATGGAATAAAAAATTTTAAGATGATCTTCTGTTTCAAAATGCTTTAATGAAATAATGAGTAATTTTAAATATATTTGTTGTAACAATCAATGCCGTATCCAGGATTTTATTTCGGGGAGGGGTCGCGGATTTGAGATTTTTTTCTACGTAGTGTATATTCTTTGCAAAATCGTTTCTATATAGTGTCCGTCAAAATATTTCGGGGGGGTGGGAGGGAGGGGTTCTATCCCCTAGCATGCCCCCCTAGATACGGCCCTGGTAACAATAATTTTTTTTTATAAAAAATGTTACTCAAAATATCTTTGATAAAACTTTATGTTAATGTAACGTGACCCATGTTTCGCGAAGCAAGTCCGCGTTTTTTGTTTTCTGCTCCGCGTTATCCGAGTTTTCATTGAAAATAAAACATTTTTATTTGCTAGCGTTTTCGGTGAAAGTGGGGACACTTTTTTTTTTGTATATACAAACAATTGGAAAATACCTGATTTTTCTTAAAAATATTTTGAAAATGTCTGATTTGCTATGGTTTCCGGGATGTGAAAGTGTGGACCTCCGAACGAATCTTTAAAAAAGTTTCATCAGCTTTTTCTTCCTCGTTTTGGTGAAAAATATCTGGTAAGATATAATCCTAAGAATCTATCGGCCTTCAAATCAAAATTCTCGACATAGCTTTGGGAAATATGAATGTTTTATGGAATCATTTGTATCAAAACATTTTCGACATAAGCACTATGTAATATATAACGGTTGATTTTTTGCTATTTGTTTTTTTAAGTGTAAATTTACCGACACTACACCCCTGATTCGTAACTTGTGTTAAAGCTAAAAATGCTCACTAAGGCTTGCCATTTTATCATAAATAAATTAAAAAGTCAACAGCGTTTGCAAATCATTGAATTTAATTTTATTATCAAATTTCATGCTCGGTGAGAAATGTGTTTTTATCGAAAAGTTTTCTTCAGCGATTAGCTAATTTTCGGCTCAATGGGTACGTTAACAAACAGAATTGCCGAATTTGGTCTGAAGAGCAGCCAAAGGCAGCTCAAGAGCTGCCAATGCACCCTAAAAATGCATTGCTTGGTGCAGTTTTTAGGCTGGCATCAGCATTGGACCGAACTTTTTTTAAAAATAAAGAAAATCGCAACGTTACAGTCAATGGAGCAAGGTACCGTACGATGATTAGCGGTTTTTTTTTCGCAAAAATGGAAGAACTGGACTTGTTTCACATGTGGTTTCAACAAAACAGTGCCATATGTCACACGGCACGCGATACCATGAACCTATTGAGAGGCGAATTTGGTGAGCAATTAATCTCAAGTTTTGAAGCAATTCCGCCAAAATCTTAAGATTTGATACCACTAGACTATTTTTTGGGGCGCTAACTGAAGTCTCTTGTGTACAGAGACAAGCCAGCCACAATTGTAGCGCTGAAGGACGACAAAAATGCTGCCATTGGTGAGATACCGGCCAAAATGCTGGAAAAAGTATGCCAAAATTGGAGCTTGCGGATGAACCAACTCAGACGTAGCCGCGGGCTATGTAAGGCATTGAAGTATGGCTCCAAATAAATATTTCATTCACTTTTGCAATTTTTTGATTTTTTTTTTCAATTTTCAAAAACCAAACGCTTAAAAAATCACACGTTATAAAAATCAAAAATATCGGTCAAAAGGTCAATTAAAGTATGACCAATTTAAATGCTCCTATTTGTCTCCTTCAAGAGTGTTATCAGGTTCATTTATTGCTTTAAAACTTGATCGCATGAAGTTCTTCTAATAGAGCTATAAAAAAATATATAAAAACCTTCCAACTGTTTGCTGGGATAGCTCAAATAATAACATTAACACCACCACCTCAACCGGCAGTAGCAACTACATTAAAAAAAAAAAAAAAAAAAGGGAAAAAGAAACAAAAACAAAGAGCATTCTTCTGGGAGCACTCAAGAGCTACCGCAAATTATGAGTGAAATTTTTTATGCTTATGGCAGGTCGACCGACCGACCCCCGTCGTTACAATCGTCTACCAAGCGCATCAGTGATGCGATGCCATCACATCACACTATACACTCCACCCCAACCCTCTTCGGGAAGTGTACATACGCACACAAACAACACAATTTTTTCAAGCAACAACTTTATTTTTACCGCATAATAAAATATAACAATAAAAGCAAATAAAATAAAAAAGCAACAACTCGGAAAATTGAAAATGAATAAAAAAATTAATAAAATTGTTCGCTCAAAAATAATAAAGAAAAGTTAATAAATTTCCATAAGAGAAATATTTAATTGTGCGTGTGTAAGTTTTGCTATAAATGAATATAGGCTTATCCGATTTGTCGCTTATAACTCGAAAACTGCCAATAAATAATGTGAACACTGGATTTTTTTTAAGAAAATTTTACTGAATGATTCATTGTAACATGAGACGATATATGTGGCTCAAGGTCCAAACCATTTAGAATAATTTTGCGATCAGCATTATAATCAGAGCACTCAAATCCATAAGAAATCTGATAGGCCGCGCATGAAGCATGAGAAGATGCACGATATGCAGCAACACAAAAGTTGAAACCTTTACTATGGGCCGAACTGAGCTTAAGCTACAGAGAAAATTGGTAGTTTTACCGATTCAGCTATAGCACGCCAAAAGGCGGTGGCATGCATTAGAGGGTTAATATTTTAACACGACAAACATGACATTTTCGATAATTAAGGTGAGTAACATTAATATTCGGTTTTAATTAAAAATTCCTTAAAGTACTAATAAAAACGTAAAAATAAATAAAAAACTAGTAAAGGTGTTATCTTCGGCCAGGCCGAAACTCACATACCAAACACTGCAATGACAGTACTTTTTAAATAAATGTTAAAAAATTTTAAGGAATTTGAATGAGTCGAAAATAGTGTACAAAGGTTCAAAAATAATGAAAAGTGTTGGAAAAAACTGAAACTGTTGAAAAAATATGAAAACCATTGAAGAAAGTTGAAAGAAATTGAAAAAGTCGAAAAATATGAGAAATGCTGAAAAATTGATGAAAAAGTCGAAAGAATAAAGAAAATGTCGAATAAAATTGGTGAAAACCACGAAATATGCCACGCCCACTTCTTCAATACCGCCTACTTTTGGAATAAAAATAATATTCGTAATTAACATACATACGCATACAAATTTTAGCACAATAGCTTGTATAGTTTGCGCTATATGACGTAATTAGTCTTAAAATTTAGGGCGGTGACACACCCAAAGGTACAACCCAGTCTGACTTTTATCCAGAAATAGTTTTATATAAACAAACCTCTTACACCAAATTTCAGTATGATTGCTCATATATTTCGATATTTATGCTACTTAAGGTATTTTAATTGTATAGGAGGTGCCACACCCACTGATTCAATTTTGTCAAACTTCATTTAATTTCAAAGCTTATAGTAAACGACACCTCTACACAAAATTTTATGAAGATTACTCTCATAGCACACTATCTATAGCATTAAACGTCTTTCGCTTATATGGGAGGTGCCACACCCACCGGCGTAGTTGTGCCAAAATTTTGCAAGAAGACACCTTTTAGCAAGTGTATCCGCCACATTAAATTTCATAACGATTGTGTTGTTAGTTCTCTTTTTATAACGTTTATAAATGTTGTAGGCTGTGCCACGCCCTTAAAATGAAATTTTCAGTGCATTGATGTGGCTTGTATTGTTGACTACTTTCAGTGGTATCATCCCTAAAATTTTTATGAAAATCGTATGTGCCGATTTGGAGTCATACGAAATCCAAATTTTTAATTGTTAAGAAATGCCACGCCCACTTTTACAATTCCGCCCACTTTATGCGCAATTCAAGATTCACAGGATCTGTATCCGTGTACCAAATTTCATCACAATATCTTGCACAGTTTACGAGCAATGGCGTCATAAAAGTTAAAATTTAGGGCTGTGCCACGCCCTTTTAAGAGCCTTTGCAAACTTAAAACCTAGCCTAATCTTAATGTTGTTCTCATATTCACCAAATCACCAATTTTCATCAAAATCGCAGGAACTTTTTTTTCAAAATGGACTTGAGTATATTTACATAGAGTATGGGCGGAAGGCGTGACTGTGCACCGATTTCGCCCATTTTTATATGCTAGCAGCTTGCAAGAAGGTGTGACCTGTGTGCCAAATTTCATTGAATTAGCTTGCTTAGTTTTTCCCGTAATCTTGATTTTAACAGACAGACAGACAGACAGACAGACAGACAGACAGACAGACAGACAGACAGACAGACAGACAGACAGACAGACAGACAGACAGACAGACAGACAAACGGACACAGCTATATCGACTCAGGTGGTGACGCTGATCAAGAATATATATACTTTTCCATACCTGCCACGCCCCTACTATGCGTTACAAACGGAATGACAAAGTGAATATACCCTCTGTGTAGGGTATAATTAAAATTTAATAAAGGCAAATCAGAGTTCTTTAGTTCAGCTTCACTTTCATATTTATGATTTTTATTTAGGATAATTAAACAAAAATATCAAAAAAATAAAACAGACAAAAATTCAAGCAACATTAATATTCGGTTATTTGTGAAATCATATAAAGTCTTTTAAAAGTAAAAATGTTTTAATAATTAATATTTTGTGTGATATCCTTTGTTTCTTATGACATCGCTTAAACGCTTCGGCATATTCGAAATAATTTTGGAGATGTAATCACTCCCAATTTTGTTTCATTGCTCTTGCAGTCGTTCTTTCATCGCTGCAACGGACGAAACAGACTTTTGGCGTACACGTTGATTCAATTCGCTCCACAAATTTTCAATTGGGTTCATGTCAGGTGATTGGGGTGGTGTTTCTATGACCTTTGGACAATTATAGAGCAGCCACGACCTCACTTTATGGGCTTTATGTTTAGGATCATTATCGTGGTATAATTTAAAAGTTTGTAAAATACCCATTTTTTCGGCGGATTGTCTCAAATTGTACTGCAGGATTTTCAAATAAGAGTCTTGATTCATAATACCATCAATAAAGACCAAATTTCCAACGCCTTTGTAGAAAATGCAACCCCACACCATGACATGACCACCTTCGTGTTTGAAAGTTGCTGACAAGTGTTGACGTGCAAGCTCTGTATTTGGCTTAAGCCACACCATTACCCTTCCATCACTTCCAAACAGTTAAAATTTGCTCTCATCGAGGAATGACATCATTCCACCAGTTATGATCCATTGCAAAATTTAGTCGGGTTTTTTTCTATTGCGCAAATTTATAAAAGGCTTCTTTTTAGCTACATGGCCGTTATACCCTTACTTTTTGATGATTCGTCGAATAGTTTGAGCCGACACAGTTTTCCCATGTTCAGTGAAGAATTCAGCAACCAGATCTGGAGCACTCAATCGTGGATTTACTTTGATTTTCCTTATAATTCCTTGTTCCTCTCTGGCTGCCCTTGTTGCTTGCTTTATTGAAGTGATTCTTCCTTCGTTGCCGAATCTTCGCACGATGTCGCCAACAGTATCAGGCTACATATTTAATAGTTCACCAATTTCTTTGTAATTGCTGCCTTTTAAATACTGTTGAAGTACCAGTTTACGTTGATCCAATGTTGAATTTTTTCCTTTGCTGCCCATTTTACTTATTATGTTATTATATTTTTAACAATAACATTTGTCTATGCTATTTCTATACGGGGAATTCCCTTTTTATGCAATTTGTGTACATTTGGAGTTGCCACAGGAACTTTTTTGTATGATTTCACAAATAACCGAATATTAATGTTGCATGAACTTTTGCCTTGTTTGTTCTTTATAATTTTTTTGTTTGATTACTTTAAATAAAAATCATAAATATGCACTCAAATTTTTAGCTGAAATAAAGAAGTTTGATTTTTCATTATAAAATTTAAAATCCTTTTGTATATCAACATTTTTATTAGTAGTTTTTAATAAAAACCGAATATTAATGTTATTCACTGTACATGCATGTCTCAAATCTCTTGACTTTCTACAGTAGTTTGAAGGCCGAATTAAAGACCCAAAGCAACACGAAAAGTGCTATTTGAACGGCCACATATAAGTTCTTGTTTTTCCTATACCAAGCTAAGGTAGCTTAAATATATCAGTGATGACATTTGGGTTTTGTGGAAATATTTTGAATTGAGACTCGGAATGTGTTTTTTTTTTTTGTCATGTACATCAAATTTAACAAAGCTTTCCTAAGCTATAGACAAAATAAAAAATCGAATTTTTTACGCATATTTCAGCAAAAATTCTCTCAGCTAACTTCATAAAACTAATTTAATTTTGGAAACTCATTATTGCATAGGTGTTTTTCATTTAGCAAAAAGTAACTCAAGTTACTGATTTGGATGTTATATTTTCGACACTAAGTTCACCTTTAGTTACATCATTTAGTATCAAAATCGTATGCTATATACTTCGTTGCTACACTGAGAAAAGTTCATGGTTCCTTTAAATATATGTATTTGTTTGATAGATTTTTAAAATATTTGTTAACTATCAACAAATTTTGGTAGTTATTACCATGTACTTAATTGAAATTTAAATTGTTGCTTATTGAGCCAAACGTTCTATTAGTTTGCGACGATTGGAAAAATTTGTTTGGTTGAATTTTATATTTGTTAATCCTATTTTTATTTGATTTCACTTCACATTAACATGATAACTTTGTAGTTCACAATATATTCTGGTAAAAAATTACTTAAATATATTCTGCTTGATACGCAATTTAGGTATTTATGTTTGTATAAATACAAACGACATCCTATATAAGGATGTAAAATCGTTTTTTGGTCAGCGGTTTTTAGCACAATCGATATTAATTAATTCGTTTGCGAGAAGAAAATATATTTTTAGTCAAATAAATGATTTAGTGATTATTAACAATCGATTGATTGCTGCAATCAAAGTATTTGTTTCAACCAAAATATGATTTGGTAATTATTACCAAATATATAATTGATTCAAGAATATTATTCAATTCATTGTTATATATGAAGTTTTAATATATATCAAATATTTAATTTGCCTATATCAAATATACCATTTGTTAATTATCACCAAATTTTGGTAAATGTAATTAAATTGTTTTCTCAGTGTATATACTTCGAACGTTCGGTCTAAATTAGAGTATGCCGCTTTTATTTGTAGGTCATATTATTCTTATCGTATAAATCGGTTAGCACGAGCACAAAAACTTTTCATACATTTCGCACTGCGCGCTCTGCACTTTTCTGATGCTGTTCCACTTTATAGTTCACGGTGCTTACTTTTGAATTTGAAAAGTCTTGAAAATAGGAGCTGTATAGTTTCATTATTATTAGTATTCGATATCATTTATGACTTTATTGATTGTGCAATTCTTTAAGAAGCTATTGGGTTCAACATTAAGAAATTTACGAAACTATGAGAATTCAACTCAATATATGATGCTTTTGGTTTAAATTTTAATCTTCTTAAAAATGTATTTAAGTCCTTATTGAGTTCAGAATACACCAGTAAATGTTGCCAAATCATATTAATCTATCCATTTAACTCGTATAAATAAAATAAAAATAAAAAAAAATAAAAATCATGCAACTTTTTTACGCTTGATAAAAATCAATGAAAAAACGAACAAAGTTTCAGTGTTTGGACATATTCAAAAATCATATGGAACCACATGCCTTGCCAATTAAGTGGGCATCACGCCAAACTCTCCTCCAAAGTAGTAAAAGTTTGCTTTTGAGCGGCGAAGATTGACGTTTTGGATTGGCCAGCTTAGAGCCCCGACTTAAACCCAACAGAGTACCTGTAGAACATAGACAAGTTTGAAATCATAAAAAAAAAAAAGAAAAATTATAGAAATCTGAACGATCTTTGGTCAACCACACAGAAAAATTGGTGAGCTATAAACAAAATAAAATGCCAAAAAATCGTGGAGAATATGGGTTGCAGGTGTGAAGTTGTCATTCAAATGTTTGTGCATAACTAAAACTCAACAATACTATTTTTCTCAGATTGTGCTATTTATGTGTCCAGCTCATTTCATCGGTTTTAGACATTTTGTTCATTTTTGTTTTTTTATTAATAATGTATATTAAGATTTTATCTTTGCGAAAAATCAAATATATATAGAAAAATGTGCCCTTCATATGTCCATGGCTGTGTATACAAATATTTTTCCAAAATCGGACAGCTCTAGGACCGAATAAAATACACCACACTGAAAACTATCATACTTTAGTAATTGTATATTGCAAGTCAATAGTAGTAAATGTATATTGTAAGTTTCGATCAGATTTGGTTTCGCTTTTAACATGTCTATAAGAATTGGTGTTTCTAAATTGTAACAGTACAATTTTCTCTTCTTATGTAATAGATTTCAGCAACGCTGCAAAATAACTGCTTTAATTTCTTTTTAAATTTTCGTTCTTTCCTCAACTGAGAAAAACGAAATTTTCACGTGATTTGTAAATTTTGTGCAAATTTTGTGCTTAAGGTGTACCTTGCACCAATGCATGGAATGCACCTTGAGTTGGTCCTTATTTGATAGTTTTTCTGTGCCACTACTATCTGGAAGCACTATATTGCTATATCCGTCCTAAATTGATCATAAAAAATAATTAGTAGAGAGGAATGGGAAATTTTGGTAAATTTAGTCTCGTGGTTCAAGTTACAATGGCTTGTGGTCCAAGGTAATCGGTCCTCTAATGAGAAACGTCTTTTACGTGGGCGTGGTAAAAATACTGCATCTTTTTATCTTTAAAAGCTAAAATATCAGTTTAAAATGTAGTGACGTCAGAGCAAATAATCAGCCATTGCTAGGAAACAGCAAATGATTTTCTCAAAAATGTTATTGCATCAGTAGGCGTGACACCTCCAACATTAACATTAAAATGTAAGCTCTATTTGAGGTGAGCTATTGCAGCAACTGGTATGAAATTTAATGTAGGTAATTTACTTGCTATAAGATATATTGAAAAGAAAGCAGACAAAACAGCGCCAGTAGGCGTGGCACCTCCCATTTAAGTAAAATATGTTTAGTGGCGTATCTATCAAAATATGTGAGTAATCGTTATAAAAATTGCTGTAAGACTGTTGCTTATGAAAAGCTCTTTTTGGATAAAAATCGAATTGGATTGGACCAGTGGGTGTGCCGCTGCCCTGAATTTTAAAACTTACTATGGCATGTATCGCAAACTAAACAACAACAACAACAAAACAAATTAAGTTACAATTTGGTATGCGCATGCCGAACATGAACATAATTTTCTGAACCAAAAGTATTCAAAACTAAAAGACTGGGCGCATCTAGACTTTTTCGTTTTAATTTTTTTTTTTTTTTTCAACATTTCACATATCTTTACACCTTTGCAACTTTTTTCGATTGATTTTAAAGGTCTTTCAACTTTATTCAATATTTTCCATATCCTTTGAAGTTTTTCAGCCTTACAGCCAACAGATTTAAACTTTTTTCAATACTTTTTCGACTTCTTCAATTTATTTTGCCTTTTTGAAGTCATGTCAGTTTTATGACTTTTTAAGCTTTTTTTTTAACATTTTTAACATACTTTCGACTTTTTCAGTATCTTTCAACATTTTAAGACACCTTCGACCTTCTCAAGCATCAAACGCAAAGTTGGCGAAGTTTTAAAAGTGGGCGTGACCCCTGCCATAAGTTTCGTATCGCTATACAGTGAGAAATCTACACAGAGTAAATGTTGTTGTGGGTAACGTTTAGTCAAACCGGTCTGTAGAGTGGTGTAAAAATATCCTTTTAATAAAAATTTAAGGCTTACTGTTGTACGCTATTTATTTTTTGGCGAGGCCAAAGATAACACCTTTACTAGTTTTTTTTTTTTTTTTGGCTCACACCGTTAATACACATTAAAAGCGGGGATTCCCATATCATATTGTATGCGCTGCAGAGGAAAAATATATTTCTCTTTTGAATAACCTTTTTGTTTTGCACAACAGTATGTATTATATTTCATACATTTGTAGAAAATAAAGGGTGTTTTTTTTAGAGGTTTGTTTTTCGAATAGAGATAAAACTGGCATTTTATGGTCAAATCTGGCAACTCTAATGTCATTTATGTTCAATTTGGTTTGCCATTTCATCATGAACAGGTTGACAAAAGAACAACGCTTGCAAATCGTGCAAATTTATTTCGAAAATAATGGTTCAGTTCACGAAGTTTACCGCAAGCTCCGTCCATTTTATGGTCGACATAATCGTCCATCAGAGCAATTAATTCGGTTAACCATGGATCGTTTTCGCACTACGTTTAATCTATGTGATAATACGCATCCGCAGAGACGTCGAACAGTGCGCACCGAAGAAACAATTGCCGCTGTAGAGCAAAATGTTGAAGAGGACCCGAATGAATCGATTCGCCACCGTGCACAGCAATTGGAGCTTTGTCCATCAACTTTATGGAAGATTTTGCGCAAAGATCTTGGCTTGCGACCTTACAAGATCCAGTTTGTGCAAGAATTAAAGCCGCGAGACCATGCAATGCGTCGTGATTTTGGTGTATGGGCCGAAAATGAGATTGATCTCGATGCTGATTTTCATCGCAAAATTTTGTTCAGTGATGAGGCTCATTTTTGGTTGAATGGCTACGTCAACAAGCAAAATTGCCGCATTTGGAGTGAAGAGAATCCACATGAGACCCTTGAGACGCCATTACATCCACAAAAACTGACTGTTTGGTGTGCTCTATGGGCTGGTGGAGTCATTGGGCCATACTTCTTCCGAAATAATGCTGGAGAGTCAGTTACCGTTAATGGAGACCGGTATAGAGCCATGATAACCGACTATTTTGTTCCCGAATTGGATGGCATGAATGTGGATGAGTTGTGGTTCCAACAAGACAGCGCTACATGCCACACAGCGCACGTCACAATCGATTTATTGAAGGAAACATTCGATGAGCGCATAATTTCGCGGAATGGACCTGTCAATTGGCCACTAAGATCGTGTGATTTGACACCATTGGATTATTTTCTTTGGGGATATGTGAAGTCGCTCGTCTACGCCAACAAACCAGAAACGTTAGGGGACTTGGAAGCCAACATTCGTGGCGTTATTGCCGACATACGGCCCCATATGCTCGAAAAAGTGGTTCAAAATTGGACCTGTAGAATTGGCTTTATTCGAGCCAGCCGCGGCGGCCACATGCCCGAAATCATATTTAAACATTAATGGCATAAAATTATCCTTCCAATAAAGCCAAATTGATGGACATTAAAACGATTTTCTTGTGTTTTATTTCAATTCGAAGCTCTATACCTCTAAAAAAAACATCCTTTATAAGAAGTTGTCCCCTATTGTCATTTGGATTTGGAGCTGCAGGCAAAAAAAAGGCGCTTTTATCTATTCGTGTTTTCTTTTTTTGTGCTTACATGTGCACATATTTTTATCTGCCCTTTTGTAAGGGCGGAGAAATTCTCTTTAATGATAATTGTATAAATTAAATATATTCATTCATTCATTGATTTTATTGTGTGGCATGCTTTTTTCAATTATTTATACATTGACATTCCATAACACGTTCAGATCAATTCCATTTTTGTTTTTTTTTTTTTTTTTTTTTTTTTTTGCTGCGTCATCTTCAATGTAACTTGTGGCTACGTAGTAAGACTTTAGCTGGTTGTTCGCATATTACCAAGCTAACTAACCTCGGCAAACCTTAAACCAACCACCCGTTCACTCCTACTCATCCAACCATCAATTCATCCACAAAATGTGTTGTCGTCATTATCAGCGTCAGCGTCAGCGTCATCGTCATTGTGTCAAAAAGTGATTCCCAAATGGCAGCCACTTGTGTTTTTTGCCATGGGCTACAAAAGTTGTCGCTAACAGGTACACGTAGAGAAAAGAGGTTTGGCAGTGTACAAATCAAAAAAAGTGGTATAGAAACAATGTTGACAAGCTCCGATTTCTTGCTATATTTGACATACATGTATGTAGCGGCAGGCGGGGCAAAGTGGTATGTAAAACAAGTTTTCACAAAAAACATTTTTTTTTTGTTTGCATAATTGAACATCTAGGTCATTAGTTCAATCTATATTGAATCTATTAAGGTTATAAGGCTCATTATTTTCTCAAGAGAAGATATTTATTATTGCGTTGGAAAAAAAAAATATTTTATTTATTTTTATTTTATAAAAAAAAAAAAAAAAAAAAAAAAAAAATTTCTACCGCTTTGACCCTCAGATGGGGTAAAATGGTATACAAAGTGCTATATGAAATGAATATTTACTACGACGTGATACTTTGGCTTTTTTTTAAATGATTCGTCTGAAATGAATTTACTTAAATCGAGAATCCTTGAATTTTACATTGACCGCACTCATTTTGATGAACCTTGTGGTTCTCTACAACGCAAGGTCGAAATGTTGCTATAACCTGGCAGTTACATGAGCACTACTCAAACACAAACTCCTTATAATAACATTAGACGGTGTTGTAATGCAAAGATATATATACCCTTCCGCACACCATTTTGCGCCGCCTTCCCCTACCTATGTGTAATGTCCACTTGTTGGAATTACTGAATTCTGTGATACAAACATATTCAAGTTTCTTAACCTTATTTTTTTTTTTCCAGCTATCTAACTGCTGTTTTGATTAAAGCAATATGTATCTACCTAAGAACATTTTGTTATATGTTAGGATAATTTTTGGCCTTTGGCCGCGACTCAGCAGCGATTAGAATCTTCAATATATCCATGACAGGCTTTGCTGTGGCCTTCAGCACCGGTTCACTATAGCATATCCAACGCCGTTGTATTTGCGAAGTCCGTGTTGGATATATTGGGGGATGTAAGCCCTGAGCCGCGGCCGAAAGCCGCCGACTTATCTTTGCATTCTAAAATTTCAAAAAAATCGGTAATAAGGCCGTTAAAGTAAATAATAATCCTAGTTCATCCTAGGCTAAACTGGTTCATGCTAACACGCTTTGGGTGAACTAGTTTGGCCTAGAAAAAACTAGTCACGGTGAGCTTGAAATACGTTATTATCGAATCACAAATTAAACCAAATTTTTTAATTGGTACTTATTCTATAGTGCGTAAGGAAACATTTAACGTAAAAATTAAAATCGGTTACCTGCCCCTTTTGGAGAAAATCGATTTTTACCTTTTTTTTCATATTTTTCAGTTTTAAATAATTTTAGCGCTTTAACTGATGTTCACTGAAAGTTTTTTCGACCTCGATTACCATTTTTAGTTTATTCTGTAATGTATAAATATTGTGGCGCCGTCCAAGTACTTCAGTTTGGGCACTCCTAAAGATCATGAAGTATTCAACTATATACAATAAAACAAAGTCGATTTAGTTAACCGCTTCGTAACTTAAGAACGGCTGAACCGATTTCATTGATATCTGATTATTTGGATTTATCTTCGCCCCGAAAGTAACATAAGCTATAAAAATTTTATTTAAGTTGCATATATAGGGTGGCCCTTGCACAAAAATATTTTTAAAAAAGCATTTTCACAAAGACCACATAATCGATTCACACCAAATTTACACCAAATTTACACCAAATTTACACTTTTATAACAAGAAGCATAGCTTTGGCTATAAAACTTTTATTAAGAGTGCATATTTAGGGTGACCCATATACATATACATATATATACACATAAACGCTGGTGTGTCTGTTTGTGATTGCGTAACTTATGAACGTCTTCACCGTTTGATGTCATGTTAGCCGGGTCAGCTTGTTTGGTTTGGCTTAGTCGGGGTCTATTTTTACATTTTAGCCACGTTCCATCTTCACTGCTGGTGCCACGCCCTGAAAAATATTTCGTAAATTGAACTGCAGTAAGGCTACAATCGACTAATTTAATAAGCAGTCAATAAATTTTCAGTGTACTTAACTAAGCATAACATGATATGACAAATCATATTGGTTTGCATATCGTTCCCAACGGTAAAACCAATACATGTGCACTAGACACCAGGATGCTGTGTCATGCAGCACCATATAAAAAAGAAAATCTTCAAAAATAACGCGGAAAAAAAAAATTGATATCTCGCAATTTAAATCTCGATGGTATTGTCAACAGCATCATCACCAGCAAACGTCATTTGGAGTTTTCCCTTCGTTGAAATAAGAATCCTCAGCGTCCCACAACGAAAAATGAATTCGAGTCCGAACACAAAAAAAAAAAAAAAACGCGTTTTCTTTCATCTTAGATGCCCGCTTTGTGTGAAAAGCCACGTTTTTAGTTTTGGCTGTTTGCTTTTGATTTTGTTACTCTGTTGCTGTTTGGTTTTGTTGTTGTTGTCGACTTTTAAGTCGCTGATAAGCAGATTTCGCGGATACCATACCATAAAGAAAATACAGAATGCAAAAATAATAAAAGAATAGAATAGCATACTGTGAAGAGCCAGTGTCTTTCCTTTATTTTAGTTTGCCACTTTGTTCTCACCACTTGGTACTCACTCAGCGTTGTACGGTGTCGACAGTGTTCGTTTTAGCGGGATACTCCATAAAAACTTTTGATATGATAAGTTTCGGATATGAATTTTCAATCCATGCTGTAGTGAATTGGCATTACGTCAATGCTTCACCGATATGGGGGCTTCGTACCACGCCTGATCGTCGACTTCAACGCGTAAATAAAGTCATGTGACCAATATGATCGGAATACGATACATTGGATCGGTCACGTTCAATTGATAATTTATTTGCATTTTTCCTCATGAACAAGGCCATATAACGACACTACATACATTCGCATAACATGACATCAAAGTGTGGTTCCATTGTATACAAAGCTTCGTAGTATGTGTAGCTACAACACTGTTTCCAAATTCAAATCCCGCCATGCTTTACTTCCGCTTTTACTGCATTATATTTCTTGTTTTCTTTTGTTAATGCGCTGTTATTAAATTTAAATTAATTTCCTTATTTCCTTTTATTTCGTTTGGCCACAATACAAAGAACAAAATAAAATAAAAAAAAAAAAAATCAATTCTCTTGATATTGAAATTCTATGGAAAAAAGATTTTCGTATTTTTTTTTTTTATAAAAGACTTTTTTTTTTATTATTATTAATTTATTTTTAAAAGGCAAGATTCCATTTAAAATTAATGTATTCACTGCGAATGCGGCCTTTTGCCAGTTCGCAACTTCCGAATTTGGGTGGTGTGTGTTGCGAGGTCCTTCCCTGCTTAGCGGTTGAGCAAAAGAGAACACACTTTTTAGTTGCAATTCTTTCCCAAAAATGTGAAACCCATAAAAATTTTGAATTTTGGAGCACTGTTCAGATCAGAAGTGTGAAAGGTTGCTTAGCACACGATATTCTGAGCCATAAGCAAAAACTGTGCACAGTCATTAAATGTCTCTGCCATAAGAGTTTTATGATACCTCTGTTTATTATGGTACGAGTATTTGTTGTGCTAAAGAATGCTGAAAGTTTTTGTTTTTGTATTTTAACCTCTGTATACACCATTTTCTGCTCTCAGATATTTCTAGCAACATAAATCAACACTAAACCCTAGATCTGCTTATGCGCATCATATTTTTGACAAACTTCTGCAGTGGCCAAAAAAGTCGTGGAGCGTAAGCGTAGTTTGGGTTATAAAACTCATACAGATTTCTAAAGTAACTAAGCACACGTACCCAAAAACAAGCTAACGCTCAAAAGAGAAAATGTTGCAGAAGAAATAACGCGCGCACCATTTCAATCTGGTCAATGAAAATTTATATATCATTAATATCAAATTGCTTGCATGTAAATGGTTTGTAACGCTTTGGCGCAAAAAGTACTAAACCGATTTTAATAATTTTTTTTTAAACAACATATTTGTGCTAAGGAAAGTTATGGTATACTTTTTTTTTTATTTTTTCAAAGCTATATACACTTTTCTTTAGGATTTACTTTTTTGCAAAACCGCTCATCTCAACCATTTGTACCGAAGTTCAAAGAGAAAATTTCTCTTTCAACTGTTTACTTAACTACTTTTTATGAGAGAAGAGAGAATGAGATGTGAATAGAGTAATTTCACTATGAAAAAAAAACAATGGAAAGTGCGCGTGCTGTAAAAAAAAACCTTAAAAAATTTTTTCAATTTCTTGCTTCAGCAGCTAACCAAAAGAGAACTGCATTATATTCATCATATAATGTCTTTCTGAGCAGATCTCCTTATATTCGGCCTTTTGACGAGTAGCGGGTTTTCAAAAGAAAAAAAAATTGTTCAATTTTTTTTTTTAATCCTATTTTAATGCAAAGAGCTTTCAGATCAACTATCAGCGTATTAAAAAAGCTATATTTTTAAGATCCTATACATTTCTGGACAGGTCTATTATATGTGCATACATTTCTTCATCAGGTTATTTTTGGTTAATTTGAACTTCAGCCCAGTCCATTCTGTATATTAGGATAGCCTCTCCAACACTTGAGCTATGGGTTTCGTAAACTACAGCTGTACAAAGTGCACCTTTTCATTGTGCACAGTACTCTAATATAAAATTGCTTGCATGGAAATGGCTTGTAACGCTTTGGCGCAAAATGTACTGAACCGATTTTTATAATTTTTTTTTTCAAAACAACATATTTGTGCTAGGAAAGTTATTGTATATTTTTTTTTTTTGTTAAAAGCTATATACCCTTTTCTTTAGGATTTATTTTTTGCAAAACCGCTCATCTGAACCATTTGTACCGATTTGATATACAGCTCATTTTGCCTAAGAGCCCGCAGTACAAAATTTAAAAATTTTTTTTTTGTTTTTTTCTCAGCAACAGCATATTTGATATCATCGAATAAATTATTAAATTTTAAAGACTTTGATGACCTTTGCTTTTCAAAAAACTGCTAAAGCCCATCCGGATAAGGCACGTACCACATATTCAGCCTAGTGGCTCGAGATTCAATTCCAAGTACAAATTAAACAAATTTGGTCTGATGATGCCATGTAAATGAATATGCATGTATTGGGGTGGGTCGAAATTGTGCTCGTGATAAACAACTCATTTTGCTAGAGTTTTTGAAAGTTAAAAAAATTTGGACCTTTTTGTAGTGTTTAAGAAAAAATATATCTCATTTTAGTAGAGTTTTGGAATATCAAAAGTGTTGTTTTTTTTTTGGTGAGGTGAATTAAAAGTTTTGCTAAAAAACATAAAAATTTCTTTCGGTAGGCGCATCAAATAAGTTTTTCGCCCTGGGGCCCCATTGTGCACGGTACGCCGCTGTGTATATGTGTGGTAATAGTCGAAACATGTGTCACCAATGACTAGCTGATTTTCTAGCTTAGCAGCCTAATATTTGTACATTTGAAAATTATGTATAATGCCATACCGAACATGAAAATTGTGGCGCCTAGTCTAATTAGCAATAAAGTTTTGAATTTTTTCAAACGAGACCAATTTTTTTGTCTTTTAATAAAAAAAAAAAAAAAGTTAAAAATGAATATGGTAAAGGAAAATAAGGGGGTTTATTCTTGCATTTAAGATGTCATCAATTGTGTATTTGACTACAATATCGACAGCAACAACAACAACAACAACAATAAAACTCAAGAACATCTGCAAAGGAAACAGTAAAATCAACAAAATGCTCAAAAAATTGTTCTTTCTTCTTGCAATTGTGGGTGGTTGTGGACTCTGAACTGAAGGATTGAGGTAATAGTTGCGTCGGCGATGATCCGAAAACAATTACACTTGCACGCCCATCATCATCATCAAGCCATACAAACGCAAATACATAGAATAAACTTCCCAGTCAACATATGAATCTACTGAATCCCTCAGCTGCCTGACGATGAATTTTTTGAGTTAAATTGACATTTTAAGTTTCATATATATTTAATTACTAGTAGGCATTGGGATTCTACTGCAAATATCTTCTAAATGGTTAAAGTAATTGATTAGCCATTTGAGACCTTTTTTGTAGAGCGTTCAATTTCCTATAGAAATAATTGAAGTTCATTTGACAATAATTATTTTTTTGTAAGTTACAAAATTCAAAACAAAAAAATAATTTTCCTTAGAATACTTCAATCTTTGACCTTGAATATCTTTCAAATCGTAGGATTAATGAAAAAAGTGTTTGAGATCATTTTTGTAGAGCGTTCAATTTCCTATAAATACTGACAATGCAACTGGTTTAACAATCTATTGGTGATAAGATATGACCATTTTGATATGAGACTAAATTAAAAATGGAAAACTATGATGAGCATAATCTTCCCGTTAATATTAAGAGCGCAGATTTGGTAAGTACTTTCTAGAAGTACCTAGGAACTAGTTTTCGTGTGTCGGATTCAAAAAACAAAAATATTTGATTTTTTTGACCCAAACTATTGATTGGCATCAGAATATGAGTTCGCACTCGATTGAAACCCACGTGATTCTAATGCCTGAAAATTATTTGCTGGGCTATAATATATATATGTAAGCACTTCTACTCTGCACACATGTACCGACACACTTAACATTTTGTTTCTTTCCCCAAAATTTTTTTATTTGTTTGTATTTGGTTTTATTTCGAGATTATTTGACATTCATTGTTTTGTCCTATAACAGATGAAGATTGATGATGAGCATCAGAAGCAAAATCGTCCTAATCAACAATAGCAACAACCTTAATGCATGTCCTGCGACTGAACAATTGGAAGTGTTTGTTATGCTAAAACAGAGTGTTGGAAAAACTCAAAGCTGAGGACAAATAAACTGTTTAAAGTTTTTGCTTACAGGGAAGTTGCCACGCCCCTTTTTGGAATATGCAGTTATACTAATAAATTTTAAATTCAAATCACGTATACTTTTCAATGATACAAAATTTTTTGAAATTTGGCTCATTAGCTACGGAGCTTAGGTTAAGGTTTTGTGGGCAGTAGGCATGTCCGTGAGTTAATATCGATGTTAAGTACAACTAAAGTGGTAAATGGTGCACCAAATTTCAACAATTTTTCTCTCATAATTGAGATTTCCATATATAGACAAACGGACATGGTTAATACGACTTTGGCGGAAACGCAGTGCTCATAAGGACTTTACAGTTTAAAGCGTAGATAATAAGCATGATATATTTATTTAATTTGATATATACATAGCCAAGGCCGTATCCAGGATTTTATTTCGGGGGGGGGGGGGGAAGGGGATTGTAGATTTGAGATTTTTTCAACGTAGTGTATATTCTTTGTAAAATCGTTTCTATATAGTGTCCGTAAAAATATTTCGGGGGGGAGGGGGGTTCTATACCCTAGCAACCCCCCCCCCTAGATACGGCCCTGTACATAGCACAGTAGTGATGATGAATTGAATATAAGTTTTCTTATAACATTTCGTACAACGTAGATTGGTGGTCTTCTCCCTTTTAACAACCCCGATATGGCACTTGTTCACAGAACACTCTGCTTTGTAAAAAAAAAAACATTGAATTTTGTTGAAAATATAAAAAGTACGACTTGTATCGTCCTTTCTTTCAAACTAATATATATATACATTTATATATAAGTATATATATATATATATATATATATATATATATATATATATGTAAGAATGTATGCATATGTGTGCGTGGACGTTTAAAAAGCTTTGGTTATCAGCAAGATATCAGATTAAGATTTCATTGTAAAAGAACTAAATTACTTTTCTTAACAAATAATATTTTTGCAGCATTGCCACAGATGCCAGACACCTGCGACAATTTGCATATATGTATACATTTTGTTGCTATTGTTTTGCGCAGCACTGTGTTTACAGATGCACTTTTGAATTGGAAACTTTTTATCCTAAGGTTAATTATGATAATTTTTATACCCTACACAGAGGGTATATTCACTTTGTCATTCCGTTTGTAACGCACAGAAGTCGAAATAGCTGTGTCCGTCTGTCTGTCTGTCTGTCTGTTGAAATCAGGTTTACGCAAAAACTAAGCTTGCTAATTGAATGATATTTGGCACACAGGTCAAACCTTCTTGCAAGCTGCTAGCATATCAAAATGGGCGAAATCGGTTAACAGCCACGCCTACCGCCCATACTCTATGTAAATATACCCAAGTCCATTTTGAAAAAAAGTTGTTGCGATTTTGATGAAACTTGCTGATTTAGTGAAGATAAGAACAAAATTAGGATCAGGGTAGGTTTTAAGTTTGCAAGGGCTCTTAAAGGGGCGTGGAACAGCCCTAAATTTTATCTTTCATAGCGCCATGGCTTGTAAACCGTGCAATATATTGTAATGAAATTTGGTACACGAATGCAGATCTTATAAATCTTGAATTGAGCATAAAATGGGCAAAATTGCAAAAGTGGGCGTGACACTTTTTAGCAATTGAAAATTTGGATTTCGTATATGTCCAAATTGGCACATAAAATTTTCATTAAAATTTAAGCGATGATACCACTAAAAGTAGTCATCAATACAAGTTTCGTTAATATTCTGGAAAATTTCGTTGAAGGGCGTGGCACAGCCTACAATATTTATAAACGTTATAAAAAGAGAACTAACAACGCAATCTCTATGAAATTTAATATGGCAGATATACTAGCTAAAAGGTGTCTTCTTGCAAAATTTTTGTACAATAGTACCAGTGGGTGTGGCACCTCCCATATAAGCGAAATACGTTTAATGCTATAGATAGTGTGCTATGACAGTAATCTTCATAAAATTTTGTGTAGAGGTGTTGGTTACTATAAGCTTTGAAATCAAATGAAACATGACCAGATTGCATCAGTGGGCGGGGCACCTTCCTCATTAACATAATGTTGTAAGTGCTATTTTAAGTAAATTATTGGTGCAATTGATCTGAAATTTGATGTAAGTGGTTTACTGAGTATTAGGTACATATGAATCAAAAGCTTTTGAAATAGCAACAGTGGGCGTGGCTCCTCTCATACAATTGAAATACCTTAAGTGACATAACTATCGAAATATATGATGCCATTTTTGTAGTAAGAAGCCGGTTTGTCCTCAAAATAGGTCTCAGCTTCGGCGATTATTCGTACATTGTCGCTAAATCTCTTTCCCGCGAGCATACTCTTGAGGTCTTGGGACTGGAAAAAGTCGCTCGGGGTCAGAGCTGGAGAATACGGTGGGTGGGGAAGCAATTCGAAGCCCAATTCGACGATTTTTCCGGTTGTTTTGATTGATCTGTGACATGGTGCATTGTCTTGATGAAACAGCACTTTTTTCTTCTTCAAATGGGGCCGTTTTTTTTGCGATTTCTTCCTTCAGACGCTGCAATAACGCTATGTAGTAATCGTTGTTGTTTGTTTTTCCTTTTATTCGATGAACGAAATTCCATGTGCATCCCAAAATACAGTTACTAGATGTATAACTAACCGGAATATAAACAAATTACACGACCTCATTTTATTTTCAATGGCGCTTCGCCTGAAATGCCCCATATACATATACAGTCAAACCTGGATAAGTGAGAACTGCATAAGTGAGAAAATTCTATAAGTGAGAGTAATAGCCAGGACCCGTCATTTTAAGCTCCCAAAACCTCTATTAGCGAGAAACAGAAACCTCTGTAAGAGAGAGTCGTTTTTCCCTATTGGTTTTGTATTGTTTTCTCATCAATATTGTACATATTCTATTTCGTGGAACTAAATAGTGTTGTTATTTTATCGCACTTTTTCGAATGGACACGTGTGCCTGTGTACCGTACTGTTTGTCGGACTTACTCAGTTTGTAGTTATCAATTGTGACTTGTTATTGCTGCGTACCCCTATAAGAGAGAAACGCTACCCATGTACCTGCATTAGCGAGAAACTCGAGTTAGTGAGCAACCTCTGTAAGCGAGAATGAGATTGTGCTCCCTTGAACTCTCGCTTATTCAGGTTTGACTGTAGTTAGTTCTCCTTTGTGACCTTATTTGTATTATTATTATCATTTCTTTGATATAAACGATACAGATTTAAAATGGAATTTAATTCAACCCCCACTTTATATTCAAGTTGATTATTCATTATATTATTTTTATGTTTAATCAGTTCATTATGAGTGCGATTGTTTGTTTTTGTTAGCAATTATTTGATTTGGTTTACTATTGTTTGTTTTCGTCAAAGCAAAATTTTCAGAGGGAGCAGACACACATTTTTACAAGCGTACAATTAGGGTGTTTATTCCTTTTAACTTTTTTTTTTTTCTTAAATTCACCTGAAAATTTGGTTTACTATATCTATTTATATATGGGGAAAAAATACAACTCCAAGGAAATGTACGATTTACAATAATTTTTTGAGGGTGATAACATAACTCTTTACTCTTAAGTTGGTCGATTTAATCGCATAGAAAGCACATCTCAACACTAGAGATGTGCGCAGGCATCGTAGCCCGCGAGCCTTTCACGGGCTGGAGCCAAAAAAGCCCGAAAATTAGAGAACCGAAAATGCTTGAAGATATATCGCACTTAGGTTCATCTTTCAGGAGCAATGGAATACAGATTCCCATTTTGGCATTATGTTAACTGGCTGTCAAACAAGGCTGCAAGAAAAACGACAGTAGTTGATTTGACGTCATGTAGCCGAAGACCCACTGCTAGAGCAATGCTTTCAGAAAGCGTTGAAGCAGTGAAAGTGTTTCTATTGTTTCTGAAAATTTAGCACCCAACGCAAGAGTTCATTTGTTCTCCGAGTTTTTAGATACAAAATTTTCGAAAAAAAAAAGAAATTTTAAAAATCAAATTGAATGGGGAAATTGTTTTGTATATTGCTAGCTCTATAGCCTACGATAAATCTGTATTAAGATATTGGAAAAATATGTAAAATAATCATTGTATAAATGTGTGTTGTTGTTCAATAAATAATAAAATCATAGAAAAAAGTGAATGTAAAAATTTAAACTATAACGGATCGAGCTTTGAACAAAAAATATTCCTGCGGGCCTGGGCTTTTTCAAAATTCTTGTTTCGTGTTCGTGCCGGGTTGGGCTTCAAAAATTAGACACGTTTCCAACTCTATTCGACATATACAAATATTATCTTGCGATATGTATGTTTTGTTGAAGAACAATCCCTGACACAATGTTTACGATTGGTTTTGCCAGTTTGATAGCGATAAAACGTCTTGCGGGGAAGAATGTCTGTTCAACTTCCGAAAAGCAATAGTTCGTTCTGTTTTACAGAATACTGTATCCATCATAGACGACATATTAATGCTAAATATTTTATAATGAGAAAAATTGATTAAGTTTTCGAGTTTGCTTTAGTAAGAAAAAGTGTCTTTTCGTGGAATTAAAATAACAACTGTCTGAGATACACCAAGATTTGTGGTGTTCCAAACTCGGTCATCATACGTCCAGCGCATGGTGACTTTTCATAATCTTAACAATTTGAACATAAAGCGTCTTGACTTCAAAGTCTTGGAAAGGAAACAACAAGTAAAGTACCTGTAGCCAACACAAAAATTTGACTATTCAACATCATCCAATAAATAAGGACTGTACCAGATAAAACTTGCGCTTTTTATATTTTGTATTATACTCTACCTGATTAACTTATTTAGGTCTAAAAAGACATAATATTTGTTCTATATAAAGTGACATTTAATATGATGTATAACACTTGATGTATAGCACTTTTAACGACAAAGATAGCTAACAAGCAACAAAAAGTCCGCAAACTGATTTTGTCCACATAGCTGCAAAATTCCAGAATTAAAATATTCAGCTATGGTAAAAATAGTTGGTGCATCAGAAAAAACTATCTTTACGGTTATTTTTAATTATAAGAAAGGTCTATCTGTTTCACGAAAAAAAGGTGCAGGCAGAAAATCAGAAATTTTTAACCTAAAGGTAGCGACGCAGGTGAAGCGCCTTTTTAAGCAAAATCCCAACATCTCCGTACGAGATAAGGCGGCTAGACCAGATGCATCAAAATTTACTGTACAAAGGATAAAGGAGAAAAGCAAGCTAAAGACTTATAGAGTTCAAAAAGTACCAGACCGTTCTGATGAAAAGCATTTAATGGCACCAATGCGAGCCCGAAAATTCTATGAAAGTTACCTGACTAAATTTGATTCCGGTGTTATGGAAGACGAAACTTACGTCAAAGCAGATTTTAAGCAGCTACCCGGGCACGAATATTATACATCACAGAAAAAGGTGCATGTGTCTAGTATATATAAAGAAAAAAAAATTTCTTGTGGTCTCAGAAGCAGATTTTTTGTTACGCAAGTCACAATCAATTCCAAAGTTTATATAGACGAGTGCCTCGAAAAACGTCTTCTATCATTTATTCGTGCACATGAGGGTACCGTGATGTTTTGGTCAGATTTAGCAACCTCTCATTACTCTAAAGCTACGATGAAATGATATGCAAGTAAAAAAAAACAATTTCGTACCAAAAATAGCTAAGCCGCCCAACTGCCCACAGCTTCGCCCAATTGAAAGGATATTGGGCTCTTATGAAAAGAGATTTTCGAAAGAGTGTTAAGACTGCAAAAAATCCACAAGACTTCAGACTTAAGTGAAAAAAATCGTACAATACTGGACAGAATTTAATGAAGGGCCTCACGTAAAAAGTAAGAAATTTTTATAAAAAAAAAAAAAAATTTTTACTTAGTTTTTAGTTATTTATATTCTGAACACTAGCCATTATTAATAAAAAACGAAAAAAAAGGTCTACTATTTTTAAGGTAATTCACAAATAAATGTACTGCTTTTTGTCGTGCCACATAGAGTTCGCAAGCAATCGTTGTCACTATCGATAGTCTCGCACTATCGATTGTTTATGACAGACTATAGATAGTGCTTATAAAAATTTTTCGTCCCAGAATAGCTTACGTATTTTCGACAATATCAAATAACATCACTGTTTCAGTGTCATTGTCATTTCTTCAAATGCGTTTGATTTTGCCTACTTGGCAACATTGAATATTTATGACATAGTGAAGCCAAAGAGCTTAAAGTTTTTATTCTGTTCTGTTTGATAAGTCGTGAGTGATGGATAAATTTTTAACTTAAGTTACAAAAGGTAATATATTTACTGCCTATAACACATGTTTTTCTTATACAAATTTCATTTTACGTCGCATGTCTGCAGTATGGAAAAGAATACAAAACAAGTGGCGCTACAAAACAATTTTCTTGACCACCTCAAACGTTTTCATCCAAATCTGTAGAAGAATGAAGAAGAAAACATTTCTGAAAGCGGAACGCTTTTTATAGCAAAAAATGTGAATATGTTAACATTTTTTTTAAGAGCAACATTAACGACTTCTTTTTTGTATTATATCACTGCAGGGTTGCCAAGTGGCTGCTTTTGACGTGGTCAATAGCATACCAAGGCCGTAGGCTGCGTAGAAATTGGAAAATTTTGCAAAAAGCCGTTATTTGAAGGTAAACGTTGTTTATGGCCGTTAACTGCATGTAAAAATCTTTTTATACAAGAAATAAACCGCTCAAACATTTTGTGTTCAGCAGTCATTCATAAAGGGTGTTTTTTTTAGAGGTTTGTTTTTCGAATAGAGATAAAACTGGCATTTTATGGTCAAATCTGGCAACTCTAATGTCATTTATGTTCAGTTTGGTTTGCCATTTCATCATGAACAGGTTGACAAAAGAACAACGCTTGCAAATCGTGCAAATTTATTTCGAAAATAATGGTTCAGTTCGCGAAGTTTACCGCAAGCTCCGTCCATTTTATGGTCGACATAATCGTCCATCAGAGCAATTAATTCGGTTAACCATGGATCGTTTTCGCACTACGTTTACTCTATGTGATAATACGCATCCGCAGAGACGTCGAACAGTGCGCACCGAAGAAACAATTGCCGCTGTAGAGCAAAATGTTGAAGAGGACCCGAATGAATCGATTCGCCACCGTGCACAGCAATTGGAGCTTTGTCCATCAACTTTATGGAAGATTTTGCGCAAAGATCTTGGCTTGCGACCTTACAAGATCCAGCTTGTGCAAGAATTAAAGCCGCGAGACCATGCAATGCGTCGTGATTTTGGTGTATGGGCCGAAAATGAGATTGATCTCGATGCTGATTTTCATCGCAAAATTTTGTTCAGTGATGAGGCTCATTTTTGTTTGAATGGCTACGTCAACAAGCAAAATTGCCGCATTTGGAGTGAACAGAATCCACATGAGACCCTTGAGACGCCATTACATCCATAAAAACTGACTGTTTGGTGTGCTCTATGGACTGGTGGAGTCATTGGGCCATACTTCTTCCGAAATAATGCTGGAGAGTCAGTTACCGTTAATGGAGACCGGTATAGAGCCATGATAACCGACTATTTTGTTCCCGAATTGGATGGCATGAATGTGGATGAGTTGTGGTTCCAACAAGACGGCGCTACATGCCACACAGCGCACGTCACAATCGATTTATTGAAGGAAACATTCGATGAGCGCATAATTTCGCGGAATGGACCTGTCAATTGGCCACCAAGATCGTGTGATTTGACACCATTGGATTATTTTCTTTGGGGATATGTGAAGTCGCTCGTCTACGCCAACAAACCAGAAACGTTAGGGGACTTGGAAGCCAACATTCGTGGCGTTATTGCCGACATACGGCCCCATATGCTCGAAAAAGTGGTTCAAAATTGGACCTGTAGAATTGGCTTTATTCGAGCCAGCCGCGGCTGCCACATGCCTTAAAATTATCCTTCCAATAAAGCCAAATTGATGGACATTAAAACGATTTTCTTGTGTTTTATTTCAATTCGAAGCTCTATACCTCTAAAAAAAACACCCTTTAGATGTGATCCAAAAAAAACAACAACAAAAAAGTGCCCTTAACTTTTTAAAAAAAAAATTTTTCAGTTTTAAGAAATTTTTTGTCTTTTTGGAAGGTCCATTTTCAACTTAGCAACTCTGAGTCTCTGTAATAGGACTAGAAAATTGATTTAAATTTAAATACTATGCAAAAAAATAAGGCATGCTATCGATAATATCTATCTATCGATAGTTTGCGAACTCTAGTGCCACAGTTGGTTGTATTCTATAATATGAATGAAGCAGGGCCGTATCTAGGGGGGGGGGGGGTGCTAGGGGATAGAACCCCCCCCCCCAAATATTTTGACGAACACTATATAGAAACGATTTTGCAAAGAATATACACTACGTAGAAGAAATCTCAAATCCACAACCCCCCCCTCCGAAATAAAATCCTGGATACGTCACTGGAATGAAGGCTTTTTTTGGATATTTCAGTGATAAAACTGCTTTGTATTCCGGTAGAGAGCTGGCAACATTAAACATACAAATACGTGCAAATGTATGCAAATCATCGTAAACATTTTTGTTTGTTCAACTTTTCCACAGGGCTATACTGTTGCCAGCGGGTCAGAAATCAATGAAAGCTTAGATATGGTGTAAGCTAATTTTTTGCTCAGAGCCGTGTGCCAAACCAGCACGCTGTAGAATAAAATTGATCAAGCTAAGGATTTTTAAAGCCACAGCAGAATTTCGAGTTGGAGTCCCCAACATTTGCCAATGTCGTTCCTAGAAGCATTAAGAGCTATCAAAACTTCCCTTGACCTCCCTTTGATGTTTAGTCTATAGTTTAGCTTTTTGTCGAGGATTACATCTAGCAAATTAAAATTATTTACTGGTCTAACTCCATCGAGTATTCCCCACAATATTAGAAATCGTTTTAATTATAGAACTAATAAAATCTTTATGAAATTTAATATGGCGGGTGTTTTACGGTTTCTCATAAACAAATGTGGGCGCAACTGCACCAATACAAGCAGAACACGCTAAATGGTATATTTAGTGTGATACGTGAGTAATCTTCATAATGTTTGGTGCAAAAGTGTCAGTAGCTATAAACTTTGAAAATTAATGGAGCTCAACGGGATTGAATCAGTGGGCGTGGCACCGTCCTCCGTAAAAGTAAAATGAAGAGTAATCCTAATAAAATTTGATGATGAGATGTCGGTTACTATAGGCTTTGAAATTAAATGGAATTTGATCGGATTGCGTCAGTGGGCGTGGCACCGCCCATAGCACCAAAAATCACCAAATCTTAAATAGAGTGCTATATGAGCCTAATCTTCCTAAAACTTGGTGGCTGTTACTATAAATTTGCAAAATTAATGGAGTTCGTTGGGATGATACCAGTGGGCGTGGCACCTTTCATACTAACAAACAATTTGAAGCCATTATAGCAATCGGTATGAAATTTAATTTTAGTAATTTACTTACTATAAGGTATATCTGCTTCAAAAGCGTACGAAATTGCACTAGTGGGCGTGGCACCACTCATATTTACAAGTAAATCACCTGAAATGACATACATATGTTGCAAGCTACTTATGTGAGCAATCATACCAAAATTTGCTGTCAGGATGTTGTTCATAAAAAGCTATTTCTGGAACAAAATCGGGCTAAATTGTAGCAGTGGGTGTGTCATCGCCCTAAATTTTAAGACTATTTAGACTTCAGCGTCTCAGTAAAGAGCGCAATAGATCTTTTTGAGTCGTAATGCAGCAGCTCGAACTATGACTATAATGGTAGTCCTGGACAGTGACGTAACCAGGATTTTATTTCGGGGGGGGGGGGGCTGGAGATTGTGGATTTGAGATTTTTTCGACGTAGTGTATATTCTTTGCAAAATCGTTTCTATATAGTGTCCGTCAAAATATTTCGGGGGGGAGGGGTTCTATCCCCTAGCATCACCCCCCCCCCCCCCTAGATACGGCCCTGGTCCTGGACATAGTTTTTGAAATGCTCAATATTATGTGAACCATTCTAAGTGTAGCCCGTATCAATGGCAATTTCTTTCTTCCGGTCTACACTTCCAAATGACTTTGTTTCGCAAATAAACTTTGGTTTTTTCCTTTTTTTTAAACTTCAAACCGGTATATGAAATCGGTATTGTTAATGTGGCGAATAGGGCGTTTTCTTTTTTTTTTTTTTTTGTATTTCATTTCTTCTTTCAACGTGCTATTTAAAAATTGTATTTGTATTATGTTTGGTTAAGGTAAAGAAAGCAAGCGTCGATATAAAACATGAGCATCATTTGTTATTCATTGACGTCTGTCGCTCATCAACAAAGCAGTACACAGCACTGAAAAGCAGAACACAGCTACACAATGCTGCGCGAATTGATGTGCCGAGCTGCTTAACAATACTTTGATGTACAATGCAGTATGACATTTGCCAGTGTATTACTTGCGCTCATTGAGGTGCGAATTTGTTTGTTGCAGGTTGTTGCAGGATCTGGTGTGCTTAAGTGGCGTATGTTCATAAGATATGTTTGCTTTAGCTTACCACATACTGTTGTGAGTCAACAAACCAACCACAATTCATCCACCCACCAATTCATGTGGTCGAGCTGAAGCCCATAAGAGGTTGTGTACACTCTAAAAAATATAATTCATAAAAGGAGTCCTTACATTTTTAAGACATTTATAGAATTTTTAAGGAATTGAAGGGTATTTTTAAGCGCAAGCTTAAGCTTGAGTAAGTACGTCAAAGTCTGTTTAGATGAACAGATGAACTTGTCTAACGGGTACTTTCATTTATAGAGTGCTGTGGAATTGGCATTATGTTGGATCTTCATATAAATATGTATATCATTCTAAATAGTTAAGAATTTATTAAACTTTCAGTCGAACAATTAACTCCCGCGCTAGCTCAACCTGTGCTTATTTCAATAATTTAGGCTTAGCATCTATTTTTCCAAAAGTGTTTTTTAAGTTTCTAGAGGTAAAAATAAAAAAAAAGAGGTTTGTATAAAAAGGGTGTGTGGCAACAGGGACGTATCTAGGGGGGGATTTTAGGGGATATAAACCCCCCCCCCTGAAATATTTTGACGGACATTATATAGAAACGATTTTGCAAAGAATATACACTACGTAGAAAAAATCTCAAATCCACAACCCCCCCCCCCGAAATAGAATCCTGGATACGTCACTGTGTGGCACGTTCCTTACAAGCAAAAACTTAAAATCGTTAAACTAATTATATGTTGTTGCCAAATTCAATATGAGAATGTTTGTTGAAACCAGCCAGAGCGCGGCTTTTTTTAATAAAAATTTGTGGCTTACGCGCACTTTTGCTGTTAATGCAGCATAGGGCAATTAATTGTTGGCGTACCCAAAGATAACACCCCTACTAGTTTTTTTTTGACATCCCTAGTCTTTATATGTTAATAACAATGATGGGTACCAACATGAATCGCAATTGTATACGAAATGCTCTCCCGTTACTCTCAATTGCACTCCCGTTCGAGCTTGTGCCCATCCATGGTTAATAATGATGTCTTCAACTTTAATATAACTTTTCTTTATTGACATTTTGCTGTTAAATGTATTTTTTTCTTTTATGAATGCAACCCATGGCTGACAGAAAGGGTGTAACATAAAATTTTAAACAGCAATATTTTTTTGTTTTGTTTTGCTGTTAGCAATAAGTACCCTGTAGGAAGAAACGAGTTTGCACATATGAATGTCATAGTTCTCAGCCAGTCCGGAAATTATTCCAACTCTTACAACACAGTCGCACTTAAAACCAAATAAATGCACGAAAAGTTCTATAACCAAACTAAGCTTTTCCTTAACTAACTTAATTAAGCAGAATTGCAATTACTTTAAATTTCCACTGGCAGCAAGAATGCGCAAAATCATGCGTGCGCATGCAAAAAACCTAGATGGCACAATTCTGTCAATTTTATTTTATATATTTATTTATTTCGGTCTAAGTTACAATATGATCATACAGACTAGTAACTTAAAACTAACGCGCATCCATGAATTTGTTTTTTTCGAAAATTTCGAATGTGCCGTTAAATGAGTTACCCTGTAGCAACACCGAGTTGTGTGGGGATAATGGCAAATTTAGAATTTAATGAAATTTATAAGTCGTTGTCAGTATAATGGCAAATTGAGAACGAAGTATATAAGGACTGTCCAAGAAAAAACTTGCGTTTTGTTTTTTAGTTATAAAAAAAAAACCCAGTAATTTTTTTGTTCTTTTTTCGTTTTTTATTTTAATAATGGCTAGTGTTCAGAATATAAATAACTAAAAACTAAGTAACAATTTTTTTTTTTTTAAAAAAATTTCTTACTTTTTACGTAATGCTTTAAATTTTGTCCAGTCGTTTCATCGACAGTAGGGTACGATTTTTTCCACTTAAGTCTGAAGTCTTGCGGATTTTTTGCAGTCTTAAAACTCCTTCAAAAAACTCTTTTCATTAGAGCCCGATATCTTTCAACTGGATGAAGCCCTGGGCAGTTGTACGGATTTGCTATTTTTGATACGAAATTGTTTTTTTTACTTGCATACCATTTCATCGTAGCTTTAGAGTAATGAGTGGTTGCTAAATCTGGCCAGAACATTACGGTACCATCATGTGCACGAATAAATGGTAGAAGACGTTTTTCGAGGCACTTGTCTATATAAACTTTGGAATTGATTGTGCCTTGCGTAACAAAAAAAACTGCTTCTGAGACCACAGGTGCATATGGCCTGCCAAACCATATATTGCTTCGGAAACTTCGAAATTTTTTTTTCTTTATATATACTAGACACATGCACCTTTTTCTGTGATGTATAATATTCGTGCCCGGGTAGCTGCTTAAAATCTGCTTTGACGTAAGTTTCGTCTTCCATAACACCGGAATCAAATTTAGTCAGGTAACTTTCATACAATTTTCGGGCTCGCATTGGTGCCATTAAATGCTTTTCATCAGAACGGTCTGGTACTTTTTGAACTCTATAAGTCTTTAGCTTGCTTTTCTCCTTTATCCTTTGTACAGTAAATTTTGATGCATCTGCTCTAGCCGCCATATCTCGCACTGAGGTGTTGGGATTTTGCTTAAAAAGCCGCTTCACCTGCGTCGCTACCTTTGGGATAAAAAAATTCTGGTTTTCTGCCTGAAACTTTTTTTCGTGAAACTGGTAGACCCTTCTTATAATTAAAAATAACCATAAAGATAGTTTTTTCTGATGCACCAACTATTTTTGCTATAGCTGAATATTTTAATTCTGGAATTTTGCAGGTATGTGGACAAAATCAGTTTGCGGACTTTTTGTTGCTTGCTAGACATCTTTGTCGTTAAAAGTGCTATCTTCAAGTTTTATACATCATATTAAACTTCAATTTATATAGAACAAATATCGTGTCTTTTTAGACCTATAAGATTACCAGGTAGAGTATAATACAAAATATAAAAAGCGCAAGTTTTTTCTGGGACAGTCCTTATAAAAATCAACCTTTAAACGAAGGCTTATGAAAAGTTGATTGCAAAATTAAAATAAGTTGATGCCAATTTCGATTTGTTTCTTTTACTTGATTGTCTTCGATGATTGCATTTAAAATAATTATTGCTGCTGCTATTTCAAACATTAATTACACAACTTCACAACACTAAAATTAAAATCGAAATGATTGCAGATATTTATGCGTGCTAGTGGATGGTAAAATATTTTTCCGAAAAATTTTGCACATTCTTGCTGTCAGTAAATGGTCCGCATAATGTGCATGTTCTATCTCGGAACTTATACCAAATTAATCTTTATCTCCCACAAAATGCAGTAGACCAAAATGAAAAAATTCGTTACCACTCTCCACGAATGTAGCAGAAGGTATTCGCAAATATTTCAAAATTGTTTTATTACAATCTGCCATATTTCTGGTCTTAATCTCTTGCTTGCTAGGGCAAATCATAGCTTCCTGCAGTAACTTTGTAGAAAAAGGTGCTTGAAAGCTCAGCTAAATATTTTTTTTTTTAGAATGGTCAACCTTCTATGGCTATGTAAATTTTTATAGTTTCATGTCGAGTCTTTGTGACAAAAAAAAAAAAAAAACGAACAGCACGGTAATATAGTCCACCAAGGAACTTAAGCAAGCTTTGGTCTGAGGTTCAAGCGAAGTGGCCCAATATTTCACCAAAAAATGCCAAGGGCTTTTAGCTGAATGCTCCTCTTGAAGCAAAAGGGGCTTAACAATGGGCTGTGTGAATGAAAAGTCGCAACCAGCACAGTTTACAATAAAATCACAATACGAAGCAATTCCTTTGCTACTGATCGTCTATGCCGATAACAAAGATTCGTCTGTTGGGCATCGAGTTTGGTCCGTATTTTCCTAAACTAAGCAAATTTAATTTTGAGTATATAAATACATATTTTACTTATTTTTCTATTAATTTTTATCTGAATTGGAAGTCGCTGTTTCGTTTATGCTCCTAGTGAAAATTGTTAGATTTGCTCCAATTACAAGCCCATATAAAAATGCGTACTATGCGGCTATGCAAAAAACCAACAACTTACAAGTTAATTGCACTATGTTTGATGTCGGATTTCCTACCGGGTAATGCATTGCTATTGGTGTTGAAGCTGTTCTTCCTTAACGGCGTGTGAGCATTATATGAACACATACAGCTGTATTGTTCTTGTTGGCATTTTGGCTTTTGTTGTTGTCGTATAACGAATAACATATGCGCTCAACAGCGTTTTTAGTAAGCAAGGGGCGGTTTCTGTTAGTAGTATTAAAAAACGGCTTTGCAACACAAAAGCAATGATTTTATTACAGATTTGATATTAAATCCTCTAAAGCTTTAACATTGGCATCAAAAATGGCATATATCCAGTTTTTTTAGCCAGAAACTGGTCGTTTGTTATACAAATCAAATATAAAACGATTTGGATTTTTTTTTCAAAAACCAGTCTCGTTTTACTCAAAAACCAGCAAGTTTTCAGATTTTTTTTCTAGCAGGTTGATATTTTTGGCTTATCACTTACAAGATGTCGAGAAGAGAAAATTTTATAGAATTTGTAAAAATTATAAAAAATTGGGCCTAATTTCACACCACAAGCACCGGCATGCCATAAGCTTATAGCAACGGCCCTGTTATAAAAATTTGTTGTCTTAAAATGTCGATTTCATTGAAACATTATGTTTACAGTTTTGGCAAGCGACAAATAAAATGTGGCCTTATTGCCACAATCCGCCCCTCTTATGGCAAACAAACAGAGTACTCAAAGATGTCTGTGACAAATTGTGTTTTATGATTTTGTAACCACTTCTAAGCTATGAATTATTACTGTGTAGAAAGTAGACTTTATTGTTGTTGCAATTGTTGTTTTTTATTTTGATGTTAATGATGTATGACAGCATTTTATATATAGTACATACATATGTATGTAGGCATGTAACAGAACTCGAAACACGTCCCTAGTGATGCATCAAATTTGAATTTGATTACTTTGCACCGTAAATATTAAATGCAACCTTTGATCTATGTACAAATGAATACACAAATATATCAAAATACTAGAGAATTTTAGAGTACTCAAACATTTTACAGATAATTTCCACACTATAGAAAATTATATTTGTGTTCATTTGTGCGTTTTAGAGAAGAACATCATTTAATTTGAACAACTTGACCAACCGTACTGCTTTTGGTAATACTGTACTTCATTTTGACCTCTTCTACTGCGTACTTCGGCATGTGTAGTACTTTTTTTTCACTATCTAACAAATAATTCTCTATAACTTAGTAGAGCTTTTCAGTTTTTTTGTATGAGAAATTTTTTTTTTTGAAAAATTGATTTTTCCACAGAAAGCACCAACGTGAACGAAAAACTAAAATTTATTAAAAATGTTGCTATCTAATGTCATCTAAGCAAAACATTCAAATTTTATTAATTTCAACAAATTCATTCAACACGTTGAGCAGACCCACTGCAAAATTGCACAAATGCAATTTCTTTTTCTTTTTTTTTTTGTAATTTTGAATAGCATTTTGTTCTACATATTTAATTTTTTAAGAAATATGGTATATGTTGACATTATTCATAGCGCAAAATCTCTCTCCCAACAACAATTAGCTAAAAATACATCAAACCAATCTTTAACTATAAATTTTGAATTTGCTTTGATGTCCCGTGCGCGCTCAAAAAACATCATTTATTCTCATTACGTGTTTAATAACAACAGCAAGTGTGTCAAAATTTTAGTTTAAACAGAGTTCCAAGCACTTAATTAATGCACGAAACAAAGAGTGCAAAAAAATAAAAATTAAAAATTTTAGAGCTGTTTCAAGTTGGTCACGTGTGCAATTATAAGTGTAAAACTTTTGTAAGCTAGGCAGTTGCAGAGCGTTTAATCGCTTAGTTTGTTTATGTGGCAAAGTTGTGAAAAGAGCTAGTGGACACTATAATTTAATTTTAAATAGTAGACGGAGCCACGCCCATAAAAGGACAGTAAATTCCACGGCTAAGCTAATAAACCAATTTTAATAAAATCTGGTTTGGAGATAGATTCAACCATAAAAGAGATTAAAAGATGCTCTTAAAGGACTTTAAGTAGACATGTCACATAATGGGAAAAAACGCAGCCTTAACTGAGTCGCTACACCGATTTGTTTCAAATTTGGTACGCAGATAAGCTGATTCCTGAGAAAATATATTTATTTTTGTTAGGGCGATGTGACGCCCCTTACAGGCAATAACGTTTTAACAGCAAAAATAAAGTTGCATATTCTTGCAAGAAAAGTATTTAATTAAATTTAAATTAATTAAAATTGAATTCACCAATATAATTCGACAATGGTTAATATTAAATTTGTTTTTTAATTACTATATAAATATGATATACAAAAAAATGTATGGAAAATTGTCCACAATGGCAAAATATGCACCGTTCGCAATGTCACGTATCGAGTCATATCATAATTTGTAAAAAACAATTATATAGAATTTTTTAATCAAACGAAATCTAATAAAAATTGATATTTTTCCATAAAATTTTAAAATTAGTTGCATTAAAAAATGTTGGTAGGTTTCGATGACTTCTTCTTAGGCAAATCTGGCCGGAATAGGATGCTAAGCGTTCGTCAGAACTAATTTCACGCAGTAGACATAGTGTCGCGTCAGTTGTCGCAGTCATAAATGACCACTGCCTCATCGGCAGACATGCGGAGAGTTTGGGTGTTAGGTCCTTTGACTGCTGTAGAAGTTTTGGAGATGTGGAGGAAGAGGAAAATATTAAACATCTTCTCTGCTCCTGTCACGCATTTGCTAGAAAACGCCACAAAGCACTTGGGTCGTTTTTATACCCTACATAGAGGGTATATTCACTTAGTCATTCCGTTTGTAACGCATAGAAGGGGGCGTGGCAGGTATGGAAAAGTATATATATTATAGATCAGCGTCACCACCTGAGTCGATATAGCTGTGTCCGTCTGTCTGTCTGTGTGTCTGTCTGTTGAAATCAAGTTTACGGGAAAACTAAGAAAGCTAATTTAATGAAATTTGGCACACAGCTCACATCTTCTTGCAAGCTGCTAGCATATAAAAATGGGCGAAATCGTTTCACAGCCACGCCTTCTGCCCATACTCTATGTAAATATACCCAAGTCCATTTTGAAAAAAAAGTTGATGCGATTTTGATCAAAATTGGTGATTTGGTGAATATGAGAACAAAATTAAGATTAGGCTAGATTTTAAGTTTGCAAAAACTCTTAAAGGGGCGTGGCACAGCCCTAAATTTTACCTTTTATGACGCCATTGCTCGTAAACTGTGCAAGATATTGTGATGAAATTTGGTACACGGATACAGATCTTGTGAATTTTGAATTGCGCATAAAGTGGGCGAAATTGTAAAAGTGGGCGTGGCATTTCTTAACAATTAAAAATTTGGATTTCGTATAACTCCAAATTGGCACATACGATTTTCATTAACATTTTAGGGATGATACCACTGAAAGTAGTCAACACTACAAGCCACGTCAATACACTGAAAAATTTATTTTAAGGGCGTGGCACAGCCTACAATATTTATAAACGTTATAAAAAGAGAACTAACAACGCAATCGTTATGAAATTTAATATGGCGGATACACTTGCTAAAAGGTGTCTTCTTGCAAAATTTTGGCACAATTGTGCCGGTGGGTGTGGCACCACCCATATAAGCGAAATACGTTTAATGCTATAGATAGTGTGCTATGAGAGTAATCTTCATAAAATTTTGTGTTGAGGTGTCGGTTACTATAAGCTTCAGAATTAAATAAAAGATTGCATCAGTGGGCGTGGCACCTCCCTCATTCACATAAAGTTGTAAGCGCTATTTTAAGTGAACTATTGGAGCAATCGATCTGGAATTTGATGTAAGTGGTTTACTGGGTAATAGGTATATATGAATCAAAAGCTGGCGAAATAGCAACAGTGGGCGTGGCACCTCCCATACAATTAAAATACCTTAAGTGGCATAGCTATCGAAATATATGAGCAATCATAGTGAAATTTGGTGTCAGAATTTTTATAAAAAGCTATTTCTGGATCAAAATTGGAGTGGATTGCACCAGTGGGTCTGTCACCGCCCTAAATTTTAGGAATAATTACGGCACATATCGCAAACTATACAAGCTAAAGTGCTAAAATTTGGTTTGATCATGTTAATCACGAATATCATTTATTGAAACAAAAGAGGGCGGAATTGTAGGAGTGGGCGTGACATATTTCGTATTTTTCATTTCTATTCTATTTTTTTCAACATTTCCATATTCTTTTGACATTTTCAGTTTTTTCCAACACTTTCCAACAGTTTTGAACCTTTTTACATTATTTTCGACTTATTCAACGTCCTCAACATTTTTTTAACATTTATTTAAAAAGTACTTTTAATGCAGTGTAGGGTATGTGAGTTTTTGCCTGGCCGAAGATAACACCTTTACTAGTTATTTGATGATCTGGTTGACCTAAGACATGTCAGTATAGGTCAGCTATTTAGTTTCATTATGAAATTTGGTTGGTTCGACGAAAGGGTATAGTCAAACACTCTGTGGTATCACAATGGATCACATTTGGTCTAAGTGAGTTGGTTTTTTTTTTTTTTTTTTTTTTTATAACTGACTGCCACTCCTACCTAAGCTAACCTAACATTCGATGACTTCTGTTTTTCTATTCATTGCAACGAAGAACAAGTTCATTTTTTGTCACGTGCGAATCACACTTTTATTGCCTTTACCTTGGAACCAGTAGTATGTCTGCCATAAACTTTAACACTTAATAAAGTGCTGTCCCTAAAGGAACCAGAAAAAAAAAACAATATTGTTTTATTTTGACTTTAATTTTACTTTAAAAGTGTACGACGGTCCCGTTCGACACCATGGAAATATTTTGTGTACTTCTTTTCAGTGCAGCTTGTTCTTCCTTTGGCATCAAAATAGTTGGACGAAATGTTAGTAGTAGTAGGAAAGATATATATTTTTGAAAAAGCTATCGGCGTTTTTAAAAGCTGGTCTTGTAGCTAGGCCGTAAGCATGCCCGACTTCTATGTAAAGACCCTGCATTCAATACGAAATGGTTGATTACAACAAGCACATCAAAACATTTAAAGATTTTTTTTCTTAATCATATCGCTGTTCCAAAATATTTTTGTAGAAATATGTGATGAGTCACATAACTCACTGTTAGTTATGCTGACCGTTTAATTATTTCATTAAGCAGTTCACTTAATGTACACATCCTTTACGTAGAACAATACGGAATTCAGTCATTCGATAAAGAAATCTTAAGTCAAATAGTTCTCTTAATTATATAACAATTATTGTTGTAATTAAGGTCCTCGAAATATCTGGATGGTAATTAATTTCTGCGCAATTGTGAAAACACAACAAGAAAACGTGCCGTAACGCAAATAAAAGTTAGAAGAATGACAGTTACCAGCTTTGTGATGCTAGACGATATACGATTAAATTCAACTGACGACAAAAAGTACACAGGCAGAATTATTAGCAAGTCGCTAGAGACACAATTTTGGTATAGAACGATTTTTTCAAAAAAGTCATCGGTATTAACCACAACAAAAGTAAACTTTGATTTCCATGTTTGAAGCAAAAGTCTATGTAATAATAAATAATTTATAACAGCGATGGGCACGTAGTGGCACTTTCCGCCCTTATGGCCCGAGCCGTTATTCGACGCACAAACAAGCAAAAAACAATTCGCAGAATTTCAACGCTATCGACGCACTGCATTGAATTGAGTTCAAATGAAAACAAAAACAACACACAAAGCACTTAGCGACGGTGCCACATTATGCCTCAATGAATATAGTAAAAGGAAAAAAAAAAAAAATGAAAGCAAAAAAAGACTTTAGAACTTCGTTTGTTGTTGTGCTTTTTTTTTTCTAGATTTCCATGCCCACCGCTGGTCGAAAAAATAGATGGCCAAAATTTTCGAAGCAGGAGCTACTTACAACAAAAGCAAAAATTACAACAACAGGCAAAACATCATCATAAATTTCAGCAATAAACCAAATAGTTAGTGGCACAGTTAGGGCACATTTTCAACGTGTGAATTTAAGGATTTCTTAAAATATTTTCGCCCATTTTGAAGAAATTTTTACAGTATGTTAGTATCGATCAGGTGGGTGCCATAGGCTATAAAACTTTTATGAAGGATGCAGGTGAGCCTGTAACAAAAATATTTATAAAATATAATTTTCACGAAGACCGTTTAATCGATTCTCATGGAACCTCCGTCTCGGCGACTGTAGCAATAGCTTTTGTTTGTAATGCAAACTCGTTTTTTGTTTTTTGCGCTAGAAATTTGGCGAATTTGACAATGAAAGCAATAAAAGTTTAATTTTTTATTGCTTGATTTTATTGTTGCGCCCTTTTGCTAGATTTTCATGCCCACCGCTGGTTTATATCAAACTTTGCTACATCGAACTTAATAATCTTTACAATGCTTACATCTTAAGTAGAGTGATCTAATGAAAAAAATTTGAGTGTTCCAGAGTTTCAAATTTGGATTTTTCGTGAAAAAATTGAAAATGATTTTTTTTTTTTTTCAAAGTTTCTTATATACCCTACAGTGAGTGTAAACGTAATTAACTTTGTCATTCCATTTGCAACGCATAGTCAGTCACCACCTAAGATTTAGACATGTTCGTCTGTCTGTCTATTTGTGTAACTGCTTGTAGAATCATGATTACGGAAAAACAAGGAAGGATCTACCTTCAAATATGGATCTTGGGTTCGGAAATGGGCAAAATTAGTTCACGCACACGCCTACCGCCCACTCAAATAAAACATTTAGAAGGCTATATTGCGAGAGTTATTGAATGTAGTGTAACCAAATTTTTTCAGAAATATTAGCAATAACTTGAAAAAGCTCTGAAAAAATTGATGAATTTCGAAAGGAGAGCGTGACATCTCACATTTAAGCAAAAGCTTCAAAACTCTATACTGCACAAGAACTAAGCAAATTTTGACAAGGAGGCGTGGCACGCAAAAACCTTAAAACGCTGCACTGAGCGAATTATTTAAGCTTATAAAACCAAATTTTACACAAATAAAAGAAAAGAAATTCGGTCAGGTATGGCCATTTTAAATCATTGTGGTAGCGATCGCTAGAACAGCTATTGATCGTGCACATTGGAAGTGTTTTGTGGAGGCTTTATGCTTCATAAGGAGATAACAGTCACAAGAAGAGCCAACGTTGTGGAAGAAATAAAATTTTAATAAAAATTTAAGCCCTACACGCACTTTCATTGTTAATGCGGTGTAGGGCAGGGCCGTATCTAGGGCGTGTGGGGGGGGGAGGGGGTTGCTAGAGGATAGAAATATTTTGATGGACACTATATAGAAACGATTTTGCAATGAATATACACTACGTAGAAAAAAAAATCTCAAATCCAGAACCCCCCCCTGAAATAAAATTCTGAATACGGCTTTGGTGTAGGGTGTTCAATTGTTAGCGAGCACCCTCAAATGCTAAATTTTGTTTCAACTTGAAAATTGTGAAACCATCGATTAACCTAAACACATAAGAAAAATCTTTTATTCAAATTATGAGATATTTGTGTCAATCACACGCGCCAAGGGGTTAAGATCTCATTATGACAACTGGAACGGTACAACATTTCGATTATTGATGGGTTTGGCTTTAACAAGGGTACTACTACTGCTGTTGTCGGTGCAGTTGCCGCTAGCGTCATTGTAATTTATGTGATATCTCCACTTTAAATTATCTTCCGCTTTCCCTTTCATATACTACACATATTAATCATACTAAAAAGTAGCTATGGGTTGTTTTTTTTGTTTTTTTTTGGTTTGGATTTATTTTTGTTCTTCGACAACAAATATTCTCATGGAAAATTAATGAATTGTTCTGCTCCTCATGTTTATTGTTGTTGTCTCTTCTCATAATAAACGGCCACTTTTGGCGCAAATTATCATAGTTCTATGCTTCCACAATATTTTGACAGGTGGCATTGCTGTTATTGTGTAGTTCTTTGTCTATTTTATTTATAAAAACTACAAGTGACTAATTTTTAAATTATGTTGTTAAAAATTTTTTAGTTTGATTTTATTATACGCTACACATAGGCTATGGTGTATATTAATTTTGTGCTTGCATTTGAGACGCATAGATATATGCCGCCAATAGCTCGAAAATGGCGCATTTTGACAAGAAGCTGTCTATGCAAACAAAAGCTTAAAAAAGAGAAATAAAATTTCAATATTGCGTTTTTTTTTTGATAGGAAAAATTAATAATTCAAACTAACAATTTTTCGGAAATTTCAAAATCGACTTATTTCTAGAGATGCTCAAATTGTGTTAAAATACTTTTAATCAAAAGTTTAATAAATAGCTAAAAATATTGATTTTTTTCAATGAATTTTTCTATGAAAACAATTTTTTTATTGCAACACCAAAAAGTTCATAAAAAATTCAACAAAGTTTTTAGTTCTCTAGTTTAAGGGGGGGGGGGGGGCTAAGGTATTAAATTTTTTTTTTTGCATTTTTTTTTTTAAATTTTTTTTATTGAACACATATATCTCAAGAATATTGTGTCAAAATTTCAAGTCGATTGTAACAAAATTGAAGAAGTTATGAGTATTTTTATAACTTTTTTGTGTTCAAAAGCGTTTTCCCAATAACTCACGTTTTCAAAATCGGTGCCCCTCATAACTTCAAAACTACTACACCGCTCATTTTGAAATTTTAAACACTATTTCAGTACATAATTTACGCGGTAGCGCTGGAGAGTTTTTTTTTTTAAAATTTGTTAATAATTTTTATTTGACAATAACAAATTAGACGATTTTTTTCGCAAAAATTAGAGTTTTTCCCTTCAGAGTGTTTCAAAAAAGTGAAAAATTAAAATTTTCGTAAAACTCTCCCTGGGAAAAACTATAATCTAACGAATGAATTTTGATATTTTGATTTCAGCTGAACCAGCACCAAGTTATGAGGAGCACCGCAATTCTACTTTTTTCCGAGAAACGTCCGAATAATTGCTGCCATTGCCGTTTTTTTTAATATTTCTTCATAAAAAATTTTATACAATATTCTTTAAATGTCATACTTTAATGTACTATTGATTTTAGTAAAGAGATTTAAACTAAGTCGTCACAAAAAATTCACAAAAACATGCCTTTCTTCGTACGAATTAAACTTACCCACCCCCACCTTAACAAATTCGAACTCATTTTTGTAGAAAATTAGCGATAAAGTACCAGAAATAATGTTTTTTCATGTATAGTTAGACCGATTGTTTAGCTGTGAAAACATTTGTTCCTGTTAGGCGCGTGAAACCGCCTATCCATAATATATAACTTTCCTCAGGCCTGAATCTATGTCCAGACGAAAATTCATCAAAATTGTTTAGCTGTGAAAACATATCCAGAACATATATCTTGCATCAGGCCTCAATTAATGTCCATATGAAATTTTATCGAAATCGGTACATTAGTTTAGCTGTGAAACGATATTTTACAATTAGGGGCGTGACACCACCCATCAAAAATATTTTTTTATAGTTCAATCAATCTCCATACCATACAATCTTAGTCCGATAGTTTAGCTATGGAAACATGTTAGGGCGTGAAACCGCCTATCCAAAACATTTAGCACAATTTATGTCCATACCATATTTCATCAACATCAGCTCATTAGCTTAGACGTGGAAGCGTATTTTCCTATTTACTATTGCAAAATAGAATTAAATTCTGCACTACACCTCTACACAGTCTTTCCAACAACAACAAAAAAAAATCAAGTAATGATGTTACGCTGCTCTATATACATACATAAGAGCCATTCCATATCAAATTGGCCACTTTACTCCTCCAACTTTTTTTCAAAACTTTGTTTCCAAAAAAAAAAAATCAAATATGAAAAAAAATTGAACTTTAAAAAATTTCATATCGCTTAAACGGATGTTCAAAAAATTTGAAAAAATTTTCGTATACGCTTTCTATCAGTCTCAAAAACATATAAAATTTTGAAAAAAATTGAAAGGGATTACCGAAAAAAGTGACCAATTTGGTATGGAATGCCTCATATGTAAATATATAAAGCAGCGTAACATCATAACTTGAATTAAATTTTTTTGGTTGGAAAGACTGTGAAGAGGCGTAGCGCAGAATGTAATTCTTTTTTGCAATAGTAGGCGGTGCCACGCCGCTAACAGGAAAATACGTTTCCATGTCTAAACTAATGAGCCGATGTTGATGAAATTTGGTATGGAGTTAGTTAGAATTCTAATAAAAGATTTTTTAAGTAACTCTAAGAAAAGATTTTTGATGGGCGTTGTCACGCCCTTAATTGGAAAATATGTTTTCACAGCTAAACTAATGTAGCGATTTCGGTGGAATTTCGTCTGGACATAGATTGATGCCTGAGGAAAGGTATTTGTTTTGGATAGGCGGTTTCACGCCCCTAACAGGAAAATACGTTTCCACGTCCAAACTAATGAGCCGATGTTGATGAAATTCGGTATAGACATAAATTGAGGCCCACTGAATGATTTGGATAGGCGGTTTCACGCTCTAGCAGGAGCATGTGTCTCAACAGCTAAGCTATAGTTCATTACTTTATTGAGTGAGTTCGTTTAGTTACAGCTAAAAGAGAAGAGTGATAAAGGAATGAAGAGTCTAAAAGATGCACAAACAAAAGTCCGGAAGTTCTTGATCAAAGCAATGCTTTGAGCATGAGTGATCTTTTGCTAATGATTTTCGACTTAAATTTAACATTTTTTCAGCCATATTTTTTAAAAAAAGCACAAACAAAGTTTCAATTCTTTATTGTATTTCAGAGCGACTAAGCACTCACTTTCAGGCTATCGTTAGCCCACTCACGAATTTTCTTCTTTTACAAATAACTTTTATACCCTTAATAACCTAACGCTAGAGTAGCGAGGGTTCATTTTGCTAAAAAGGGGAGCAAGTGTCTTGTCAATACATTGAACAAGACAACCATAATCATTAGACTAAATTACAAACAACGGTATAAAATGAAGAAAACATTTTGCTAATTAACTTTCTTGCAAAAACGTATTTAGTCAATTTTCTTTTTCGGCGCAATGAAAATGATGAAGCACAAAAAAGCAGCCAGAAAAATTAATGCAGAGAAATATCTTGTGGAGTTTGTATGAATAAAAACGTACATACTTAAGGGTGGTTCAAATTTATTCTTTTTTTTTTCTTTTTGAATATCAATTTGTAATAGCGACAGAAAGTTACGATTCAAGCCAGTGATACATTACGTTGTGCGAGTATTTTTTCATTTGAAATTTATTTTTTCTAAAATTTGCAAGATAATTTTTAAATATATGTATGTTATGTACATACAGTAGAGTCTCGCTTATACGGATCAATTAAAATCGGCCCAAAGATTATGTGGAAATCCAGATTACAAAAGGCATATTAAAATTATTCAAGAAAATATAGCTAAGAAACGGCGTCTAAGACTACCAATGCGCTATAAAAACGAAAATAAACCTCTTTTCTTTTTTTTTTTCTAATACAGTAGTCCCCGCTTAAAAGACTCACAGTTAATAGATTTTCCCGGATAATCAATAAAAACGTTGTACATTTCTAAACTTCCTTAAGGTTTATACAATAAAATCCCCGCATAATAAATTCCCACTTAATTGACTTTCCCGGATAATAGAACAAAAAAATTTTCCAAAAATTTTCAAAACTCATACAAAAAATTTCCCATAAATTTTTATTTATTTTTTTATTTTAATAGACTTTCCCGGATAATCAATCAAAACGTTGTACATTTCTAAACTTCCTTAAGGTTTATACAATAAAATCCCCGCATAATAAATTCCCGCTTAATTGACTTTCCCGGATAATAGAACAAAAAAATTTTCAAAAAATTTTCAAAACTCTTACAAAAAATTTCCCATAAATTTTTATTTATTTTTTTATTTTAATAGACTTTACCGGATAATCAATCAAAACTTTGTACATTTCTAAACTTCCTTAAGGTTTATACAATAAAATCCCCGGATAATAAATTCCCACTTAATTGACTTTCCCGGATAATAGAACAAAAAAATTTTCCAAAAACTTTCAAAACTCATACAAAAAATTTCCCATAAATTTTTATTTATTTTTTTATTTTAATAGACTTTACCGGATAATCAATCAAAACGTTGTACATTTCTAAACTTCCTTAAGGTTTATACAATAAAATCCCCGGATAATAAATTCCCACTTAATTGACTTTCCCGGATAATAGAACAAAAAAATTTTCCAAAAATTTTCAAAACTCATACAAAAAATTTCCCATAAATTTTTATTTATTTTTTTATTTTAATAGACTTTACCGGATAATCAATCAAAACGTTGTACATTTCTAAACTTCCTTAAGGCTTATACAATAAAATCCCCGCATAATAAATTCCCACTTAATTGACTTTCCCGGATAATAGAACAAAAAAATTTTCCAAAAATTTTCAAAACTCATACAAAAAATTTCCCATAAATTTTTATTTATTTTTTTATTTTAATAGACTTTACCGGATAATCAATCAAAACGTTGTACATTTCTAAACTTCCTTAAGGTTTATACAATAAAATCCCCGCATAATAAATTCCCGCTTAATTGACTTTCCCGGATAATAGAACAAAAAAATTTTCAAAAAATTTTCAAAACTCATACAAAAAATTTCCCATAAATTTTTATTTATTTTTTTATTTTAATAGACTTTCTCGGATAATCAATCAAAACGTTGTACATTTCTAAACTTCCTTAAGGTTTATACAATAAAATCCCCGCATAATAAATTCCCACTTAATTGACTTTCCCCGATAATAGAACAAAACATTTTCGAAACTCATACAAAAAATTTCCCATAAATGGTTTTCAAAAAAATAAAAGACAAGAAGCTTTTTACTGATAACGAAATTGTAGAAAGCATTCTCAGCGATTCGTCATCTGATCAAACTGACATAGAGGAGGAGGAAGTTTCACACGACCCTATTACAGCAAAGGAACTTCTTACAGCAGTCGAGCTTCTTCAGCAGCATTTTCTTACCGAAGGCATATTCTACAAAGAACTGTAGAATATTCGCACTCGTATTGTCGCTCGAAAGAGTACAAAACAGACAGCAATAACGAGCTTCTTTCAAAAGTAGTTATGCCGCAGAATTTTAATTTTTTTAATGTAACTTTTTAAGTCTTGTGATCGTTTTGCATTATTGGCTATTTAGCACAAAATGTAACTGAATTCATATTTATTTTTATGTTTTGATTTTTCAAAAAAATTTTCAATTTTTTCAACTGAAAAAAATTAAAGTTATGGTGGCTTTTTTTAGCTCAATAGAAGTTGAATTGGGCGGATTTTTTTTTGAAATAAACAAAAGATCGATTAAGCGAATTTTTTTTAAATGATTAAAAGATCTTTTAAGCGAGATTATGATAAGCGATTTTCCCGCTTAATTTAACAAAATTTAGTGCATTTTTGCTGGATCTTTTAACCGGAGATTACTGTATCAGAAATTGTTGCTGTACCGACAGCATATTTTTCTGCCAGCACTTTTCTATTAATGCCATTGTTTAGTTGAAATAATATTTTCGGCGAGAGTTAACGTTTTATGCGACCTTTTTTATGCCATTTTGATAAACAACTGACTAAAAACCTTTCTTTTGTTGCATTTCGTATGCAATCGGTGATTCCCCGTTCAACAAATATGAAATAAAGTTGAACGAGCAAATCACATAAAGTGTGTAAGAGAATATTCGGGAAATCCCCATGCATGGCAAAAAAAGTGTAACGTAATAGTTCAAAATAGTGCGCAGCAAAGCCGTATCCAGGATTTTATTTCGGGGGAGGAGGAGATTCTAGATTTGAGATTTTTTCTACGTAGTGTATATTCTTTGCGAAATCGTTTCTATATAGTGTCCGTCAAAATATTTCGGGGGGGGGGAGGGTTCTAGCTCCTAGCATCTACCCCCTAAATACGGCCCTGGTGCGAAGTATCAAATAAAGTGTACATAAAATTGGGCGGAATAAGCGAAGATAAAATAAAGCGTGTGAATATACAGGGTGCGCCATCTAAATGTGGCCGATAGAAATATTGAATAACTTTGACAGATTTACACCGATTGACGTCGTCGAACACATTTCGGAAAGCTTATTGCATTACAATTTTAACCTTGAATCGATTCATGGCCAAAGAACGCACGGAAATAGTAACAATGTTCATTAAATGTAATAGTTCAGTTGTTGCAACACAGCGTGCGTATCGTCAAAAGTATTGCGGTCGAATTTTAATGACTGATAGGGCCCATTTCACGCTATCTGGCACTGTAAATGAACAAAACTGTCGCAGCTGGGGGAAAGAAAATCCTCATACTATACTATAAAAGTTCCCAGGACGTGTGGTATCGAAAGGGGAGGATATTGACTGGCCACCGAGATCGCCCGATTTAACGGCACCGGACTTTTTTTTGTGAGGATTTTTAAAAAGCAAAGTGTATGCCAACAAACCAAAGACTTAAGACGAGCTTAAGGACAATATTCGAGCCGAAATCACCCGAGATGCTGGCAAATGTCATAGAAAATGCCAGAAAAATAGCTGAATTTTGTATCCGCAATGAAGGTGGTCATCTGATCGACGTTGTTTTTGGAAACTGAATGAAAAAAATTGAAAAAGCTTCAAATTTTATAAAAATAAATAGTTTTCCAAAATGAATTGAGAATTGTTCAAGATATTCAATATTTCCATCGACCACATTTATATGGCGCACCCTGTAGCATAACTATACTAACTATATTGCACAATATATCTTGCGATCTGGATTAGCGAAACTAAGTTCTGTACGGATTACAAGAAACATAATGGCAATTTTTGCTTTTTTCACTCTGTCCGAGGAGGATCCGCATTAGCGTGATTCTACTGTATGTGGATAAATCAATTCACAAGGAAATTTCTGAATATGAATATTTCGAAAAAGTTTAACATCTTTTGCGTATTTTAAGAATTTATTGTAAGTGATGGTGTGGCATCGCCCACTTTTTCCAAACTTAACAAAGCTAAGAAGCTTACACAAACGATAAGCAACATACACAAAAATTGGTCTGTTGAGGACTGGAAACGCGTTATATGGTCTGATGAAACGAAGATTAATCGTATTTTATCGGATGGTAAATCTTATTATTGGCACCGACCCGGTGAGCAGCTTCAGCAATACCAAGTCAAGCAAACTGTGAAACATGGCGGTGGTAGTATAATGGCGTGGGCATGTTTTACTTGGTGGCACGTCGGTCCTATCCATAAAATAGAAGGAATAACGAAGAAGGAAGACTACCTCAATATTTTGCAAACCCATTTGACTGAGTTTGTTGATCAGTGTGCGTATCCTATTGAAGAAATAATGTTCCAACAAGATGGAGACCCTAAACATACTGCAAAAATTGTGAAAGAATGGCTTGAAAACCAATCATTTAAAATATTAAAATGACCTGCACAAAGTCCAGATCACAATCCAATTGAGAATTTGTTGGCAATTGTTAAAAGTACATTGTGTCAGTACGATTTTCCTCCGAAATATGTGAACGAGCTATGGGAACGTGTCCAGATTGCTTGGACCAACAGACCACAAACAACGATTGAAAAATTAGTGGAAAGTGTGCCAAGAACAGTGAAAAGTGTTTTAAAAAGAAAAGGTCTCTGGTCCAAATACAAGAATTTTATTTAAATCATTATTTTTTCTATGCTGTATCTTACGTGCAAAACTGGACTCATTGACTTTGTTTTTTTTTTCTAAGAAATTTCTGTTTTTATGTTTGTTTTTTTACTTTTTGTGTTATTATATGTTAAGTGTAATAAATAAAGAACTAAAAATTTAAAACTGTAAGCAGCTTCAGTAATTCTTTCAAATTTGCCATGCATATGAACTCAGGTTTGACAAACCTCCGACCAATATTGCTCGCCACTGTACATATGTGCCAAATCTTAGCCAACTGCGTCAAACAGTTGCTGAGGTATAAAATATTTGATTTTTTCTCATATTGGAGGCGGCGTTTTGCCCATTTTTTCATTGAATTTTGCTTTTGCTTCTAACTTTTATAAATGTATGTACTTAGTTTTGTTCATTTGCGTCAAGTAGTTGATAAGTTATGATGAATTTTAATTTTTTTTTCACTTGGGGGGGGGTACATCTATTAAAAATAAATCTGTCGTGCTGGAGAAAAAACCACGAGACACGCATATTTTTTTTTTTTAATGTCTATTTTCAAAAAAACATTGAAATTTCTAACATGTTATTCTTTCTTAAAATTCAATTCATAAGCACTAAGCAATAATTCACGTTACAGGGATAATATCAACTATTGATCGTTACTTTCTTACAAAAAAATTATCTAAAGTCAGATCTAGCATATACAGCAAAGTTATATGGAGTTTTGTGTCATCTTTTCAATATCGATATCTGGGGAATTTTGTTTTTTTTTTTTGAAAAATGTTGCTATGACAAAAGTGGTATCGATAGATTTTGTTCGAAAGTTTTTCATATTTTTTATGAATTTTAAGCTATTCCACACATTGTGCCCGATCTTCTTGATCAAATGTTACAATATTGCCGTATATATTTTAAGATTCAAAAGTGGATATTACAAGTGATTTTTCGATATGTCCATCATAGCCGATTGTAAGCATGAATGTTAATTGTATGGCATATGAATAAAACTTGATTTTTAAAATAAAATTAGACTTATCGTGATTGAACGTGAGTGTGCATGATCCAAAAAATTTCGCTACGTAAGCGTGCATGAACGTTACTGAAAATGAAAATAAAAATCGTACATTTCAAAATCGGCTTCGCGAGCATGAGCCTAAGTCACTCACGTGCCAATATCTAACCCAAAATAAGAAATGAGCAAAGTCTAAGTTTGTAAACTAATTTTGTTTTATTTTCGCTGTGTGGGCATTTTTTTTTTTTTTTTTTTGGCGATATGTACCGCCATATAACCATAAGTACTAGCAAATCAGGAGGCAAAAAAAAAAAGCAAATATTGTTGTCCACCCTAAGCTACATTCTGCGCTTAATCCGCACATGAAAATCATAATTACTTGGAAATCCTGTGGAGCGGACGTGATACATGATGCTGCTACTCTACTCTGCCAAGGTGGCTATGGAACAACCTTGACAGAAAAATAATGGGTATTTTTTTTGAACTTTTCTTTATTGTTGTTGTTGTTGTTGTTGTTACGTCATGTTACAATAATGGAATGTAATTTTGTGACAATAAAGCTAAACACAATATTAATCATAACTTCTCCAATAAAATTTTGCCAACATCATAGTGAAAAAAAAAAAAAAAACCGAACCGAAGAAAAAAGAAGGCAGCAGCTACCAGTCGACGGAAGTGCTAGAAAAAAATGCTTTTGTAAATGCAACAAATAAGTCGAAATCTCAGGGGATGCCTTGAATGAATGACTGAAATGTGCGGCTGAATGAAGCAGTAAAAAAAAGCATTTGAAGTTGGCAGCAGTGCACAGTAGTAACTTAATTCTTTCCGTTGAGCAAATTTTTTGTTGCAAATTATTATTTGTATTGAAACGATTAACGCAAGCTGTAATTGTGATACTTGTAATAAATTTTCAGTACTTGAGGCATTTGATCATTGAGGGGGAGGGATGCTAGGGGATAGAACCCCGCCCTCCCCCCCCACCGAAATATTTTGACGGACACTATATAGAAACGATTTTGTAAAGAATATACACTAAGTAGAAAAAATCTAAAATCCACAACCCTCCCCCCCCCCCGAAATAAAATTCTGGATACGGCCTTGCGTTCAATTATGTGTACAAATGCTTTTAATCAAATGCCTGACCATTATCCATTTTAAAGTTAATGAAACAAATCATTAACATGCACTGGAACAAAGATCATGCCTCATCTTTGCATCTGTGTTCAGCTTGAAATGTTACACTTCGTTGTTGATGCTTAGTTTCAAAGTTAATCGATTTTCCCGACATCAATCACCGTTTATCGACTTTTCTGAGTTTTGTCAACAAAAAGCTGTGGTCTTTTTTCGATATTTTCGATGTAATTTTACATTTATCGGTTTGTTTGACGTTTTTCAACATATTGACATTGCTCGAAATGTTTTTTTTTTTTTTTGATTTTTCAACAATTATCGACTGTTTGTCATTTGTTGATTGTCCGACATTTATCGAGTTTTCAACATTGTTCGATGCTTTCGATACATTTTGACTTTTTCTTTAACATCAATCTATCGATTTTTTTCGGCACATATATTTTTAACATTTTTCGACTTCCAGCGATTTTGTTGGTCATAATTCGAACGTTTCGACAGTCATTTCGACCTTATTTGACATGCATTGTGTTGACTTTTTTTGTTGATTTTTTGGATTTCGGTTTGTTTTTGAGGCGACCACTGTTGTACTCATAGAACCATGACTCGTTGGGTCTCAGGAAACACTTCAACGGCAACCTACTTTTGTTTGGCTTTTTGAACAAAACTTAGCTCGTTTGGCACAAGTTACGCGCCGGGTACTTAAAATATCAGTAAAAATATTTGTTACGATCTTGATTGAAATACTCCAGCTCTTTAACGCTCAGGGCGACGATTTCGGCGATTTTGTCTCTTGCAAAATTTTGCGTGATGCGGCAAACGAAATTTCGTTTTTAATACAAAACTTAGGGCATACGAATTATACAATGATTTTTTCGGCACTACGAAATAGCCCCATCTAAATAAGCACCAAAAATATTGAAGAAAAACCACCAGAAATTTGTTATCATTTTTTGGAGTTATTTTATAATGTAATCACAGCCATTCTGTGGAGGCTGACTATCTTACTTCAATTGGTATAACTTTCATTCATTCACAATGGGTGTTATTTCATTATGAAATAACTCCCTATAAAAGTCACCATAATGATAGAGAGTTTGGGAGTTATTTAATTTTATTTGAATGTTATTTCATTTGACTATAAAACGTTGTAATTATTTTCAATACAGGCTATGCTAGTCACAGTAATTTTACATAAAATTCAAAGTGTTATTTCATAATGAAATAAGGTCAAAACCAAGGCCGTATCCAGGATTTTATTTCGGGGGCGGGGGGTTGTGGATTTGAGATTTTTTCTACTTAGTGTATATTCTTTGCAAAATCGTTTCTATATAGTGTCCGTCAAAATATTTCGGGGGGTTATATTCCCTAGCATCTCCCCTAGATACGGCCCTGGTCAAAACATTGGCATTAATTTGTTTTATTTGTTTGGGAATTATTTCATTGCTTCAGTTTGGGTTTTATATTATATTTCAAGGCCATTACTTCATTGGAGGTTTTTCATTTCGTTTGCCGCTATTTGGTGCTCTCAACTTTTCCATTATAATCGCGATATATTCAACTGTATGAGTTATAAAAACAGTGACAGTTCGCGCTCAAATCCCGCGTGATGTCAAAATATCTTTAACGCACTCCTTTTTTTTAAATAAATTTCGGTTACCTTTAAAGTATAGCAATACATGGACTTCTTTAGTATTATTTGATTCTTTCGACATTACTTAAACTCATCAACGTTTGCGACACTTAACCCTAGACCCGTCTTCGGGTTATATTTGTACCCCAAGCCACTTTCAACGCAGAATTTAAGGCAAATCCAAGCAGCAAATAGAGTACAATCTCGTTCGCCAGTGTTGCTAACAGAAATTAAATTTTACCTCATTTTGTACTCTTTCGAGTACTTTTTCGAGTACTTTTTCGAGTACTTTTTCGAGTACTTTTTTTGGAGTACTTTTTCTAGTACTTTTTTGACTACTTTTTCGAGTACTTTTTTGAGTACTTTTTTGAGTACTTTTTCGAGTACTTCTTTGAGTAATTTTTTTTAAAAATAAAGTAATAAATTAAATTTGATTCATACTTTTCCCATATAAATATACTGGGGTACAATTGTACTCCATAGACGGTCCACGTGTAATTTTACCATGGACGCGTGCAGGGTTAAAGAACTTTTTGACATTTCTTGTTTTTTAAGATATTTTCGACTTGTACGACTTTTACAAGTACTTTTTTGGAGTACTTTTTCGAGTACTTTTTTGAGTACTTTTTTGAGTACTTTTTTGAGTACTTTTTCGAGTACTTTTTCGAGTACTTTTTCGAGTACTTTTTTGAGTACTTTCTTGAGTACTTTTTCGAGTACTTCTTTGAGTATTTTTTTTTAAAAATAAAGTAATAAATTAAATTTGATTCATACTTTTCCCATATAAATATACTGGGGTACAATTGTACTCCATAGACGGTCCACGTGTAATTTTACCATGGACGCGTGCAGGGTTAAAGAACTTTTTGACATTTCTTGTTTTTTTTAGATATTTTCGACTTTTACGACTTTTACGAGTACTTTTTTGGAGTACTTTTTCGAGTACTTTTTTGAGTACTTTTTTGAGTACTTTTTCGAGTACTTTTTCGAGTACTTTTTCGAGTACTTTTTTGAGTACTTTTTTGAGTACTTTTTCGAGTACTTCTTTGAGTAATTTTTTTTAAAAATAAAGTAATAAATTAAATTTGATTCATACTTTTCTCATATAAATATACTGGGGTACAATTGTACTCCATAGACGGTCCACGTGTAATTTTACCATGGACGCGTGCAGGGCTAACGAACTTTTTGACATTTCTTGATTTTTTAGATATTTTCGACTTTTACGATTTAATTCTTTCTCAAATCCTTCAACATTTATCGCCTTTATATAGAATTTTTTGAGATTAATTGACATTTATAGATTTTTTCGACATTATTTTGATTCTGCCGACATTTACGCGATTTTTCCGATATTTGTCGACTTTTTTTTTTTTTGACATTTACTGACAGTCACAAAAGAATTACTGACCGCAGTCTGTCCAAAATATATATGCCAAAAGTAAGCTGTAGTTCATTAGCAGTATTATGAGTGAATAAAAAGAAGCTGTCGCTACTGTTTCTCCCACTACTTACACACTCACTGGCTGCCACCCAATGTCAACATCCTGCGTATGGGACACAGATATTTGCTTCAGAAAAAAAAAAAAGAAAAAAATAGAAAAAACTGCAAAAAAAAAAAATATTGCACGCGACATCAGCCAGATATGAAGAAAACGAAAAATCATAATCATGTCGTATTATAACGGTAAGCGTCCGTAATAAGGATTTACTTGCTATTTACTTAAGTTTTTCAGCTGGAATTGACAGGGCGTCGTGTTGATGGCCTATAATTCGTTTTTCATTTTTATACCCTACAGTGCTGCCGTTGGCAAGTATCGGTTGCCACACTTCGTTTGCAACAAATTCAAGTAGCTACAAATTCATAACAACACTGCCTAGAGCGGACATGCACTCAGAACTGACTAAAAGCACACGATTTGGAATTGCACGCACCTCAATAAATGAGTTAATTCTAAGAATTAAATACATTAAAATGTAAGCGAAGGCAGTGCAACAACAACGCACAGTTTGATTAATATATGGTTAACCCATTAAAGCCCACAGCGATCTAGAAGGACTAGAGAGCTGAAATTTTTAACAGATACTTTTTGTGAAATTTTTAATAGTGATACGAAATTTTAGCTTTAAAACTTGGAAAAAAGAGGCGTGGCCAGCCGTTACCATACGGTTACAGTGGGCCATCCTCAGATCAAAATTTATTATGTAAAAAAATAAAAATTTGGCTTAACACATACGTATGTTTTTGGTTTTTTTTTTACTAAGTAACCTGAAGTTGTATTTAGTCACCACATTTTGTATTCAAATCGCAGTGGTTTTCCTCTTATGAACTGCTTGCAACCAAATCTTTCTTTCAAGGCATCAGTAAGTGGTCTGAGTTTCCAAATTTTATTATTTGTATTTTATTTTCCATTATCACAGAAGTGAATGTGACGGAATATTTAAAAAAATCTGTTGCGCTTCATCGCTTCTGAAACAACCAAATTTTTTTAGATCTGGCTCGTTAGACCAATATCCTCATTTGTTTGGCATAAATGAATATCCTATAATGATAAGGATTCCAAAAAATACTCGCATTTAATTACTGGTTATATTTGGATTTCGACTGTCTTTAAGGACGGCATACTTATTGGTTTCTATACATAAAAGTTCAACTACTTCGTCACCGAAAAAGTTTTCGAATAGCTCATGTGGATCCTTACTTGAGCAATCTCAATAATTGTTCTCAAAAAAAGGAGACTTCGGAAGGCTACGACTATCACTAGACAATACAAAGTTTGAAGGTCTATTAGTTTTTTTTTTTCGTGGAACTGATGGAATTGCCTAAGTCTCAAGTCCATCCTCGGAGCAAAAATTAATAATTAATTATTTTAGGATATTCTATTCTCTCTATTGACTAGAAGTTTGTGAAAAAGAACTCTTCAAAAAAATTAAAATACATAGAAATAAAATAGTTTCTTTCCTTCGCTGTTGTCCAGCATCTGATTTTTTTTTGGATTTTCATGTGCACTGATTTTTTCGGGCATGTTTTTTGGACAAAATCAAACACACAACTGACAATTTCAAAATTTGATGTGCTTTGTTATGAATTTTCTTAAATAACTGTGGCGTTAAAAATATAGCAACATGTATTTTGAAATTTTAAACATTTTTTAAAAAAAAAATAAGGTAAGCGGGCTTTACTGGGTTAAGCTTTATTTCGAAAACGGAATTATGAAACTTGGGGACTTAGTGAACAAAATAAAATTTATGCTAAGTTTATAATTTTTGAATGTTCTTAGAGAGGCGTGGCGACAGCTTGAATTTGAATTGTTATGAAATTTAATGTAGTTGGCTCACTCAATATCTAAATCAAATGCGAGTAAAATAGCAGCAGCGGGCGTGGCCAAATACCTTAAGTGACATATTTGCAAATATTGCACTAAAATTTAGTGTAAGAATTTTGTTCATAAAAAAACTATTTCTGAAGCAATATCGGGTTAGCTTGTAACAGTGCGTGTGTCAGCGCTTCAGATTTTAAGACTTATTTCAGCATAACATGCAAATTACAAATGCGGATGCCGATCACATATATAGATTATTGAATCAAAAGTATGGTGAATTCGAAAAGTGAACTTGGTTTTTTTTTCGACAACATTAACATTTTTTGATTTTTTCAATCTCTTTCAACTATTTTCAACTTTTTCAACTTTTTTAGAAACTTTGCACGCTTTTTCAACATTTTTCAATTTAATTGTTTTTGCCAACTCTTTTCAACTTTTGCTAAATTTTTCAACTTTTCGACTTTTTCAACTTTTTCGACTTTTTTCACATTAGATGAGATTTCTGGACATTAACTGACTTATTCGATATCTCAAAAGGAATTAGATAGTAGACTCACAATTATATTTACACTTGATTACATGAACCAACGATTACGAGCACACCCTAAAAGTTTGTGATTTCGATATCGACGATCAACCACGTGAAGGAAGGCCAAAAAAACCAACCAATGATACGGAATTGGCGACATTGCTCGATGAGAATTCGGCACAAAAGCAAGAAGAGCTTGCTTCAGCATTGTGAGTTACCCGACAAGCCATTTTCAAGTGTTTGCATGCGTTGGGGATGATTCAAAAGCAAGGAACTTAAGTTCCTTATAATTTGAAACCACGAGATGTAGAGTGTCGTTTGGTTTCCTGTGAACAACAACTCGAGAAGCAAAAACGAAAGAGTTTCGTTCATCGCGTCATTACAGTTGATGAAAAATGGATTCGTTTACAGCAACCCAAAGAAAAGAAAGTATTGGGAACTACCCGGTCATGCTTCTAGATCGTCAGCTCGGTCAAATATTCACGCTGATAAGGTTATGTTGAGTAAATACCCAACCCCTGGTGGTACCAGGTCGGTGTAATCTATTATGAACTTCTGAAACTGAATGAAATCATCACTGTGGAACGGTATCGAACTCAACTGATGTGATTAAGCAGAGCACTGCGTGAAAAACGGCCCCAATACGAACAGAGGCACGATAGGCCACACGTTGCTAAACCAGTGTAAAAATACTTGGAAACTCTCTAAGTCCTACCCCACCCGCCGTATTCCCCAGATATTGCCCCGTCAGACTACTACTTGTTCCGTTCAATGGCACATGGTCTGGCTTATCAGCAGTTCAATTCCTATGAAGACCTCAACAAATGGCTTGATTCGTGGATAGCCTCAAGAGGCGAACACTTCTACCGTGATGGCATTCGTGCTCTACCAGAAAGATGGAGAAAAGAAGGTATCTAGCAATGGGCAATACTTTGATTGATTCATCTGTTAGTGCGGGGGCACAAACTTCTTTATTTTATGTATTTTAAAGATGGTAAAATTGAGAAAGAAATACCTTGGGAATCTGATATGAATGACGGTGGTATGCTGGTGACGATGACGATTGTATGCTGCTGACGATGACGATTGTATGCTGCTGACGATGACGATTGTATGCTGTGGACGATGACGGTTGGTGCTGATGTTCTGATGACGATAATGGTGATGGCGATGGCGATGGTGATGGTGATGTTGAATGGTGGTGTTTTGATGACGATGATGGTGATGGCGATGTTGAATGGTGGTGAATGATGATGTTCGGTGGTGGTTTAGCTGATGTGCAGCTGTGACGATGCTGTGTAGCAAAAAATGCAAAACTGTTTTGGCACTTGCATAGGCACGAGAAAAAGACACTTTAGTTGTTGACTTTAACTTTATTCTTTTCTTTTTGTTCTAGTTATAAGTTATGCTAAGTTAGATTTTAGACACAATTTTTAGTTAGTTTTAAGATAGTTATGTAATTTAGGTTTTAAGTTTTTAGAAGCAAAAGTAAATTGACGTTATCCTCTTGAGGTTGTAGAAACGAGTGAGTATTATGCTGACGTGGAATTTGCCTTTTGGCAATGACATTTTTCAATGTCATGGTCAGCGATCTTCTGAAGTAGAGCAATAAGGACGGCAACACATACGAGTCTCGAGTATCGATAATTGGGATTATACATGGGAATTGTATTGAAGTAAAAGTGACGAGTTGATGAGAACAGTGTTGCCGTTTAAGAAAGTTTACGTGTTTTAAAGTTTACACGTAAACATACTGCCCGCCTTGCAGTATCTGCAACAAAGAGAAGCAGGCGCACGCGGGAGCTTATAATAAATATGAAATTAATTTTTGTGGAATTCATAGTTAGAAAATTTTTATGAGAATGAAATTTTTATGAGAAAAAGCAAATTACTGGGGAATCAATACGAGCTTATGTATTGTGCGAGTGATTTCTCCCAATTGAGTTTTGAGGTCTGCTACACGAACTCGTCGATCGTTGCCATGGTAGATTTTAGTAATCCGTCCCAATCTCCACTCTGTGGGACATAAGGGTTCTTGACGCACGACTACGAGATCTCCAGTTTTAAGATCCGTTTTTGGAACTTTCCACTTGGTGCGTTTTAGCAACTCTTTTAGGTATTCGTCCTTCCATCGGCGACAGAAATCTTGAGCCATAGCTTTAACTTTTTGCCAGCGATTTACCATGCTAAGCGAAGAAGATATATTTTCCGGCTCTGCAGGAGATAACAATGGGGCTCCTATGAGAAAATGACCTGGCGTGAGGACTGCAAGATCAGAGACGTTTTCAGACGCAGCGTTAAGAGGCCTAGAGTTGAGACAGGCTTCTATTCGAGAAAGTAGTGTTGCAAATTCTTCAAATGTGTATTTCAGCTGCCCGGTGATTTTTCGAAAATGTTGCTTGAAAGACTTTACGCCAGCTTCCCATAAGCCACCCATGTGAGGCGCTGACGCTGGAATAAAATGCCATGAGAGATTTTGGTAACCATATTTCGTGACTGCGTCATCTTTTGCTGCTTGAATAAAACGCTTGAAGTCTTTTTTAAGGATTCCAGCAGCGCCTACGAAATTTGTACCGTTATCCGAGTAAATATTGTCGAGGCAACCTCTACGTGAAACGAATCGTGACAAGGCAGCTAAAAACGCCCACGATGAGAGGTCACTAACAGGCTCAAGGTGTATAGCTTTCGTTGCGAAACATACGAAAAGGCATGCATATCCTTTGGTGATTTTGCAGTATCTGCCCGTGAAGCTTTTTATTTCGAAGGGTCCAGCAAAGTCAACGCCAGTGTTTGTAAAGGGGCGTGAAAAGGTTGCGCGTTCGGGAGGTAAAGCTGCCATAATCTGGCCGAGATACCGCTTTTTGTTAATTACACAGATTTTGCAATTATAGATACAAGTTTTAATTAGGTTTCTTAACTTAGGTATCCAGTACTCACGGCGGACTAGTCGAAGAACTAGCTGATTTTCGCCGTGAAGAGAAATATGGTGAATGAATTCTACCAGCAAGCGAGCAAAACGGCTGCTATAAGCGAGAACTATAGGATGCCTTTCGTTGTAGTTAAAAGCTGGGGAAGATGCTAAGCGTCCATTTGCTCGAAGAATGCCGTCCTTATCTAGAAAGGGGGTTAAAGTCAGCAAGTGACTTTTCGTTTCGATGTATCTTTTATTAAGTAAATTTTGATAATCTTTTGCGAAATGAATTTGTTGAGAACTTTTTATGAGCCTCATTTTTACATACTTGAGCTCTTCAGAAGAGATATTTTTTGATGGAAAACAATACTTTGAGTTTTCAGGTTGTCGAGTTTTGTGAAAAAATCGAAAAATATATGCGATAACTCGCATTGCTTTGGGCAACGAAGAGAAACGTTCCAGTATGTTTTCATTCACCGCCGAGCTAGTGAAAAAAGATTTGATTGGCTTGATTTCCAACGTTGTATCCGGTTGTACTGATAGAGCACTTTGTGGCCACTGAGATTTTTGAAGTTTTAGCCACGAAGGTCCATTCCACCAAAGCTTACTATTTTTCAAGTCCGAAGGATGTAGCCCCCGGGTTGCTAGGTCGGCGGGATTGTCGTGTGTGTCGACATGAGACCAACTTTCGATGCCAACTTTATCTAGAATAGTAGTTACTCTATTCGCAACAAAAGTTTTCCACGTACAGGGGGGTTTTTGCAACCAAGACAGCACAATTGTCGAGTCTGTCCATTTGAAAATTTCGTAACAATTTTCAAGATTAAGTTGTGGGACCACAGAGTTGACTAATTTTGCCAGCAAAACTGCTCCGCATAGCTCAAGTTTAGGCAAGGATATTGTTTTAACTGGGGCTACTTTTGTCGTTGAGACAAGCAAATGAGAAAATATATCGTTTTGTATTTCTACTCGTACGTAAATTGCTGCAGCGTATGCTTTTTCAGAGGCATCTGAAAAGGCATGAAATTCGATTTTACTTGTGGGAGAAAAACGTACCCATCGAGGAATCGTAATCTGATTAATTTTGTCATAACTGGACACGAAAGCTTGCCATTTGTGGAGTGACTGAATTTTAAGATTATCATTCCAGTCAGTTTTCTCCAGCCAAAGCTGCTGCATAATTACTTTTGCTGTCACTATAACTGGTGACATCCATCCTGCTGGGTCAAACAATTTTGCGATTGTTGACAAAACTTCTCTTTTCGTATAATTTTCTTTAAGTTCAAGGGATTGAACATTAAAATAAAAGTAATCAAATTTCGCATTCCAGCGGATACCCAGAGTTTTAGCCAAGCTTTTGTCCTCTAAAGAGAGAAAATCAGCATGCATTAAGTGATCCTGAGGAATGTCTGCAAGAAGTTCTATTGAGTTCGACGTCCATTTCCGCAATTCAAAACCCGCTGAGAGTAAAATATTTTTTAGTTGATCACGATTATTTTTAGCTGATATAATATCGTGAGCGCCTGCTAACGCGTCATCGACATACATGAATTCACGTAAAATTTTTGAGCCCAAAGGGAAAAGAAGCTCTTCATCATCAGCCAGCTTCAAGAGCGTGCGAATGGCGAGATATGGGGCACAGTTCACGCCAAACGTAACTGTTTTTAGCTCGAATTCGCTAAGTTCACTTTCTGGGTTTGGTCGAAAAATTATTCTTTGAAACGGTGTTTGGGCCGGATTTACCAAAATTTGTCGATACATTTTTTGTATATCTGCGTTGAAGACAAATTTGAAAAATCTCCATTTGAGAATAAGTGACATTAAATCACTTTGTAGTACTGGTCCAGTGAACAAAACATCATTTAAACTTTTTGAATTTGTTGAGGGACACGATGCATTAAATACAATTCTCATCTTAGTACTCGTGCTGTCTGGTTTAAGCACGGCATGATGAGGAAGATAGTAAGAATTATTTTGTTGATAATTTTGAGAGTTAATTTTTACCATATGGTCAAGTTCGAGATACTCTAATATAACGTTGTCATATTGAGTCTTAATATCAGGCTTTTTGAGAAGAAGTTTTTCATTTCGAAGAAATTGGCTTCGAGCAATGAATTTCGATTGCCCAAGAACCAGAGAATTTTGAAATTTTAATTTGAAAGGTAAATCAACAATATATCTGCCATTTGATTCCCTTTTAGTGGTTTTAATGTAAATTTCTTCGCAAATTTTGTCTGCTTTGGAGACTGCGGATTTTTGTGGGAGTTCTTCAATTTCCCAAAATTTTTTAAGTTGCTCATTCAGAGATATTTCTGTGAAATGTGAGACAACTGTTGTTTGAGTTGGTGTTAGTTGCTGAGATGGTACGGGTCCTGTGAGGATCCACCCAAAAATTGTCTCTTGAGCCACAAGTGTGTCAAAGACATTATTTTGAACCCCACCAAGTAAAATTAAGGGGTATATATCTCCTCCAATGAGAAAATCTATTGATGAGCTCCGGTTAAAATTCGGATCAGCAAACTTGAAGGTCGGCATATTCGCAAATTGAGAGATGTCAAAAGTAAGAGATGGTAATTTTTCAGTTACTTTTGGCACCACGAGCGCCATTACTTCTACTGGGTTATCTTTATAAAGCGGGGAACCGATGTAAAACGATGACATCATAGACGGTTTGATGCTAACTGCTCCATTAAGTCCTGTAACTTGTGCTGAAATCGGTTTAGTGGGCAGTTTAAGTATTCGTTGAATGCGTTCAGAGACGAAAGTGCACTCAGACGCTGGGTCAATTAAAGCACGAGCTTTATATGTAGTTCCCAAGTGGTAAATATCAATGAGAGCAGTGCCAAGGAGCACTTTTTTTGTCGCAGTAGTGAAACAAGAATTGACTGTTTCAGCTGAGTTTGAAGAATATTTTTCTGACGTAGTCAGATCCTCGGGAGTGGACTGTATGGTAGATGCATAAGTTTGAGCATTACGATTATCGCTTTTACTCTGATTTTCAAATTTATGTGAAAAATTTTTATTTTTGAATTGAGGGTTTAGTTGACTCGTTTCCCTGTGCAAAAGCGTGTGATGTTGCTTTTTACACTTAGAGCATGTATATGAGCTCTTACAATCTCTTAATTCGTGAGAAGACGCCAAGCAGTTAATACAGGAATTGTGTTTTTTAACCACCGAAAATCTTTCTTGCACGCTCAGTTTCAAAAATTGACTGCATGCGCGAAGTGGATGTGTTTCTTTGCATAATCTGCATTGAGAAGCTTCAACATTATTGTGAAAAGAGCGAATTGATTTCTGCGGTTTTTGAACAATTGGTTGCGATCTGTTGGGCTGATACAAAACGGGTGTCTTGATATCAGAGACAGTTTCTAGGGTTCGAAATCTGTCTGTCAAAAAAGTATCAAAATCTTGCCATTTGGGCATTTCGATTTTATTGGATATTGATTGCTCCCATAGAGAGAGGGTATGCTCAGGAAGACGTACTGAGCATTGGTATACGAATATCGCGTCCCAATTGCTGATGTCAATTTTGTATAATTGTAGTGCAGACATGCAATTATTTATTTCACGCTGAAGTTTTTTGATAGAACTTCCTGATTCTTGAGAGCAAGTAGGAAGATTGAAAAGAATTCTTAGTTGTTGGTTAATGAGAATACGTTTATTCTCATATTGAGATTTTAAATTATTCCACGCAATGTCAAAGCCATCATTCGTGAGAGGTACTTTTTTCACTATTTCGTGAGCTTCGCCTTTTGTTTTCTGTAAAAGGTGGTACAATTTCTCGACTTGACATAAACGCGAATTATTCACGTAAATTGCAGTGAAAATATCGCGAAAAGTGGGCCATGAGACATAGTCACCACTAAACATCTGAGTGTCACACGGGGGAATGTGTATCGAGGGACTCCTGTTGTCGAAAAATTTTTGCTCAGTAGGAACATCACTTGCTTTTAAAGATTCTATTTGTTCGTTGATTGAGGACAGACATCTAACATATGACGAGAAAGTTTTATGAAACTTATTTTTCAATTTGTTCGCGTCAACTGCTTCTTTTTTGTTTTCATCACCTGCTTCCTTAGTTTTTTCGAGCTCGAGATTAGCTCTGAGAGAGTCATAAGAATCTTTGACTTTTGCCCATAATTGGGTAATTTCAGTCCTGGAAATCTCAAGGACATGAATATTTTGGTCAGCTAAGGGGGCTTCCGCATGAGTAATTTCAAACTCAATTAAATCATTTGCACTACGTATGAAATTCGTTAAAAGTGCTTTTTCCATTTTTTGTTTTAAAGTTTAAAAACAAGAATTTATTCAAAAAAATAATTCAGTTAGCGGAGCTGTGATTCTGATAGAAGAAAAAAAGAATCGAAGTGATGAAATAAAATCAGCCGATATTTGTTCCTGAGTAGAAACGATCGAAGAATCGAGAAAAAAAAAAAAGCAATAAAACTTTTCAGCGATTGAAGCAACAGCAACAACTTTATGGCAACGGTGTCGAGCAAAATCGTACGATGAAATATTAGCAAAATCTTTTTTTTTTTTTTTCGTAACGGTGCCGAGCAATGAGTCACAGCAAATAACTGGTGATTATAACGGCACTGCCCAATGAGATTATGGAAAAAAAAAAAAAAAATTTCGACACGTGATCGAGAACTGCACCTTCCGAAACGGTACTTGCGAAAATTTTGAGACTGTAATTTTTAAGAGAAATTTGAGAAAAAATACACCATTTAATGTTAATAGGTGCAAGCCCTGAGAAGGCCGAAGGACCAAATGTTAGTGCGGGGGCACAAACTTCTTTATTTTATGTATTTTAAAGATGGTAAAATTGAGAAAGAAATACCTTGGGAATCTGATATGAATGACGGTGGTATGCTGGTGACGATGACGATTGTATGCTGCTGACGATGACGATTGTATGCTGCTGACGATGACGATTGTATGCTGTGGACGATGACGGTTGGTGCTGATGTTCTGATGACGATAATGGTGATGGCGATGGCGATGGTGATGGTGATGTTGAATGGTGGTGTTTTGATGACGATGATGGTGATGGCGATGTTGAATGGTGGTGAATGATGATGTTCGGTGGTGGTTTAGCTGATGTGCAGCTGTGACGATGCTGTGTAGCAAAAAATGCAAAACTGTTTTGGCACTTGCATAGGCACGAGAAAAAGACACTTTAGTTGTTGACTTTAACTTTATTCTTTTCTTTTTGTTCTAGTTATAAGTTATGCTAAGTTAGATTTTAGACACAATTTTTAGTTAGTTTTAAGATAGTTATGTAATTTAGGTTTTAAGTTTTTAGAAGCAAAAGTAAATTGACGTTATCCTCTTGAGGTTGTAGAAACGAGTGAGTATTATGCTGACGTGGAATTTGCCTTTTGGCAATGACATTTTTCAATGTCATGGTCAGCGATCTTTTGAAGTAGAGCAATAAGGACGGCAACACATACGAGTCTCGAGTATCGATAATTGGGATTATACATGGGAATTGTATTGAAGTAAAAGTGACGAGTTGATGAGAACAGTGTTGCCGTTTAAGAAAGTTTACGTGTTTTAAAGTTTACACGTAAACACATCTGTTACCATTTTTTGACAATAAAGTTGCATTTTCTAGCAAAAAGCAGCGAGAATATAATCGGGGGTTTCTTCATATATGAACTTTTTCGATATTTTTGAACATTTCCAGATAATTCAACATTAAAGAATTATATTCTTAAGCGAGCTAAAATTTTATATATGTAATAGGCATATAGCATATAAAATATATAAATTGAGAGAGCGTTCTATGAATGGCATACTCTCAAATGATCTGAAACCAATTTCTGAGTGGGGTCGTATTAACCAGGTCGATGGCAAGACCCAGTGTTGTTTGTTGTCTCACAGTCGAATAGATTATTCTTGGTTGTGAAATTCCTTACCTTAAGAAAAATCGGCAATGGAAATCGCTTCAAATCGTCTATTATTAACCCATTAAGATCGAATGGCTACAAATTTACACATGAAAATAGTTTTTTTTAAAAAATCGCCAAAAAATTCGTTTAGAAGATATCGTAAAACTTTTGACATGTTTGGTTAGCTAAATGATTTAGCTACCTTAGCTCAGTAGAGACCTCTTGAAGATTTTGTCATTTTCCTCGCATTACATAACGCTAAAACATGGCGATTTATTGGTGAGTGGATAATAAGGCATCATTTAAATCGGCATTTCTACCACATTATTCATCTACGTTACTACATCACCATAATTGGCAGTTGTTGCCACGAAATTAATTCTTATGATTTAAAACCAAAAATTAAAATTTAATATACGAAGACCCAATGTTTAACCCTCCGGTGCGCAATGACGAGTTAACTCGTCATAACGAAACTGGTCGAAAATGCGCCAAGACGAGTTAACTCGTCATGACATTTTCCTTAATAACTTTTGATATAATAATTTCAATGACATCCTACACCGCACATATTAAAGCTTAAGAATACAGCTTTTCGCTACAAAAGTTTCAAAATTTTAATATCTCATATTTCCTTAATAATTTTTAGTTGGAAAAAGAGGAAAATTCTTGAAAATTTCATAGCATTGTTTGTATTGAAAAACTTTTTAAAAAGTAATTAAAAAATGCTCAAATCAGTTTGAAAACTCTTACTCGGTGGTTTTTGGGCTCGCTGATTACGAATATGTTATCAGAATTTCAAAATTCAATATGGCGGATTCAAAATGGCGGCCGTGTACACGTGACTTTTCAAAAAAAGGCTCATTTGAATCCGCCATATTGAATTTTGAAATTCTGATAACATATTCGTAATCAGCGACCCCGAAAACATAAGAATATACTATGACTAGAATGAAATAACGTTATAAAAAATTGGTGCATTTTTAAGTAGCTAAGGTCGCCAAGACCCGTATATAGGAGGGTTAAAAAAATACACAGTAAATATCTCAGTAGTCTATAGAGATATAGGGTCGACATTTTTTTGTGCTCAGTTTGTATCAACGACAGGTTGTATATGAAAATTTCATTAAAATCGTATGGGCGGAAGTAGTGGCGGGCTTTAATGGGTTAATTACTTAGCTGTAGATAAACGATAATTAACTATATTTACTTTTTTTTCATTCATCGCTTATACTTTTAAAGTTGCTGGTGTTTTTTTTATATTTAATTATAATGTTAAAATATCTCACTCAGTTTGTAAACAATCAAATTGCAAGTGAGGGATCGGATATTGGTCCGGTGTGGTAAATGCGTTTAGTCTGTGCTAATCACCACAAGGCCTCCAGTCTAGGTTATTTTTCTCTTTATCCAAGGGAAGTGTTGAACAAGTTAAAGGCGGAGAATGTTGGTAGATGCCTAGATTAACTATTTACTCAAACCTTGGCAAAAGCAGCCTTGTGTCGCCTATGGTCTTCAAAAAAAGTTTACTATTTTGTGGATGTGTAACAGAAACAAAATATTTGAAGGCTTGATTTAAAGATGGGTATATTTCTTAGACGCAATCTAGTTCCTACACTGAGAAAACAATATGTTTGAATATAATAAATGCATATTTCATACAGAGCAATTAAATATTGGATTGAGTCAAATATAAAATGCTTCAACCAAAGCTTATCACTATTTGATCCCAACACAATATGTTTGGCACAAATAAATATTTAATTGCTCTATATGAAATATGCGTTTGTTATATTTAAACATATTGTTTTTTCAGTGTAATAACCACTGAAACTTGAAAATTTGTTTCAGAATCAATTAATTTTTTAATTTTTAACGTCGAAAGCAAAATAAATTTTGTTAGGAAATCGGCTGCTAAAATCAGCTGTTACAAAGTAGTAAAGAAAACTTCTGCTTAAACTGATCTTTAATTTGAGTAGTCTCGAGCCAAGGTTAACTACTTAATAAGATCAAATAGCTTTTGTACAGGAATCGTTCGAATTGATAGCAGAAACTTTTTTTTCATGTTTCAAGAAAACGAAACTGCAATTGTAACATTTTATTGATATTCTGCTGCTGGACATTTAACTAAAAGATTTGTTAACATTCGTACATTTTATTTTTTTTTTTTTTGTCTGCAAGCAATCATTCAATGAAGATACATTTTTAAGTGTAAGAATTTACGAGTACACGTATCCGCTAATGAATTGCATATGCTGCAGAAGCTCCTATGCGCCAGATAAATAATTTTTTTTCATCATTATTTGTAGTTTAAACTTTTATATTTATAGCGATGTTTTTTGTTTGTTCCATTTTCTTTCTAAAATTATAAAATAAAGATGACAATAAAACAACTATAGATAAAATCAAATTTTAATAAAAGCCGCCCACGCGCTTATGCCAATAAAACGAAAAAGCTTAGGGTGTGTGGATCATGAATATTTTTAATATATGACTGGCTAATTCCTTTTCATACGATTTATGACATTTTTCAAAATATATACAGCAAAAATGCGGCACACATGACTAGCAGGGGAATATGAAACAATCAAACAGTCAAAAATAAAAGAAAAGAAAAATCAATTTTGTATTAGGAAAAAATTGCAATATCTCACGCTACCCTACGGCTTGTGTGAATGCAAAGTAGAGCAACATTTTTTTTTTGATAAATTTTTAAGTGCCAGGAATGCAGCTTGCATCGAAAATTCGATAATAAAAATTTGAAGACATTCAATTTTCTTTTGTTTCTGACATTTCAATATTTACTTAATTAATTAAAGGGAACGCAAATGTACAATACACAATAGGGTGAGTCATAAAAACGCCTTTTCTAATTTCAATTATGCATTGTAATATAAATTTACCAAATCGGCGTAGTAGGTACACGTTATGTTCATATAACTACGATATATGATATAAAGATATATACAGCACTTCCGATGGATATGTCGTCAATATTAGGTGCCTCCTCGGATTAAAATCTACGTCTTAAAAAAAAAGTTTAAATGGGATCACAAAGTCAAACTTAGTGCAAACTACAAGTCAAATCACTCACAATCAATTACATAGGAGTATTTCCATGGTGTCGAACGTGACCGTACACTTTTAAAGTGGAATAAAAGTAATACATTTTTTTTTATTCTGTTGCTGTATGGAATAGCCCTTTGGTAGCACAATAGTTAGTGTTTAAATTGGTGGCAGACGTACTACTGGTTCCAAGATAAAGGCAATAAAAGTATGATTCGCACGTGACAAAAAATGGAAGTGTTTTTCATGGCCATTTATAGAAAAGCAGAAGTCAGCGAAAACTTACTAATATTTATTAAATGCGACTAATTTTAAAATGTTATGAAATTATGTTTTATTATAATTTTTTTTCTTACAATGTATAATATGACTCGATACGTGACATTGCGAACGCTACATATTTTTCCATTATGGTCAATTTTTCATATATTTTTTTGTATTAAAAGTTTATGCCAAGGGGTATTTCCATGGTGTCGAACGTGACCGTCATACACTTTTAAAGTGAAATAAAAGTAATGCACTTTTTCTTTTTATTCTATTACTCTATGGAATAGCCCTTTGGTACCACTTTATTTAGTGGTAAAATTGGTGGCAGACGTACTACTGGTTCCAAGATAAAGGCAATAAAAGTGTGATTCGCACGTGACAAAAAATGGAAGTGTTTTTCATGGCCATTTATAGAAAAGCAGAAATCGGCGAAACCTAACAATATTTATTAAATGCGACTAATTTTAAAATTTTGTGGAAAAATATCACTTTTCATTAGATTTCGTTTGATTAAAGTATCTTATTTATTTTTTTTTTTTCTTACAAAGTATAATATGACTCGATACGTGACATTGCGAACGGTACATATTTTTCTCTTATGGTTCACCTGCTCAATTTTTCAAATATATTTTTTGTATTTAAAGCTTATGTAGTAATTGAAAAAGCAAATTTAATATAAATTATTGTCGAATTAAATTGGTGAGATTAATTTTAATTGGTTCAATTAAATATTTTTCTTAAAAGAATATGAAACTTTTATTTTTGATGTGAAAACGTTTTTGCTGTAAGGCGCCTGACATCACCACAATAAAAAGAAGTTTCTCTTCTCAGGATTCAGCTTATCCACATATCAAATTTTCGAAAGTAACAGCTTTTCGAAAAGTTTTGATGTGGTGAGCGCTTGCAATCGTATCAATTACCGGTTAATTTGCCGTTATCTTGAAATACTGACGTGTAGACCAAAATTCGATGGCAGATTCCCTTTGCATTGATATCATCGATGTTTCTCCAATTTTATATATTTTCCTGCATCTATAGCTATACTTTTTATATGAAATTGTTTATATAAAAATGTTTTGTAACGGTTTAGCGCAAAATATACAGAGCCGATTTCAATAATATATTTTTTAAAATAATATATTTATGCTAAAAAAGATTATTGCATGCTTATTTTTTTTTATTTTTATAAAGTTCAATATCTTTTTTGTAGGATTTAGTTTTTGCAAAACCTGAACGTAACTGTGATTTTATTTTTTGTTGTTGACTTTTGAGTTGTATGGTTTTTTTTCGCTCTCTTTCAACTGTTTTTTTGTTGTTACTTATGAGGCGTGAATTTTCATTATAAAATCGTGGGTACCACTAGTGTTATATAAAAAATATTTTTCAAATGATATATAGCTATCAATAGTAACGAAAACACTAAATTTCATCTGCCAATTGATTTGTGTAGTTTTTCATCTTTTCAACATATTTTTTAAAAAGCGGTCAAAATGTACACCCTTAGTCTGGGCTCAAAAAATCTTACGTAATGTTAGCTTTAAGCTATAAAGTAATATCTGATTAACCTTTTATATAAGCTTTGGCCCGAAATTTCAGTTAATAATGAATGTCTTTCTAATTTTTCCAGCTATTTAATACGAAAAAAAAATTAAATCAGTAAAATCGCTAAAAAAAAAAAATTTATGTGAATATAAAGTCGCTGACGATTTTGCCCAAAAGAAATTAAGCCCACAATCTAATGTAATTTTTACAACAGTTTTTATTTTTATTTTTACTTTTCGAACTATATTTATTATTACTGTTAGGCCCAATTTTTCTTTATTAAGCAACGCGTAAATTTATTTTAAGCGGATGTTGTGAGTTTTTGCACTTTTTTTTTTATCTATAGCAAATAGTAGAGCTCTTCGTATCAAGCATATAAGTGTTCATTTTTCTGACAAGTGACTTTCTTTTAAGAGTTCATGAACTTCATTTGAAATGGCACTTTTTTTTTTTTTTGTTTTGTCATGTGCGACATAAGTCAAAAACCAAAAAAAAAACTATAAAAAAAAGCCAGCAAACTAAAATGATCTTTATGGGGAATTCCACAAATATGCATCTAATTGCACTGAAAGTAAAAATTTAATGTAAAATTAGCAAAAGATTAGTAAGCGTGCTGACTGTGACCTACATAAGCTGCAAATATCACACACTACATAAGTAATATGGGCGTGACAATCTAGTCACTTTTAGTGTTTCGAGTATTATAAGCAGTGCAACATAAACAATTTATTTAAATAAAAAATTTTTGTTTATATATTTTAAAAATTTATTCCGAAAAACAATATTTTCGAGTTTCAATTTGCACGAGACAAATATTTCGACGACGATGAAACGAGACATTGCAAAATGATGCAATTTTATGGAACTCTTTTTTTTTCTAATGTAATTGCAAGCTTATTTTCGAAGGCAGCCATTGCCTTCACAAACGATTACAATTCGCTGAGGCAGGGCCGTATCTAGGGGGGGGATAGAAACCTCGCCGCCCCCCCCCCCCCAAATATTTTGACGGACACTATATAGAAACGATTTTGCAAAGAATATAGAAAAAATTTCAAATCCAAACCCCCCCGAAATAAAATACTGGATACGGCCTTGCGCTGAGTTGCCTGGTTCTAAGCAAAATATATTCACAAAGCCCAAAAGACCATACAATTATCGCATCTAAGTAATGAATCTCTCACTGATGTTTTGGAAACATTTCAAAATCAAATACGACCTAGACTTGAGGCAGCTTACGCGAAAAACACAATTCCTTAGAAAAATTCAATTATGCTGTCGATCAGTATGCTAGGCTTGTCAAATTCAAAGTAATTTTAGGCATTCCAAAAACGGCTGAGTCCAACTTGAGATTGAAGTATTCCTTTAGCATTGTATGATGTTGCAAGTACATTTGCTGCGTATAAAAGAGCCTTGAAAGATTCCCGATGATCATTTTTGTTTGAAAATTTGAGAAAAAATATCCTCATTCATCGTTACACCGTTGCCATGACTTTTTTGAGCGTTAATAAAATTATCTTTTGTATTTTTTTCGTTAATTTCATCGTCAATATTTTGTACACTTTTCGTCAATATTTATGTAAATATTTTGTAGGTTTTTCATAAATATTTTATATTGCCCTGATTATAAGCTTACTATATAAAGCTCATTTATATTGGGACATAATCTTAATTGTTAGCTTCTGCTAGAAATCTTATGTCAAAAACTATATCAAAAGTTATGAAAAACTTTATAAAAATGTTTTGTATTTAATAAAAAGGACTTTTTTGACATCGTGAAGGTCGAAGTCAAATGTAGCTTGTCAAAATCCTTGGCTACTCACATGAATCTCATTAAAAAGGGCAGTTTAATCTGTGGAAATGTATAATGTTTTTTCTGTAAGTGACATGACATCAGCCAACTAAATAAAAACAAATTTCTCTTCTCAGGAATCAGCTTATACCCATACCAAATTTTCGAAAGTAACAGCTTTTCGAAAAGTTTTGATGCGGTGGGCAGCAAGGTTACTATCTTAGAATTGAGATAAAAAAATTCGTAGATGAGCGCTTGTAACCGTATCAATCACCGTTTAATATACCGTTATCTCAAAATACTGACGTGTAGGCCAAAACTCGAGAGCAGATTCCCCTTTCATTGATATCATCGCTATTTTTTTCCAATTTTATATATTTTACTGCATCTATAGCTATACTTTTTATATGAAATTGTTTATATAAAAATGGCTTGTAACAGTTTAGCGTAAAATATACAGAGCCGATTTTAATAATTTATTTTTTAAAACAACATATTTATGCTAAAAAAGATTATTGCATACTTATTTTTTTTTATTTTTCTAAAGTTTAAGGACTAATTCTTTGCAAAACCTGAACGTAACTGTAATTTTATTTTTCGAGTTGTGTGTTGTTTTTTTCTTCTCAATTGTAACGCTATTCAAAGGACAAACTCTCTTTCAACTGATTTTCATGCATTTTATTCGCAGTGTACGGATACAGGATTTGTTTTTATATTTATCTCAAAAAAAAAAAAAAGATCAGCGCTTCTTGGGATGCTTCAACTTGCGGTTAATGCTTGCGGGTATATGTGAACAAACAAGAAATCAGATTAGATCGTTGTGACGCAACAAACGCACAGTGCGTACGGCAAAAATTGTTGCTGTTGCTAATGCGTTCTTTTTTTTTTTTTTTTTCTTTTGTTTTTCATCTGTTTGGTGGCGCTGCGGTATGAGCGGAATGCACGGGCTGTCGTTTGAACGAATCCATAATACAACTATTATGACTATGATGAGAGTTTTGGCTTCTCGCCCAAAAAAAATTTGCTGGTTGCACCCTCGACATCGCAGTGGCGCGTGCCAAAAATTTTAATTTAAAGGAAGGAAAAAGCAAAACATCGCAGCAACGCATTTACTGCAGCATGCAACATGGATCATGCAACAGGCAACAGGCACAAGAACACATCTGTGGTAATCTACGTGTGCGCATTTTCATTCATAAATTTCGAAAAATTCCAACACACTGCCAAATGTGTGTGCGTGTGCGTGGAGTATTTTTATTTTTTGCAAAACGCTTGATTTTTTATGCGCATCACTTTGCCAACCCTATGCGAATGACTGGCAAAGAAGCATAACCATAATATTCCATTGAATAAAATCAAGCTGCCAGTAGAATTGTACGCGCATGTGTTCATTTTAATGAAGCAATATTGCTGAAAAACTAAAACTAAAACTAAAAAAAAAAGAACCAGGTGAGTTCAAGCACTTGCAGCGTGATTTTTGAGATATTGATGGTGTTTAGTTTTATTATTATGGAAAATGCTTAAAAATTTTAAGAAATATTGAAAAAGATCCAAAAAGAAAAATAAGTTGAATGCTAAGAAGCGGAAAAATGTTGAATAGGTCGAAAATTGTTAAACAAAACGAAAAATGCTCTATATAACGAAAATATGCTAAGAAGAAAATATTTTGGAAAATTTGAAATAATTTTGCAAAAGCTTGGAAATCGAGATATTTTTATATTTTTTTGGTTTATGTTGCAATAACAACTCTGAAACCTAAAGGGTGTTTTTTTAGAGGTATAGAGCTTCGAATTGAAATAAAACACAAGAAAATCGTTTTAATGTCCATCAATTTGGCTTTATTGGAAGGATAATTTTATGCCATTAATGTTTAAATATGATTTCGGGCATGTGGCCGCCGCGGCTGGCTCGAATAAAGCCAATTCTACAGGTCCAATTTTGAACCACTTTTTCGAGCATATGGGGCCGTATGTAGGCAATAACGCCACGAATGTTGGCTTCCAAGTCCCCTAACGCTTCTGGTTTGTTGGCGTAGACGAGCGACTTCACATATCCCCAAAGAAAATAATCCAATGGTGTCAAATCACACGATCTTGGTGGCCAATTGACAGGTCCATTCCGCGAAATTATGCGCTCATCGAATGTTTCCTTCAATAAATCGATTGTGACGTGCGCTGTGTGGCATGTAGCGCCGTCTTGTTGGAACCACAACTCATCCACATTCATGCCATCCAATTCGGGAACAAAATAGTCGGTTATCATGGCTCTATACCGGTCTCCATTAACGGTAACTGACTCTCCAGCATTATTTCGGAAGAAGTATGGCCCAATGACTCCACCAGCCCATAGAGCACACCAAACAGTCAGTTTTTGTGGATGTAATGGCGTCTCAAGGGTCTCATGTGGATTCTCTTCACTCCAAATGCGGCAATTTTGCTTGTTGACGTAGCCATTCAACCAAAAATGAGCCTCATCACTGAACAAAATTTTGCGATGAAAATCAGCATCGAGATCAATCTCATTTTCGGCCCATACACCAAAATCACGACGCATTGCATGGTCTCGCGGCTTTAATTCTTGCACAAGCTGGATCTTGTAAGGTCGCAAGCCAAGATCTTTGCGCAAAATCTTCCATAAAGTTGATGGACAAAGCTCCAATTGCTGTGCACGGTGGCGAATCGATTCATTCAGTAAAACGTTACATGGGGGAGGGGGGTCAAAAATCTTCAAAAATTGCGTTACGTAATACTTTAACGACCCCTTAATCATTGAAATCGAGCATACGTGGGTTATTGTAAGAAACTCTCGCTTTTTGCGTGCGAGGTATTACTTTAAAGCTTAAACTAAATTTGGCCTTACCCTTGAAACCAATCTTCTCATATCTACTCTTGAACATTCCACCCAATTTTCAAAAAATTCTAACTGCATGTTTTAAGAACCCTCGGGTGGATGTTTATGGGTAAAATACCTTTAGCGTGACATGTCCCATGTGACACAATTCAAAGAAAAATCCAAATAAAATTTTCAGAAGAAATAGCTTACACAAATATGTTTGGGACTCTTAACAGCTTAGTATAAAACTATAAATTTTTAAAACAACAACAAGATTAAAATTTTCCCATGGACTTATGTAAAAATTGATGTTTCCATATAATGGCTCACAAAAATTGTAAGACCGTGTTTGAAAGAGGAAGCTATGTGAAATATTTATCTTAATGCGGTAAAGAACAACCTGGCTCAAGGAAGAAATTATTTTTTTTTGTTAAACGCAATAAAGGGGCAAATCAGTTAGCCTCTGCCGTGATATTTGACGGGCTTAGAACCATAGAGTACGTCATATTTTTTTTTGAAATTGAGTTAAACTAACGTGATTAGATATCTGTCAACAAAACGCGTAGCAGGAAAAATTTGATGAAACATTTTTAAGGGTTCGTTTTTTTTTGCAAAAAAAATTTGATATTTACTAAAAAAATAAAAGAAGTCCTTGCTTTTTTAAAATCACTTCTGTATTATTTCCAAAATTAAAATTTCTTTTTTCCAATGAAAGCGCGATGTATTTATTAATACTTTTGTGTTTGTAGAAAAATGACTCCGGGACCGTGAAGGACAGTAAGGGTTCGTCAAAAGTCAATTCTAAAATTCAGATTTGGTTAGTGTGTACAGAACACTCACCCGATTTTCGGGGGTTATCACTAGTTAAAAATAATTTAAAAATAAATAATATTACAACATTTTTTTAAAAGTTAGCTTGTTATGGGAAAAATCAAATGGATATAAAGCAAACAATTTATTAAAATTAAGCAAAGCCTCATTTAAAGCATAATTAGTCTTATGAGAACTGACATAAAAAATAGTTGAAAAACGCAATTGCCTTAGAGGCACATTAAAACTAATTAGACTTAAAAGAATATCACAACTAACATTGCCACAAACAATATCATGCACAAACATTAGTGAATGAATCTTACGCCTGGTTTCAAGAGATTTCAAGTTTATTAATTCGCAACGGGCGCTATAAGAAGGTAAAGGATCAGAGAAGTGGATACCCCTCAATGCAAACTTGATAAATTTTTTCTGAATTCGCTCCAGACGCATTGAATGCATCTCATAATAAGGATTCCAAATAAATACAGCATATTCCAGCCGAGACCTCACAAATGAAGTAAATAATATCTTCAGGGTATAAGGGTCAGCAAAATCCGAGCTAAATCTTTTAAGGAATGCTAGTAGAGAATATGCCTTAGGAATAACAAAATTTATGTGATCAACAAAAGAAAAATTCGTATCAAAAAAAAACACCTAAATCACAAATTTTTTTCACACCTCTCAAATCTGAACCTTCAAGGCGTTACGATGATGAGATAGATTGTAATGCTTTAGTAAAGGCGACAAATGAGCATTTATTTATATTTAGAGATAAACGATTACGCTTGAACCAATCAGCAGCAAGGTCCAGTTTACTCTGCAAAATAGATGCATCGTGTAAGGAGTTTAATTACATTAAAAATTTTTAAATCGTCGGCATATAATAAAAAGTGGGATTCACGAAAACAATTTGTTATGGTCATTAATAAACAAAATAAAAAATAATGGACCTAGGATACTACCACGTGGAACACCAGAGTATGCAACAAAAGGCCTAGACTTTACGTTATTAATTTCAACAAAGGACAATCTTTCACTTAAATAGGATCTTATCCAATCAAGGAAACTTGAATGGAACCCCATTTTAGAGTGTTTAGCTCAAAAGCCTTAGCAACATCAGTATAAATAGTGTCTACTTGCAAACCTTTTTCAAAAGCAGAGGCACAATAATTTGAAAAAACAGCAAGATTAGAAACAGTAGATCGTCCAGAGACGAAACAATGCTGAGAGGGCTAAATCACATTTTTAACTGCAAAGTATAATTTTCCTTTAACTATACTCTCAAAAAGTTTCGAACAAGTAGAAAGCTTAGAAATGGGTCTATAGTTGCTTACATCATTTTTAATACCCATTTTGTAAACAGGCGTTATAGACGCAATTTTCCATTTCGCTAAGAACACACCAGAACTTAGAGATTTATTAAATAATAAGGTTAGTGGTTCAAGAAGTGTGTTGCAATTCTTTAATAAAAATGAAGATAAACCATCAATGTCACATTTAGTTGAACTTTTAAGGTTTGAGATACATCCACTTCACTAAGTAATAGTGCTCCAAAATCAAGCGACGATTCAATACCATTAATAATCGATGTGTCATTCCACTCAGAATCGCGAACAAAATTGAATTTAAAAAATTTAGCAAAAAGATTAACAGAATCTTCAAAACAATTAGAGGTATCACTATTCCAAAAAACGGAAGTCAGAACTTCAGATACACTTCTCTTCTGCACATTATGCGCTATATAGTGCAGCGCAATCCCTCAGCACACTGTGATGAAACTAAGGCTCCATAGGTTATATGCGACACATAATGAACATTATATATATGAAAGCCGCTGTTTTCGTATGCATGAAATCGTAACGTCTAATCGCACCAATTAGTGGGATAACTTTATTCTTAACTTTTGTCTACCCATCAATGCGTATGTCTATGTTAATTTCGGATTTTTTTACTTGCTTGTATAGTATATAGGTAGTTTTTTTTGTATTTAACAAGAGCACCCCAGTAGGCAAGGGCAGGAGCTTGTTGGCCTTCTAGCAGGCTTTACTTGGTAAGATTAAGGCCTTGCCAACTCCTTTCAAACTTACTTTCTTTTTTTTATATGAAACGTCCCGATAAAACAGGCCTTCTTTAGCAGGCCTGCTAGAAATACTCTTCAAGCAGAGCACTTCTAAGACCGCTTACCGTAGAAGGGGTCATAGAAGTACTTTGAAAAAATTAAATCTTACTACGTCGTGTTAGTTAAATGTTTTTTTTTGAATACACAACACTCTACCGCCTTTACATAACACGAAACAGAAGGCCAGCCCGCACACCGTGCCTTACTTCTAACCATTTATCTATTTTTCATGTCGTATGAATACAATGCAATGACAAAAAAGTAATGTCGAATCATAAAACATTGCAATACATGAAATAAAAAAATACATGAAGTTCTTCTTTTTTGCCTTCTAATATCAGGCCTTATAGCAGTGCTGCTGTGGGAAGGCCTTATAGCACTAGTCCTGTGGGAAGGCATAATAGCACGTTTGCTATGGTAAGTCATAATAGCATTTCATGAGTATACACTCAATGAAGCGCAACTATTCTGCTAATTAAAATTTCACTACTTATAAAGTTTACTTATTGTTAATATTGACAGATTGTAAATAAAAACAAAAATCATAATAAAAAAAAAAAAAAAATAAAAAATTAGTTTTGAGCACGCCTTCTCCGGGGAAGGCCTTATTAAATTGCCTGCTGGGTCATTGCCTTTAATCCAGTGGCGTCACTTTACCAAATCTTGGGGTGAGGGGGGGGGGGGGGGGCGCCGAGAATTATAACTCCACCACTATTAGATGGGTTTATTGAATTTATGCATTGAATAACACCTAGTATCAGATCCTTGGGAGGAGGGGGCGGGGGCAATGCCCTCCCCAGCTCTACTAAATTGACGCCACTGCATAAGATCATCATTAATTGTGTCTTGCAGTGTTGTACCGAATTTGGAACTATATAGAACCATTCGGCACACCCATTTCTAAATTGAACGCACAGCTAAAGTGATCGTTAACCTTGGTTTTATGCTGGTCTTTTTGATAAATATTTTGCGAGCAGCTGATTAGCTACAACACTTATGCCAAGATCACTCAAATAACTCAATAATGGTTGACTACAACAAAAACTTTTGATATATGAAGGAAAACAGTCGCCTACATCAAGATTTGAATTTATAGAGCTCATCGTTTTAGTAAGAGCTGAAACTGTGCCACTAGATTTTTGCAACCCATATTGTAATGTAACAAAACCAGCAGTTTTAGTTATCAAATCTCTTAGTCTTTTTCAAAGATTTTCACTAAAACCGAGAGTAATGAAATAGGTCGATAATTGTTGACATCTTTAGAGTCTCCCGACTTATGGATTGTAATTACCGCCGTTTCTTTAATAATTTGCGGATATTCTCCTGAACTTAAGTATTTGTTGATCAGCCGTGTTTTGATCAATTTGACGTCTGTTGAGAAAGTCGTACTCGTATAATATTCCAATAGGTTGTAGCAGTCATATGTCAAGCGGCAAATTTGTAAATGTTGAATAAGTCGATAAATATTTATTAGAAACAATCGATGTACATACAAAACCTAGCAAAGGCCGAACAATATTCAAAACATGCAAAAAGTGAAAAATTAAGGTCTGTACGGAATCGAAAATCTGTTGAAAATATCTGAAAATTTTAGAGCAATAGTAAAATACTGAAATCATTTATATTGAAGAATTTGAAATATGTTGAATAAGTGAAAAAATTGTTGTATAAGTTGAGAAATAATGAAAAATTTTATAGAAGTCGTAAAATAATGCAAAAGCTGAACACGTATTTGATAAAATATTGAAAAGTCGATCTATGTATGTTGAAGTAGTCAAAACATTTTGAAACAATTAATAATTGTTCATAAATGCTGAGAAAGCGAAAGATAATGGACATATTGAAATATGTAGTCGGAAAATGTTGAAGAACGTTGAAAAATCAAGTGAAAAATATTGAAAAAATTGCACCATATTGATTAACACTAGGTCTATCGAGCGGTCAAAATGACCGCTTGCATAAATTCATCACAAAATTTTTTAAATAAAAAAAATGTTTTTTTTTTTTTTGTAAATAATTACATAAATTTAGTAAAATACATAATACATTTACGAAAAAAAAAAACATTTTTTTTATTTAAAAAATTTTGTGATGAATTCATGCAAGCGCTCATTTTGACCGCTCGGTAAACCTAGTGTTAAGTCCTGATTTAGAATAACTGATTTAGAAAATTGCTGAAAACGTTTGCAAAATGACAAAAAAAAGCATAGGAAGGCATTCTGTTATCTAGCATTTACATAAAATACCTTCTTTTTTCTGATAGATATTGGAAAAATGAGGGCACAGGGATACAAATAGATATATGTACCCAAGTAGCACACGATGGAAGTTTTTGGTTAATACATCGCTTTTATAGCAAAAAATCATTGCTGCATTGCTTTTCTTGCTACTACGAATTAATTAAGCATATAGCTTAGGGGCCGTCCAGTAATTACATGCGTCAAAATAGGTGGGCGGAAGGTTGTCCAGAAAAATCTCAACAAATCACATCAAGGCAGAGGGGAGAATTCGGGAATTCGTGTCGAACACAATATCATCGACTTATGCGTTGCAGATATAACGACTGACTGTACGCGCAAGGGAACGTTCGGAGATTGGATTTCTTTCAACAAATTTTATTGGCACGTACATCAGGATTTTGGTGAAAATTTTTTTTTTTCGAAATATTCACAAATGAATTTTCAAAGATTTGCATGATTCTTTCCATTCTCATACGTGAATTCTGTTAGCTCCAGTTGCACTGATCGGATCAACAAAAAAAAATTTTTGTTTTTCATCAAAATCCTGATTTACATATATCAGTATCGGGAGCACTAATGTGTCAAGTAATTTTATATATGTGTGCATGCGTTACCGGGCAGACTAGTTTTTAGGATAAACTTGTTTTTTCTATGCCAAACTAGTTCATTCGAAGTGAGTTAGGATGAACCAGTTTAGCTTAAGAAAATATGATTATGTTAGGACAAGTGGGTGGCTCAATGAGTCCAGCATCGGTTACGTGGCGGCCTTCGGTCGCCTTTCACTGCAGTATATCCAACGCTGGGGGGTTAGCAAAGTCCGTGTTGAACATAGTATAGTGAACCGCGGTCGAAGGTCTCCACGAAGCCGGTATTGGAGATATTTGAGGATATAAGCCCTGAGCCGCGGTTGACATACAAAAGTTTCAAGAAAATCGGGAGTGAGGCCGTTAAAGTAAAGAATAGCCCTACACGCATCGTATGAACTAGTTTGCTTAGGAAAAACTAGTCTATCCTAAAGACTAATTTGGCCGGTAACATTTATAAGCTATATAAAAGAATTTCGAACGTTTCTAAAATGTCAAGTTTAAATTGGTGTTTGTAGAAAAATTACTGTATGTAATGTATGGTTGTACTTCATGCTAAAATGCATATTTAATGCGCCTCTATAAATCAGATAGAAATTTTAATTTCTGCTTGCAGGTGGTCAATTGTGACAATCGCGACTGATGTAGTACATAGAACACATCAGTGTTAACGTTTTTAGTAAACTGCAGAAAAAAATATATGAACACATCAAATAAATTTAATTATTTAAAAATTATAAGGTAAATCACACGAGAGGATCTCGTCAAATCTCATCAAGAGAAGAGGGGTCCAAATTTTCAAAAATAAAACACCTCACGTAATTCATGGACGACGTCTTTTAAAAAAAATGTTTGAAAATTATGAACACATCAAATAAATTTAATTATTTAAAAATTATAAGGTAAATCACACTAGAGGATCTCGTCAAATCTCATCAAGAGAAGAGGGGTCCAAATTTTCAAAAATAAAACACCTCACGTAATTAATGGACGACGTCTTTTAAAAAAAAAGTTTGAAAATTATGAACACATCAAATAAATTTAATTATTTAAAAATTATAAGGTAAATCACACGAGAGGATCTCGTCAAATCTCATCAAGAGAAGAGGGGTCCAAATTTTCAAAAATAAAACACCTCACGTAATTCATGGACGACGTCTTTTAAAAAAAATGTTTGAAAATTATGAACACATCAAATAAATTTAATTATTTAAAAATTATAAGGTAAATCACACTAGAGGATCTCGTCAAATCTCATCAAGAGAAGAGGGGTCCAAATTTTCAAAAATAAAACACCTCACGTAATTAATGGACGACGTCTTTTAAAAAAAAAGTTTGAAAATTATGAACACATCAAATAAATTTAATTATTTAAAAATTATAAGGTAAATCACACGAGAGGATCTCGTCAAATCTCATCAAGAGAAGAGGGGTCCAAATTTTCAAAAATAAAACACCTCACGTAATTAATGGACGACGTCTTTTAAAAAAAAAGTTTGAAAATTATGAACACATCAAATAAATTTAATTATTTAAAAATTATAACGTAAATCACACGAGAGGATCTCGTCAAATCTCATCAAGAGAAGAGGGGTCCAAATTTTCAAAAATAAAACACCTCACGTAATTAATGGACGACGTCTTTTAAAAAAAATGTTTGAAAATTATGAACACATCAAATAAATTTAATTATTTAAAAATTATAAGGTAAATCACACGAGAGGATCTCGTCAAATCTCATCAAGAGAAGAGGGGTCCAAATTTTCAAAAATAAAACACCTCACGTAATTAATGGTCAACTTTTTTTAAAAAAAAATTGAAAATTGAAAACAATGAACATTGGTTAAAATAACTAATATGATTAATGCATTATTCAGATTACGATATGTACCAATATAATGGAAAATGGCTGAAGTTATTATAATACCAAAGCCACCACATGAAAACGGCATCATATGAACCAATCTCACTGTTGCCGATTTAGTTCAAATTCTTTGAAAAACTTCAATTGAAAACACTAAAACGAATCATCGAAGAGAAACAGCTTATTCCGTATTATCAATTCGGCTTCCGGAACCAACACTTTACGTTTGATCAGGTCCATAGAATTACTAATACAACAGAAAAATCATTAGAAGAAAATAAAGTGTGCTCAGCAATATTCTTTGATATAGCACAAGCTTACGATAAAGTTGAGCATGAAAGATTGAACCATTACCTCAAATTCATGAACAACGACTTCGACAACATATCAACATTGAGGCTCTCCAGCTACTTGATAATGATGACCTTAAGATACCATTGGCGGAACTACACTATTGGATAGAAGGCATAATCAAGAAACAAACAAACAGTAGGTGAAATCTTACAGCCAAATGCAAAACGTCTTGAAGAACGCAAACTCTCTTATGGTTCAGAAGAGGAGAGCTAAGGACTGTTGTAGGAGTACTGATGGGGCACTGTGGCCGCCAAATATTGTGCTCTTTTCCTAGATTTCTGCAGCAGTTGCTGAGATGAAGAAGAGAATGTGACATTTCAACACCTGCATCATTAGCTTATATCCTAACATCCTCAGCCCACAGACCAGACCCTCCCAGCATGAACCCAGGGTTTCTGTATGAGGACTACATTATCTACGCTTTTACTTAAGCGGATCAGTAAGCCAGCGGATGCTACTTTAGAGTGGTGGAGATTAATTTGGAGTACCCTCATCGGATTCCAAATCACCTTCTCACTCCACAACGGTTTTGTCCGCTTCATCTTTATCAACCTCTTCTAGAAGCAGAGCTTCATCAAAGAGTTTTCCTACCTCCGATAACCTATCAGAGTCCATGGAGTTTCCTTCCAGAGACGCCTCATGTTCACCGCTTGGAGCGCAGCTCTCCCCCTCTGGTTCCACCTCCTCCTTCTCCTCAACATTCATCTCCACTGTCACTGGTGGTGCAGTGTCGATGGTTTCAGAGGTACTATAGAGGTGGCCTCTTTGGAGGCAAGCACTTTATCCTTATTTTCGAAAATAAAATACTTTGCAGAATTTCAAAACCATCGTCGAAAAATTTAGTTTTGTAAGTATGGTGTTTTATATTTCCTCTTAAGAATTGGGAAGCATGACCAAAATAATGCTCCAATATGGTGGCTGAATTTTTGGAAATCTACCGACTTTCCCAAATTTGTTATGCGGCGGACTTAAGCGCTACTAATTACAAATCCAAGATCAGATTTGCCAACCTCAAGATGGCGAACAAAATATTCGAAAATCAAACGATTTGCAGCAAATTTGTTACACAATGCTTTTTGGGGTCGCCAACTGCGAATATGGGGTTACATTTCCAAAATTCTCAAATACAAGACGGCGGGTCCAACATGGCATACATACATATATTTTAAAAATCAACTGATTTGTACCAAATTTGGTAAACGAGGGATTTTTGGGTCACTGATCACGAATCTGAAGTCAGAATTTCAAAATGCAAGATGGCGTATCTAATATGGCGGCTTGGGTTATTGAGTTTCCACCATATTGTGTCCGACATTTTGAATTTTGAAAATCTGACTTCAGATTCGTTTTTAGTGACCGCAAAATGTCTCTTATACCAAATTTGGTACAAATCTGTGGATTTTCAAAAAAGTATGTAGGCCATGTTAGACCTGCCATCTTGAATTTGAGAATTTTGGAAATCTAGCACCATATTCACAATCGGCGAAAATAGTTTTAGTTTGTTTTGCGACCCGATTAAGTGAAAAGGGTCTTAGTAAATTATGACAACTTTGAAAATGATTTCCCAAATCCTAACACTTTATATTATTAAAATTGTCCTTTAAAATGAGATATCACAGAGTAAAAATTGCTAACCAGGTTCAGAGATATTAGATATCGAATACGGCTGTTTTCTCAAAAAAAAACGTTTTTTTTTCAAACTTTGATCTAACAGGCCTCAAGACTTCGACTACCTAAGGAGCTGAAATTTGCACTGTCGGGCTATTTTTTAAGCTTCTATGACCTGTTCAGAATCGAATGTTTTTTAAATTTTATCGTATAAGTTTATCATTAAAAAACTATGAATATGGCATTTAAAAAAAAGGCGCTCTATGGAGTTTTTTCTTTATGATTCATAGCCGATCATGTGCTATGAGCATGCATTGACTAAATATGACTCAGAAATACCTTGAAGTGTTGATTTTCCAACTCACCTGAAATGAAAAGAACAATTTCACTCTTTAGAATTTTGTACATGTTAAAATATTAAAACTTAATAAAGTATACAGTGTTTCGACATAGTAAGGACTTAAGCGAATATGTTGAAAATATGGTTTTCCTTGTGCCGAATTCGAACTCTTAAATAATGCGAACTCATTGGAATGTGTAGTTTCGACATAGCATACATAAATATTAGTCCGGGAGGTAGCGTTGCATTTTCGAAGAAATTTCCTACCACTTAATTTTTTTTTTTTTTGCAAATGATAGTTTGACTATAGCTCATACTCGAAATAAACGTCAGTTACCAGAATCGTGATGGGTCACAAAAAAAACTAGTAAAGGTGTTATCTTCGGCCAGGCCGAAACTCACATACCCTACACTGCATTGAGAGTATTATACTTTTCAAATAAATGTTAAAAAAATTTTCAAGAGGTTGAATAAGTCGAAAATAATGTAAAAAGGTTCACAAATGTTGAAAAGTGTTGGAAAAAACTGAAAATGTTGAAAAAATATGAAATCCATTAAAGAAAGTTGCAACAAATTGAGTAAGTCGAAATATATGAAAAATGCTGAAAAATTGATGAAAAAGTCGAAAGAATAAAGAAAATGTCGAATGACATTGAAGGGGAAAGGTAAAAGATTGAAAATGTCAAAAGAATATGGGAAATTTTGAAAAAAATAGAATAGAAATGAAAAACAACAAATGTGCCACGCCCACTTCTCTAATTCCAATCACTTTTGGTTCAATAAATAAACCAAATTTTAGCATAATAGCTTGTATAGTTTGCGATATGTGCCGTAATTATTCTAAAAATTTAGGGCGGTGACACTCCCACTGGTGCAATCCAATCCGATTTTGATCGAAAAATAGCTCAGTATGATTGCTCATATATTTCGATAGTTATGCGACTTAAGGTATTTTAATTGTATGGGAGGTGCCACGCCCCCTGTTTCGCCAGCTTTTGATTCATATGTACCTAATACCCAGTAAACCACTTACATCAAATTTCATATCAATTGCTCCAATAGTTCACTTAAAATAGCACATACAACTTTATATTAATGAGGGTGGTGCCACGCCCATTGATGCAATCTTGTCAAGTTTCATTTAGTTCCGAAGCTTATAGTAACCGACACCTCTACACAAAATTTTATGAAGATTACTCTCATAGCAAACTATCTATAGCATTAAACGTATTTCGCTTATATGGGAAACCGGCACAGTTGTGCCAAAATTTTGCAAAAAGACACCTTTTAGCAAGTTTATCCGCCTTATTAAATTTCAAAAACGAACATTTAGTTCCAAACTTATGCCACTTATTTCAGCTGTTATATTCGCTTCTCTGAAAAAGCGCCTTCCATATTACCATCATTGGTATTTTCAGAGTTATGCTTTGGTACATCAATTAGTAGGCCCGTTTGAGACTTAAATCTTACTTGATTGTTTTTCACGAACTTTCTCCATATTTTCACCGCTAACATTTTGTTATATACGTATATTATTTCGGTCCACCAGCAATATTTCCGTATACAAACAAAATCATGCGCTCTTATCGTTTATTAACTGCAGCATCAAGCCATAGCTCAAATATTTGGAAGCGAGAAATTTCAGAGGTCAGCTTTGAAAATTTCAAATGGATGCCGCAGAGTTTTTTTTTGTGGTTTCCATTAGTATATAAAGGGTGTTTTTTTTAGAGGTTTGTTTTTCGAATAGAGATAAAACTGGCATTTTATGGTCAAATCTGGCAACTCTAATGTCATTTATGTTCAGTTTGGTTTGCCATTTTATCATGAACAGGTTGACAAAAGAACAACGCTTGCAAATCGTGCAAATTTATTTCGAAAATAATGGTTCAGTTCGCGAAGTTTACCGCAAGCTCCGTCCATTTTATGGTCGACATAATCGTCCATCAGAGCAATTAATTCGGTTAACCATGGATCGTTTTCGCACTACGTTTACTCTATGTGATAATACGCATCCGCAGAGACGTCGAACAGTGCGCACCGAAGAAACAATTGCCGCTGTAGAGCAAAATGTTGAAGAGGACCCGAATGAATCGATTCGCCACCGTGCACAGCAATTGGAGCTTTGTCCATCAACTTTATGGAAGATTTTGCGCAAAGATCTTGGCTTGCGACCTTACAAGATCCAGCTTGTGCAAGAATTAAAGCCGCGAGACCATGCAATGCGTCGTGATTTTGGTGTATGGGCCGAAAATGAGATTGATCTCGATGCTGATTTTCATCGCAAAATTTTGTTCAGTGAAGAGGCTCATTTTTGGTTGAATGGCTACGTCAACAAGCAAAATTGCCGCATTTGGAGTGAAGAGAATCCACATGAGACGCCATTACATCCACAAAAACTGACTGTTTGGTGTGCTCTATGGGCTGGTGGAGTCATTGGGCCATACTTCTTCCGAAATAATGCTGGAGAGTCAGTTACCGTTAATGGAGACCGGTATAGAGCCATGATAACCGACTATTTTGTTCCCGAATTGGATGGCATGAATGTGGATGAGTTGTGGTTCCAACAAGACGGCGCTACATGCCACACAGCGCACGTCACAATCGATTTATTGAAGGAAACATTCGATGAGCGCATAATTTCGCGGAATGGACCTGTCAATTGGCCACCAAGATCGTGTGATTTGACACCATTGGATTATTTTCTTTGGGGATATGTGAAGTCGCTCGTCTACGCCAACAAACCAGAAACGTTAGGGGACTTGGAAGCCAACATTCGTGGCGTTATTGCCGACATACGGCCCCATATGCTCGAAAAAGTGGTTCAAAATTGGACCTGTAGAATTGGCTTTATTCGAGCCAGCCGCGGCGGCCACATGCCCGAAATCATATTTAAACAGTAATGGCATAAAATTATCCTTCCAATAAAGCCAAATTGATGGACGTTAAAACGATTTTCTTGTGTTTTATTTCAATTCGAAGCTCTATACCTCTAAAAAAAACACCCTTTATATTTTTTTTTGCAATGAAATAAATTTTTTATGCTTTTTTTTCATTTTACAAATAAATTTAATCATTTTTATGTTTGCTATGATACAAATGATATTTTTATATTATGTTAAGTGTTTTAGTCACATTTTGTGTTCAAGAAATGTCTAAAAAAAGCTTGTAAATAGTTGTTTTCGTTTTACACGATTTTTCGATATAAAAATTAATTTTTCGAATTACACGGTTAGGGTTAGGAACGTATCTACCGTGTAAAACGAGGGATAGGTGTAATTTGTTTTCAGAAAAAAAAATATAGAAAAACTTTTACGTTTTTACAATCGGTTTACATAGACTTTAAAGTTTGCTCGCAATTTTAAGTCCAAAATTCTTTTAAGCGTTTCTGACATTCCCAAAGCTTAACAACGTATATCCCGAAAACCAAAATTGTTTTTGAGCATATTTTGCTCACTACGTGTCTTACAAGAATCAAGAGTCAAACTAAACTTTATATTAAGGAACCTCAAACTTTCGCTAGCATTATAAAAGCAGGTGAATTGTCACGGCCTTAAGGGCTCCAAATTATGTGATATAGTGTATATATTAAGTAGGGATGCAACGATACGCATTTCGGCCGATACGATACCGATATACAAAAAAATTAATCATCGATACCGATAACGATATTTATAAAAAGTTGTCGCAGAAACTGACATTGCATTACAAAGACGGAGTAACTATGATGCAAAGTTATAAAATCATTATAAATAAATCAACAGCCGTAAGAAAAGAAGAATTCAATTTTTTAAATTTTATTTATTTTTTCAGTATAAAAGTTAATTATTAAAGTTAACACTAACTAGGAAGCACAACATCCTCAAGTTATGTGGGGAAATGGGATTTCACAACTCTGTTTGGATTAGAACTGCCGTTGAAAACAGTAGCTCGGATGCGACAAAACTCATTTGAAAACTGAAATACATTTGTGCCAATTTTTTAAAAATTTGGTTGCAGAGCCTCATTACACCAAAAACTGAGAGTATCTGCATCTGTTGCAATATTGGGTTAGCGAAAAATATCACACAATTTCTTCTTTGAAAGTATCGAAGCAGAATGAGGACAATGGTTCTTCTTCTTCAGGTTGCTTAATAATATTTTCACAAACACTTCATATTCCCCGTCTGCAGAGGTTTCGGCATATAGTGGTAAATTAATAAAATTTGCAAGCCGATTTTTTGTCGTAGAAATAATCGACCGCGATTGGAATGTTCGTAGTTTATATCGGGAATCAAGCGCCGTTGCTACATAATAAGATTCTTTACTATCCAAATTAAATCTATTTTCAAGAGCTAATAACAGATCGGCGGCTACTTGTTGGAGTACCAGCTGGTTGTCTTTGACTTTGATGTCCTCCAGTACTTTTCGAAGACTGTTAACTAACGGAATGGCGTCGGATAATACAGTAGTGACTTTGCATATTGATTTTGTAAATATTTCAATATGCTTACCACATCCTCCATCATGATGCATACGTCAGTTGAAAGTTCTACTTTGCATTTTAGGCGTGGCAAACAAGCTTGTACTAGAGTAGTAGTCGCCTTAATGCTTCCAGTGACGAGTCCCAACGAGTAGGTATGTCTTGTATTAGAGCGTGTTTCGGAACATTATGTGCGGCTTGCATTTCTTTTAAAATCTTACTGCTACGAGTGGAACGACTAAAGTGTCCATATAATAGATTGCTTTGGTGATCATGTCATTCACCTTCCAGGTTAAAAAAGCTCTTTGAGGCACAGGAACATTTTTTTGTATATATCAGTGTATCGGAAAATGAAAATCGCCGATATCGATACATCAAAATATACCGATATATCGGTAATCGTATCGGTATCTGTTGCATCCCTAATATTAAGACATGCCACTTACACACATGTACATATGGAAGTTAACTGCTGCTGCATGGAGAATGGAAACACTGCTTATCGATGTTAAAACTTGAATTTTTATTTTACATATTTTGCTTTTATAATTTAAAATTAATTACTAAATAAATTTGCATAAAATAATCGAACCTCTAGTTGGCTTAGAATAAAAAAGTGAGAAAAAATTTTGAGCTATTTGAATTAACTAAATGAGCGTAAATTATTTTAAGTAGTTATACATATGTTTTAATGAAGTTGTTGTAATATTAATATTACTGTTGTTGGTGTCATATTAAGATACGTGCTAACTTCTACTTTTTATACCCTACACAGAGGGTATATTCACTTTGTCATTCCGTTTGTAACGCATAGAAGGGGGCGTGGCAGGTATGGAAAAGTATATATATTCTTGATCAGCGTCACCACCTGAGTCGATATAGCTGTGTCCGTCTGTCTATCTGTCTGTCTGTCCGTCCGTCTGTCTGTCTGTCTGTCTGTCTGTCTGTCTGTCTGTCTGTCTGTGTGTCTGTTGAAATCAGGTTTACGCGAAAATTAAGCAAGCTAACTTAATGAAATTTGGCACACAGGTCAAACCTTCTTGCAAGCTGCTAGCATATAAAAATGGGCGAAATCGGTTAACGGCCACGCCTTCCGCCCATACTCTATGTAAATATACCCAAGTCCATTTTAAAAAAAAAATGCTGCGATTTTGATGAAATTTGGTGATTTGTTGAAGATGAGAACAAAATTAAGATTACGCTAAGTTTGAAGTTTGCAAAGGCTCTTAAAGAGGCGTGGCACAGCCCTTAATTTTAACTTTTATAACGCCATAGCTCGTAAACCGTGCAAGATATTGTGATGAAATTTGGTACACGAATATAGAGCTTATACATCTTGAATTGCGCATAAAGTGGACGGAATTGTAAAAGTGGGCGTGGCACTTCTTAACAATTAAAAATTTGGATTTCGTATAACTCCAAATTGGTACATACGATTTTCACTAAAATTTTAGGAATGATACCACTGAAAGTAGTCAACACTACAAGCTACGTCAATATACTGAAAAATTTATTTTAAGGGCGTGGCACAGCCTACAATATTTATAAATGTTATAAAAAGAGAACTAACAACGCAATCGTTATGAAATTTAATATGGCGGATACACTTGCTAAAAGGTGTCTTCTTGCAAAATTTTGGCACCACTGTGCCTGTGGGTGGGGCACCTCCCATATAAGCGAAATACATTGAATGCTATAGATATTGTGCTATGAGAGTAATCTTCATAAAATTTTGTGTAGAGTTGTCGGTTACTATAAGCTTCGGAATTAAATGAAACTTGACAAGATTGCATCAGTGGGCGTGGCACCTCCCTCATTAACATAAAGCTATAAGTGCTATTTTAAGTGAATTATTGGCGCAATTGATCTGGAATTTGATGTAAGTGGTTTACTGGGTATTAGGTGCATATGAATCAAAAGCTTTTGAAATAGCAACAGTGGGCGCGGCACCACCCATACAATTAAAATACCTTAATTGGCATAACTATCGAAATATATGAGCAATCATACTGAAATTTGGTGTAAGAGGTTTGTTTATGGAAGGCTATTTCTGGTTCAAAATCGGAGTGGAGTGGGTGTGTCACTGCCCTAAATTTTAGGAATATTTACGGCAGATATCACAAACTATACAAGGTATTGTGCTAAAGTTTGCTTTGTTTATTGAATCAAAAGTGGGCGGAGTTGGAGAAGTGGGCGTGGCACGTTTCGTGTTTTTTATTTATATTCTATATTTTTCAACATTTCCCATGTTCTTTTGACATTTTCAATCTTTTACTTTTCTCCTTCAATTCCATTCGACATTTTCTTTATTCTTTCGACTTTTTCATCAAATTCTCAATTTCTTTCAACTTTCTTTAATGGTTTTCATATTTTTTCAACATTTTCAGTTTTTTCCAACACTTTCCAACATTTTTGAACCTTTCAACATTATTTTCGACTTATTCAACCTCTTCAACATTTTTTTAACATTTATTTAAAAAAATACTTTCAATGCAGTGTAGGGTATGAGAGTTTCGGCCTGGCCGAAGATAACACCTTTACTAGTTTAAGTTTACATCAGGACTATTATAGGAGCGCAGGATTAATCTATGGAAACTAGTTCAAACTAACAGAGTGAAGCTATCATGGAAAAAGACGGTATGAAAACAGCACAGGTCACTATTTGCTTTTCTATTGTGCATTCCTGGCAAGCCTGAATGCAGTGCTAAGCTGGAGCATTATTTCAACTCACAAGGCGGTGCTCTAATTTTGGTTACTATTACAGGAAACGCAGCGGCTGATGTGCTACCAGCTAGAACAGGATTAGCTGGCAACTAAATTGAGCATAAAGCTGCTTTAACTCTATGCAGCAGCAACACTGACACTGCGTTGGAACGTGCCATACAAAAGAAATTTCGTCGCTGGTAGTCGAAAATCTGAGTTACATTCCTAGGATTAACGAGTCAATTTGGAAAATGTTGCAGAGTGTTGAGTCTACCACCAAGCTTGTGATGCGGTCAGCGCTATTAAATTAACATATGAAGATAATTATGGGCAATTTTGGCAGTCTTTGGGAATGTGCAGAAGAGAAGAGAACTGTGGTGGCAGGTATTATAGGTTTTCACTACAACGTCTTGAGAAATTAAGCAGGCACGTGAAAAATATCTTTAGCTAGAAACACCTTAAATTTTTACATATCGCCATTAAGCTTAGATAGAAAATCACCAAGTTTGGAAATATAATAGCCCTACATCATGCAAAGGCCGTCTCTCATTGTATGCTAATCATGTGTTTCTAGCTTAACACCTGCATACAGCGCTTGGTAAACGGTGTCCATTTACTTTAAGCTGACAATCATTAGAACCTTTTTTTTCCATATCACATTAACGAGTAACATACAACAACAACAACAACAACAAAACTCTAACAGCAGTAAAATGGCGCATGAAATAGATGTAGGTAATGTTACTCCCACAGAGCCAGCATCAGTTCTCTTGGATTTGGAAATATTAGAAAAAAAGTTATTTAGGCAATGAGTTTGCACAAATATTTTGACAATATGCTAGTCCTCATTTGCTTGTTATCCTTCACAGTATTAGCTGTGTTGTTATCATCATTGCCAGCGCACTCACCATCACTGTTGTCATCAACATCATTGCCGTCATTATTATTGTTTTCAGCAATGTCCTTGTTAATGTCTACGTGCCCTACTGTCTTTCCAAACGACGCATCCGCATGCCACAGCCACAGCCACAGCCACAGCAGACTTAACATATTTTGTTAATATTTAGTGTTTTGCTAATGATTAACGAGGGTAAACTTGGTGCGAGTTATAAGTATGCACCCGCCCTTAGACAGTGGCTTAGAAGTTTATATTTTCGTCGAGAAATTCCGTTTGATTGAATTTCACTCAGAATTTGTGGCAGTTTTCTGGTATTTCACATAAGGCGCTATACTAAGCAGACCCATTTTTCTAGTTAATTTCAAAAGCCGATTATGCTTTTAAGGTAACTTAACTATCGGATAAGTGTTAGCAGTCTGTTTGTTCTTGTACACAATTAAACCGTACGCATATTCTTATGACATATAGTTTTGCGTGGAAATTGGTCGCGTATTGGATTCGCCTCATGGCTTTTTGAAATTGTTAATGAATTTGTTTTCATATCAATTTACAAAAAGTTTTATCAAAAAATTTCCGAACTTTTGCACTGCACTCAAATTTAAAGAGTGTAAGCGGCGTTCTTTATCGGCTGATATATCATATAGCCTACACAAAACTCTTTCACAGTGTACGATCATTGTGTAAAAACTTCAATTATTTCTTACATTTCTTCAACTCACAGATTTAATTGTCTAGCGATTATTTGCATGATGATTCTCGGCCACTTTTCCCGATATTCTGGTGGTTTCGCTTCAATGGTTTTTCGCAGCCATCAGCTGCTGATTAGCACAAGATGTCGCAAATTTGAAGGACGAGCCCAAAAAGGCATTCATTATTTCCCAAATTCACAATTTTTGGCAGAGTCAGACATATTTTCAAGTTACAATTTGGTCTGAAACTTTACATGCTTGCTGCGATTTGAAAGCTCTAAAGCTCGCGCATAACTCACTTAAGTATTTTAAAATACTGTGAAACTTTTGCGGCAAGCGCGAAAAGTTGACCATGAAGTTGCGTAATCGAACTTTTTCGAAACTTCCTATAACTTTGGTAATAGCGGATACACTGATATTATGCTGTTCGCAGCGCCGTTTTAAGGCATGGGCCTAAAGTGCGCCGACACCTCGGGAAATAAAATGACCAATTTTAATTTACTACAAAAGAAAAAAAAAACTATTTGGCCGCCCATAGAGTGTACGAGCGTACAATTCGTATTCTTAATTCCATCGTTAATTCAGAAGTTTAGTATCGCTATTTCCAAGTGATACGAAAATTTGAAAGTTGCTCGTCGGTGTGACAAATTTTCGATTTTTTTTGTACTTGGAATGTCTTGGAACCCAAGAAATTTAGAACAAAAGTGCTCAAAATTTGAAAAACGCTATAAGAATTCTGTGAATGTTTGGGCTACATAAAGCACCAAAAAGTTTAAAACAAAACATAGAGCCATGTCAAGTAATTTTCGAAGAGCATAAATCTTATAATTTTTTTCTCAGATACATTACGCTCTACATTTGGTCATAAGACCAAAATATTTGTTTTTTTTTTTTCATTAGAAATATTCTTGATTTTTGCTAAACGCTATAGAGAAAACATGTGAAAATTGGCACCAAAAATTTGGGTACATTATTTATAAAGAAACAAAAGTTTTTACTTAAAAGAATTTTCATCGTTGAGTAAGTTCTTTTTGAGAAAAAAATTTCCAAATTGACGATTTTCTAAAATTTCTAAATTTGCTAAGTTGAAAATGACGAAAATATTGTGGAATTGCAATTTTTTCGGAAAAAATAACTTCACCTCTAATTAACTGCTTTTGATGGCTTTTACCTCCAGCCTCCTGCGTTGCCAACGGCTTTGACATGCAATTAACAGCCACTTGGCAAGCCTGCTAATAGGTTTCAATAAAATGCGACAACATTGAAAATGGTGCTTTAAATTGAGATTTTATTTTATAATACTTTGGAGAAGCCTTACTTTGTTTATCTTTTTATACCCTATGAAATAAGCCATCATGCAGGTCCAAAGATGAGACATTAAAAAAATGATTAATCTGGTCCGGAGATGAGGCGTTGAATGGTTGTATCAGCAAAAATTGTGTTTTTATGTAAACTTTGATCTAGAAGTACTCAGAGCCCCGAACAGCTAGGGATGGACTCTGCGGTGCTATTTTTTAAAGTACTTTAAAATGAGCAAAATTGGATTTTTTTTTGAATTTCATATATGTAAAAAATTTTTAAAAAAATGTTCAGTGGATTTTTTTACATTTGATGTATATCGACAAGTGGTTTGCTTGAGTGCACTCGAAACGACCATCAAGCCACTCGCCACTCGTCACGTTGTGAGTTCATCGAGCATTTTGTGCACAAAAACCACAAATCAAAACAAATTGAAACACCCACCAAGCAGAAGAGGCAAATAAATCGCAAATAAAATATTCTACAAGTTCAAGCACTCGAAGTTTATTGCAAGCAAGCGGAAGCTCATTTCGAGTGCACTCATGCAGAGCTCTAATATCAACTTTAAATTACCCTACCATCACGAATATGACTTTTAGTAAAATTGAAGTGGTTTTGAATTTTTTTTTAAAAAGTCGAAGCCGATTGCCAAACTTTTGTCAGATGTTTTATTTGCATTATATTTTTAAAAGACTTGATAAACAAGGAGAAATACTCAGAAAGAATACTGAAGCTGAAAAAACGAAATCTGGAGGCGACCAAAGGATCAACGAGAGAAGCAGATGCTGCTGGAGCAGCTAACGAGTAAATGCAGAACATACACATACGCAGTGTATTATTAACCCACCGAGTGTCGCTCTAAGCGATATCTAAAGGATCCCACCCCGATGCAATGACATGAAGTCGATCCCGGGTTGGAATTAGGTCTAGGTACGGGGAGACTGGCTTAGAGGGTGCAAGCCCCTCTCACCATAGCTGTGGCGATGGCTATGATTTTGCGTTAAGCATTTTTAGCTCCCCACAAACGAAAAAAAAAAAAAAAAAAAAAAAAAATCAACAATGAAAAAACATTTTATCTCTTTAAAAATATTTTTAAAATCTAAAATTTTGTACTTAGACAAAGCAAACTTCATCAATTTTTTTTTTCGAAGTCAGCTGTTATGCTGTAAGTATGGAGTCAGCGACGTTATACTTAGGTATTCTCTAGAGAAATAATATTAGTTTATAAATAGGTTGCCAGCCTATTTTAACCAAAAAAAAAAAAACACGGTTTATTTTGAGTGCAATTTTTAGTATAAATGTGGTTTAGGCAAAACATGATCAGCTGATTTCATATAAAAATTTTTCACTTTAACATTGCACTGTAAGCTACATTAAAAATGCAGCAAATTAACTTACATATAAATAACTTCGAAGACAATTCTCGAATTGAAAACGCACCGATTTTCGCAACATGCAATGTTTCCTCATTCAAGTTTTCATTTGTGACTCAAACTTGGTTAATGCCCACCGTGTGTGTGATTAGGTGTCAGTGACGCATGATGTATCAAGTAAGTGTTACATTCAGGCACGTGCGCAGGCGGGAGTTTTAGGGGTTCTAACCCCCCCCCCCCCATTGGAAATTTTTTTACATAGACTTTTAGACAATATCTTCTCACTTACATGAAAAGCTAAAAGACCTGCGACTCTTACGAAAAAACAAAACAAAAAATCATTTTTTATGAAAAGAAAAATTAAAAATTTTATGAAAATATCAAATTTGTATAAAAGGCATAATAAATTATGCGCTTGAAAGTTTACTTATGTATGTATATAGCTTTCAAGTGGTACCCATTCTGTTGAGATCAGTTAAAAGTTTCGCAGCAGTAATTTTTGGAAATTCATTCGCAACTTTCGATATTTCACTAAAACAGATCAAAACGAAATTTGTCATTTAAATATCTGGTTTTTTCGGTAAAAAAACCTTATGTTGGAAGTAGCATAAGAAATTCAAAGTGTTGCTATGATTATATTGCTTCAAATTTTTTCCCAACTAAATACCTCCTGAAACCTGTTGTGCCCTTGTTGGTAAACTTTTATAAGCTTTTGTCTGTTCGTAAGCAAATGCTGTGACAACTTTTACATGCGACATCGTTTAAGACCCTACCCTAGACCAACAATGTCTGAAGATCAGCTAAACGGACTAGGCTCAATTAATATATGTACCTCGCGGTGTCGAAATTAATGTACAAAGATTTTTGAACAAGTTTTGTACAGTAACTCCGATAACTAATTACCGAGCCAGAACTTATGAATGTATGTGTATTAAGATGATAAGAAAAAATCGATTGTTTGAAATGATAAGGTCTCCGAGTCTGAAATGGTTCTATAACACGTAAAGTAAACTTCTACAAAGTTTCAGCCAATTTATTAAAAATTAGAGATCGCTAGTTTCATCGGAAGTGTTCTTAAAAATGTTTATTGTCCTTTGATGCTGGTAAAATCAAACGAAATGTAAATTAACTTTCAGAATATCAGCCAGAGGACAAGATAAAACCAGTAATTTGGGCAAAAAAACTTTTATTTTTTGTGATATTTACTTGTGATATTTACTAGAAAATTGAAAAAAAGAAATTTTCTTTGAATACAAGGCACATAAAGAAAATTAAAAATAAAAAATTTACATATGTATATGTTTTGGTCCGAAAATTCATATATTTTTAAATTTTGTGATTTTCAAAAAATCGTATTTTCGAAAATAAGTCCGGAAAAACTTTTTCCAAAAACACATGTCGAACATTTTTAGACAAAGTATTGAAAACAAAAAATTGATTTTGTGAAATCTACAGTTTGAATGTAAAAACGAGTTAGACTTACCCATATGTATATACTAAGCATACATGAGCATATATATTTATATAATATATTTATAAAGCAATATTTGTAATCAGAAGTACTTTTTTTTCGAACTTCATAGCCTGACATGAAATATCCGAAGTTAAAACTGACCACTTAGATGATTTCAGCGCACGGGCCTGGTAACATTGAAGACTTTTCAGCATTACTCGAATGTTTTAACAATCTTTTTCAACATTTGCAGACTTTCTCCACATATTACGACTTTTCAACATTTCATTCAATATTTGTTAAAATTTTCCACATAACGACTTACAAAAATTTTTCAAAAATATTCAAATGTTTCTACATCTTTCGAGTTTTTCAATATTTTTCGACTTTTCAATACTTAAGTATCGAAATAATTACGCTGCGAGCTTTTTTCCTACGCCATTAAGTTTTTATTTGAAAATACTCATTAAATTTCTACTGAGTGTCAAGCGCAGTAGAAATGTCAAAGCGTCCCACTGTGCGACTATTCCCTGTCTTTCAACTCTCTTCATTTACTTCTTGTAGTTGCCAGCGTTTGTTTATTTATTTATTTGTTGTTGTTTGCTGTAGTTCATTTGATTTGTTGTTGCTTCTAATTTTTCCTTTTGTGTTCTTTTTTCTAAGTGTATTATTATAACTTATTTGAAATTTGTTATTCTTTTTTTGTTGTTGTTTTTCGGTACATATCTACATGTACGTATGTATGTATGTGTGTCTGCGTTTGCTTTTGTGTTGTTTGGCTGATGCTGCTGCCGTTATTTTTGTTGTTGTTGTTGACGAATTTCCTTTGTACCCTACTCGGTGGTAGTTGTGTCGCTCTGCTCGGTAGAGTGGGGTGTAGGGTGGTTCTCATTTTCATATTGTTTAGTTAGTTGGTTGGCTGCTACTGCTGCCGTTGCAATTTTTGAATGCTTTGGGGTTTTTACATCTTTGCCGCTGTTGTTTTTTGTTTCTCTGTTTATATATTCGCTTGTTCGTTTGTCCTTGTTTATCATCTCTGTTGTTGTTTTTAGGTATTTAAATGTTATTTGATCCTTTTACCCTTTTATATTTAATTATGCTAATCACTGTAAATGAAAGCAGTCGAATTTCGTTGACAATGTTGCTGTTTTGCTTGTGTCTTCACAAAGTGGTAAAAAAGTTTTTTTGTCGATTGAAAATCAACAACATCCATTGGAATAGATTTGAGTTATGCTTTGGCCCGTTTTAGACCGGGCAACGTTGGAGTCATATTTACAATTTTTTCAAGACAACAATTGGTGCTGTAGCCCGGTTGTGATGCAAAATTCGATGTCATGGACAATGGGCACTATTATTTTGGGGAAGTTTTGCTTACTATTTCCTAAACATATGTTGTTGTTTGTGATTCCAAATCAGCGAGTCAAAATCCATATTGGTAGATATACAGTATGCTCGAGACATGAACATCGGCTAACTTGAACATTGGCTAACGTGAACACATATTATTTACATTGACATTCTATAGCGTGAAAAAAATGAGAAAGCCCTATAACGTGAACAAATTTAAAATGCATTCAACAAAACATTCGTTTTGTTTTCCATATTGGTAGATATACAGTATGCTCGAGACATGAACATCGGCTAACTTGAACATTGGCTAACGTGAACACATATTATTTACATTGACATTCTATAGCGTGAAAAAAATGAAAAAGCCCTATAACGTGAACAAATTTAAAATGCATTCAACAAAACATTCGTTTTGTTTTCTTTATTTGTCGTTTATTCGAATAGTTTTTATAGAACGTAGAGTTCCATAAATAGTTTCTTGTGAGTCATGGCATTATCGCTGTAGTTTTGCCATTTAGTTCAGTGCGCGCTGCTGACTGGGCATGGTTCATTCTAAAGTTTCTCCTGAATATTATCGAAATTATTGTCTCAGATGAAAAAAAGGAAAAAGACAGATTTTTTTTTTTGGGTTTTTTTTATATGACTTGTAATTGGAAATAAACTCAGGTTCACAGGTTTGATTGAGGAAGCTGAAACTTTTGCAGAGTTTTGTTCAAACCGCAAATTTACAAAAGAAGCCTCTTACGGTGTATTTTGTACGCATTTTCAGTTACACAAAAAATGTGGGCGCAGTTTGACAATAGGGGCTAGGCTCTCCTGTATAAAATAATACAGCTAAAATGCTTTATCTTGGCACCTTAAGTAGTTTTTTTTTACGTTTTAGTAATTCGGTTTTTGCGTAAAATTTTAACGAAATTGGACAGAAGCTCTGCCTGCGCCTTTTACAGGTTTGAGCTAGGAAGCTCAAATTATGAGAGAACTATTTTTAAAACTAAAATGTAGGCAAAAAAAATAAAATGTAGGCAAAAAAAATAAAATCTATTAACAAATCTTCGAAAAAATAAAAACCCTAATGTAACTATGAATCATGAATTATGAAACACACTAATGCTTAATTTTCTAATTTTAGAAAATTGTAAAAGTTTCCACCATCGCTAAAAAAAAACAACTTCGCCAACTTGATTTTAAATAGTTCACGTTATAGCGAGTCTACTGTATTCATTTAATAGTATAAGAATGCTGTTATTTCCTTCCATACAATGTTTATCAAATAGGAACTCAAAATAACGTTACCCTGTAAAGTTTTAAAAATGTTGTGCCCTTGGATAATGAATAGTTGTTTCCGAGGATATTTTTTCCGCTGAAACCAAATCAGAATTGTTCTATCGCGTTAGGTTTTTGAACTATTCTAAGCTAAAAGTTAGCGAAAATAAAAGATATCTGAACAAATTCAACGGCATTTGGAAGAGCAAGACTTGTGCTTTAAGATCCCACATATAGTTTTTTGAGAAAAAATGATGCTACATAACCTCAAATATGTCAAAAACAGTGTTTTTTGCACTTTGAGGTTGGACATATCAAAAAAAGTTGATAGAGCAACTCTGAGCTCGGATTTGGTTTAGCGGTGAAAATTATATCGGAAATAACTATTCATTGTCCAGGGGCAAAATCTTGCAGCGATGTGTTATTTCATAACACTCATAAACATTGATCTAAATGTAATAAGAGCTGGCACAAAGTTTTGGTTTTCCAACGCATTTAAAATTTTTGCATCTAGAATATATATCCGAATTGGTTTGTCCATTTACCCTAACATGTTAAAATTTAAAAAAAAATGGGTGTGAGATCGTTAGAGTAAATAAAAACCATAGTTTAACCTAGGCTAAACTGTTTCATCATAACACGGATGAACTGGTTTGGCCTAGGAAAAACTAGTTTATCCTAAAAACTAGTTTAGCCAATAACATATCTACTTTCAAACCGAAATTCAAAATATAACTTTGGAAAATATAAATTATTTTATGAAAGTTCGCACCAGTCTAATTACATGAATTGTTGATATTTTCGGGAATATCGATTTCAAAGCCGATTCAAAAGAAATTAATGCGTAAACAAATTTATTTAAATGGTTTTTTTTTTTGTAAATTCAAAGCATTTTTTAATAAAAAACCGGTCCATAAACTTATTTCATTGTTCTTGAAACTTTTCTTGTTTCCATTATTTTCTCACGTAGCATAAGGCTTCCAAAAATATCATAAATTGGAGCATGACGGCATCTGATGAGCGCGTCAACATTAAGGATGATCCTGGGCCTCGAAACTTTCAGAATTCGGTGAAAAATTGCACATACATATCGTATATTGCGTAGCAGTACGCTGATGGTAAGCCAATTTTCACAGCCGTACAAAAAAACGTTTGACATTAGCAGGAACGTAGAATGCCATCCATTACGGAGCTGAGCCAGCTATTGCCTATTTATTATATAATCCGATTTTTAGACATAATGCTTGTACCCAGATATAAATAATTGTTATGATAGGCTTTTATGTTTTTCGATAAATTTAATCCATCATTTTCTATTTCTATCAGCTGTCAACGTGTCAGCCCAATTAATTTTTTTTCTCCCATCAATGAAACTCGGAAATAGATTTTTTTTTTGGAACTCATTCTGTACTGCTCATCGGGTTGTGTGAAGTCTTAAAAAACTGTGATGCTAATTTTCAATGTTTTTTGAAAAAAAAAAGAAAACAATTTAAAAACGTGCAACAAATGTAGAAAAAATTGAAATATATTGAAAGTCTGAAAATTTTGATGTGTCGAAGTGTGCCGAAATATGTTTAAAAGGTCAAAAGTCTTCGGAAAAATTCGAAACTTACGAAAACGAAGATATATGTCGAAAACTATCAGAAAACATCGAAACTTACCATAAAAATTAGCCTAATCGAACAATATTGGCTAGCCCGAAATTAGTCAAAAACTTTTCAACAAGTCCGAAAAAGTCGATACTCATGAAAAAAAACTTCTAGCAATATATCGAATAACTTCAAAATCAAAACTATCGACAAAGTCAAAGTAAGCCAAAAGCTTGTGATAGAAAAAATTAAAATCCAAATATCGGTTATTTTGGATCTAAGAACCTTAAATTCAAAACTTACGATTATTTTTGGTTGAAAAAATAAAAATCCATCCATCCATCTATAAGAAAATTCATTGTCGCTATGGTCCCTGATTAAATGACGCCAGATTTGCCATTTTGCCCACTGTGCTCTGGTTGGGCGAATGGATATGTTTTTATACCGTACACAGAGGGTATATTCACTTTGTCATTCCGTTTGTAACGCATAGAAGGGGGCGTGGCTGGTATGGAAAATTGTATATATTCTTGATCAGCGTCACCACCTGAGTCGATATAGCTGTGTCCGTCTGTCTGTCTGTCCGTCTGTCTGTCTGTCTGTCTGTCTGTCTGTCTGTCTGTCTGTCTGTGCGTCTGTCTGTTGAAATCAAGTTTACGGGAAAACCCAGCAAGCTAATTCAATGAAATTGGGCACACAGTTCACACCTTCTTGCAAGCTGCTAGCATATAAAAATGGGTGAAATCGGTTCACAGCCACGCCTTCCGCCCATACTCTATGTAAATATACCCAAGTCCATTTTGAAAAAAAGTTGCTGCGATTTTGATGAAAATTGGTGATTTGGTGAATATGAGAACAAAATTAAGATTAAGCTAGGTGTTAAGTTTACAAAGGCTCTTAAAGGGGCGTGGCACAGCCCTAAATTTTAACTTTTATAACGCCATAGCTCGTAAACCGTGCAAGATATTGTGATGAAATTTGGTACACGAATACAGGTCTTATGAATCTTGAATTGTGCATAAAGTGGGCAGAATTCTAAAAGTGGGCAGAATTCTAAAAGTGGGCGTGGCACTTCTTAACAATTAAAAATTTGGATTTCATATAACTCCGAAATGGCACATACGATTTTCATTAAAATTTTAGCGATGATACCACTGAAAGTAGTCATCAATACAAGTTTCGTCAATATTCTGGAAAAATTCGTTGAAGGGCGTGGCACAGCTTACAATATTTATAAACGTTATGAAAAGAGAACTAACAACGCAATCGTTATGAAATTTAATAAGGCGGATATACTTGCTAAAAGGTGTATTCTTGCAAAATTTTGACACAATAGTGCCAATGGGTGTGGCACCTCCCATATATGCAAAATACGTTTAGTGCTATAGATAGTGTGCTATCTTCATAAAATTTTGTATAGAGGTGTCGGTTACTATAAGCTTTGAAATTAAATGAAACATGACAAGATTGTGGGAGTGGCGCCTCCCTCATTAACATAAAGTTATAAGTGCTATTTTAAATGAACTATTGGAGCAATTGATGTGAAATTTGATATAAGTGGCTTATTGGGTATTAGGTACATATGAATCAAAAGCTGGCAAAATAGCAAAAGTGGGCGTGGCACCTTCCATACAATTAAAATACCTTAAGTGGACTAACTATCGAAATATATGTCAATTTCATTCGACATTTTCTTTATTCTTTCAATTTTTTCATCAATTTTTCAGCATTTTTCATATATTTCGACTTATTCAATTTCTCTCGACTTTCTTTAATGGTTTTCATATTTTTTCAACATTATCAGTTTTTTCCAACATTTTTGAACCTATTTACATTATTTTCGACTTATTCAACCTCTTCAACATTTGTTTAACATTTATTTAAAAAGTACTTTCAATGCAGTGTAGGGTATGTGAGTTTCGGCCTGGTCGAAGATAGCACCTTTACTAGTTTCATTTCATTTGTGTTGATTTGCAGACCTATTTTTTTCGCGGACTGCTTGGGTGGGGAGGACTTATATGTCATATGCATAATCGTGGTCTTTCACAACTGAAAGTCCATTGAATGCAACGATTTGTCTAGGGATCGCCTAGAGGCTCTAGGCTAGAGCTCTGCCGAGAACATTGTTCAGTACAATCAGCAACGAAATTGGTGAAAGTAGCCAACCTTGGCGCACATCTGAGACGGACTAAAATGAATCAGTAAGGTTTCCGTTATGTAATGCGAGTACTATACATTTGAAACTTTCGCATTGAGCCTTGATGAGATTAATTTTCACATCTTTTGTTCAATGCATCTCAAATGGAATTGCGGTCGATGCTGTAGTCAATGGAAGTTGCACTACTTGACTTAGAGTGACAAGAATTGCTTTAATGTGGAGAAAAGTTACAAAGGAACGAAGTCATTTACTTAAATTTAGGTTCTTTTTTTTTTAATGGCGGTCAAAATTCAACCAATGCTTAACAAGCAAGTCGTATGTTCAATATATCATTTAACATATCTCTAAAAGAATTTTGCATGGTTTTTATGAAAAAAGGGATCAAAAAGCAGTGTTAACGAACTGAAAAGAAATACACAACATTCTAACATTTGTCAACAAAAAATGTTGATGAACAAAAATTCGAAAAAACCTTCAAGTCTGGAGCTAGAAGGAGACATCACAGTGTCCAAACAAAAAACAAGTTCATATAAAATATAAATATTTTTCAACTGATTACTTGTTAATAGAGCCGACTTTGGATCGCGCAAGGCACTAAAATTAAAAAAATTTTCCATACATTTATATATGATATAAGTAAGTATTCTCATATATATTGAAGCGCATAAAAAATTATGCTAGGCCCCGTGCAACCCGGCGAGTTTGCCTACATTAAAGGTGGCTCTGCTTGTTAAGTACTAAAAAAGAAGTACAAAAAAGGACAGTGCTTCGAACAATGCAGTGGGCCAAACAGAAGTACCTACTGTACTAAATGGGGCCTACCAGTGCCCTTGGGCGTTATGGTAAGCCTAAACTGGTAGTAGACAGGATTTTGTACTGTGCTTGGTTACGCTAGTGCGTAGGGCTTGAGATTGGCTTTCGTTGTATAGTCCTTTTTCAAACTACTAAGCTTGACCAGAGGTGAAGGTGTAAACCAATCTGGTATCACGGTTTGTTGGGAGCCCCTAGGAGTTCGGTTCTAGCCCAACAGTGCATGAAGCCCATTTGGGCAGATCGCATGGGAAGGATTCGTGGTGGCTGTGGTTGAAACCTAACTCGTAGGAAGATTAATAAACTAACGTAAATTGCCCGATGTGGAGTTGCATTCTCAACCAAGTGGCCGTTCTTAGAATTGCAAGAGATCCTAGATAGGTCTCAGCTCGAACCAATGGTCAAGTTATGTCCATAAACATAGATTTACTTTACTTGGTAACTGTATTAAATGCAGTCGTCCCTGGGTTAGGGACGTATATAAATTAACTCATGTGCGTGAAAATCACATTGTAGCATTAAGCCATCAAGGCAGGTGGTCACATTAAATACATAGGACTCTGTACTCCCAAAAGAATTAGGTCACTTTAGGTATGACTTATTTATTGAGATTTCATTTCATTCAAACACTAAGCCGTGCTATGCAGAATTAAAAGAGAGGAACAGAATGGTAACGTTCTGGCCTACGTACAAAAAACTTTATTCGCTTTGTTTTGGTTTTGACTCGCGATTGCTACCCGAACCCGTGCCAAGTGTAGTGATCGTTTTTGTCATTAGATTTGTATTAGTGATGCCATGTTTTGGTAATCAAATACGGGTAGCATGATCCGGTAAACCATTTTCGAGTCAAAAGCCGTTCTTTCCAGGGTCCCGAGCTTCTCCAAGCGATATCCAAAACAATTTTTCGCACTATCTAACGCTTGAAAAAACAAAATTTTTACCTGAAAATGGGTCAAAAACGATTACCATCGTACGCGGATTTATTGTCTGGTCAAAACTACTTTTTTCCAGGGTTCCAAGTCTTCCTTAGTGATGTATAAAATTTTTTTTTAGCTATCTTCCAATTGAAAGAAAATAAGTTTTTTTCCGAATCCAATGACAAAAATGTTTGTGAGTTTAACACGGAATGCAGAGGGAAAAAGTTAACGCTCATAGAACAGAACGAAATCAAACCATAAGATAGAGTTTTTTTTTACATTCTCTGCTTTTGACCAATCGTGACCCTAGATAGACTATCTATGTTCCAATGTGTATAGATTGGACTAGGAATCTTATGCCTATGAACACATGTGTATATGGAAGAAAATCTGTACTGGAGTAAATTCTCGGAAAAGTAACGTTAACGCTCACGCAGCGCTTATGTTACACATAAAACTTCTATCGACTTTTATAAAATGTTTGGACACAAAATTTTGCGACTTTCGCAACATTTTTTAACTTTATTAATAATTTTTGACTTCAGCAGCATCTCTCGAAACTTTCACAATTTTTCGACCTGATGAGTATTTTTCGAATTCTGCTGCAACTTCTTACGACATTTCTCGACTTCCGCAACATTTTGCGACGCCTTCAATATTTTTCGACTTCCGCAACATTTTGCGACTCGTTCAACATTTTTTGGCTTTGGCAACATTTTGCGACTCCTTCAACGTTTTTCGACTTCCGCAACATTTTGCGACTCCTTCAAAATTTTTCGACTTCCGCAACATTTTGCGACGCCTTCAATATTTTTCGACTTCCGCAACATTTTGCGACGCCTTCAATATTTTTTGACCTGCGCAACATTTTGCGACTCCTTCAACATTTTTTGACCTCCGCAACATTTTGCGACGCCTTCAATATTTTTCGACTTTGGCAACATTTTGCGACTCCTTCAACGTTTTTCGACTTCCGCAACATTTTGCGACGCCTTCAATATTTTTCGACTTCCGCAACATTTTGCGACTTCTTCAACATTTTTCGACTTCCGCAACATTTTGTGACGCCTTCAATATTTTTCGACTTCCGCAACATTTTGCGACGCCTTCAATATTTTTCGAATTTTGCAACATTTTGCGACGCCTTCAATATTTTTCGACTTCCGCAACATTTTGCGACGCCTTCAATATTTTTCGACCTCCGCAACATTTTGCGACGCCTTCAACATTTTTCGACTTTTGCAATATAGTATTTCGACACTATCAATATTTTTTCAACTTTTGCATTTATAATTTTCTTTACTCATTGTCTGTTTAGCTACTTGTTTTCATAACTAACGAAATTATTTCTTTCCCTGTCCAAACCCTTGAAATGAGGTTTATGCCAGTGAGCATATTAACAAAGATAGAAAGTTATGAAGGAGAACAAACAAGAAAGATCTCATTAACCTTTTTTTTTCTAATTTTTCTAATGGATACCTTTGTGCATATGATAAACAAAACACTACAGACAAAACATCTTACTTGATTCATGTCTCTGTATGTATATGTGCTACATATACATACATGTACTTGTACTTTTATATACACGTGCATGCAAGAATTTACCATGCAATATGTATTACGGTTTTATTGTCTAATGTTTTAGCCCGCCAGCCAGTCAGCCAACTTGCCTGGTATTGTCTTTGGTTAATAAACATTAGACCAAGTCAGGCGTGACAGCCTGCTTTGGCCCACACACACACACACACACACACACACACACACACACACACACACACACACATCCTCACATTCAGACTATGTAGCAATGCATAATCCATGCCCGATTATTTCGAATCTGTCTGATCGTCTGTTTGTCGCTGCCATAATAACGTGCTGTTAATTGAAGTGTGGTGCGGTGCGGTGTGGTGTGGTATGGTATGGTTCAATATGGTGAAATGTAGGTTTTTATCCAAGGTATTACGTATTTACAACCAATGAGAGACAAACGACTTTTTCCATCTCACTCGTATGCACATAGAACTTATTTGGGTGCCAAAACGAAACGTACGAACTTTGTCGAACGACGACGCGCCCCCACATTGGTATTGCTTTCGTTGCTGCTGTAGCTTTTGTTGTTGTTGTTACTGTTGCTATTATTATTGTTGTTGTTGTTGTTGTCGTCGCTGTAAATAAAAGGATAATGCTATACGCCGCATTTTATTGAAAAAGGTATACCAACCAACATAACTAGGATGGAGCACGCAGACTGAAAAGCAACTCCATATAATCACAGTCATAGACAAAACGGTAGGGCTGCTGTGCCGTTGTTTTTTTTTTTTTTTTTGGATTTCTGTTTGTAATTTGTCCATGGGACAGATTGAAATACACGTACTAATTATATATAAACCGATCTTTTTCCATACATCTGAAATTTTCTAACTTATTAGAAAATTTTAACCAAAAAGTTTCATTTGACCAAATCTGACTCGTATTTTTAACATGGCGTGGAAAGGCAAAAAAGGGTTAAAATCATGAAAATGGATGAATGTTCTGCTTTGTCAATATATGTACATTGGGGAGTGCCCTAAAATTACTATTTTTCGGTGCTTTTTCATATCGATGCTGGCACTTATCTGTACGGTTAGATCTGGCTCATATTTTTATTTTTGATGCCCACATACATACCCTTTCAATTGACCATATGAAGGCAAACTTTGCACTCTTTACCTGAGCGGTAGAATTAATTAAAAATTTTATATTGTTCGGTGTTCTATGATTAAAGTGCAATTTTGGGACACTCGCACCCCGTCTATGATCGCTTAAAATAAATTTTAACGACACAGTAATGTTCAGAATGACAATATCCACGAGTTTAAGACCAAGCCGATTGAAGAAAAAAAATTCGAACCACCCTAATGTACGTAGATCGAAGATGCGCTTCTTAAAGTTCGGCCGGTTTATCGAAATAAGATCGCAAAAAGATCAGTCTTGATATGGCAAAAAATTTGTTGCACATTTTTTTTTCTATGGAATATGCCGAGTAAGACATTAAACATAAACAAAAAATTGTTACATATTTTTTGTTTTTTTTTTTCTCTTTTGCATTGTAATCAAAAATAATTTTAAAGACTACAAAACAAAAAAGTTACAAAGATTTTTTTAAAAGTTTTTAGAAACAAAAAATTTTTATTAATTTTTTTCGATTTTTTTCTATGAATATACATATGTGTATTTAGATAAACTTAGCCTATTATTATTAAACTTATACATATATGGAACGTTTCACGTCAGACGGCTCACTTACCTGCACAAAAATTCGTCTGACCGATCAAGCAGTGCCGGATCTAACATGGCGTACATATTTTTTAAAAATCAACCGATTTGTATCAAATTTGGGGATCACTGATCGCGAATCCGAGATGAGATTTTTAAGTTTCAAGTTGGTTGACCCAATATGGTGGTCAGTAACACAAACCATTATCTGGGATCCATAATCTTGGAAGTTACAAATCGGACCTTGGATTCTTGATCAATGATCTCCACACCAAAATCAACGTGTACCAAATTTGTTACAAATCGGTTGATTTTTAAAAGAAATGTCCGTCATGTTGGTTACGCCATCTAAAATTTGAGTATTCTGGATATCTAGTCCCTACTTCGCAATTGACGACTCCAAACACCTTTATATAACGAATTTAGTAGAAATCGGCTAAGTTTTGAAAGTTTCGACTGCCATCTTGGATTCGAGATTTTGAGTTTGACAAAACTGAACTTGAATTTGTAAACAGTGATAATCAAATCTGCCGTATACGAAAATTGTTGCAAATCAGTTGACTCTCAAAAATTCCGCCATCATATTGGATTTTTCATCGCCATGTTGGATTTTGTCAACCTACCATAACTGATCATATATTATTATTATTATTAATTTAATATTACAAAGTAATTAATTACTTCACAATGGTTGGTTAAGAGCACTAGCAGCCAGGCCATCGACTACCTGATCATATATTGTTTAAATATAAGTGTTAGCATGTCACAAGGACTTTAAGTTTAGTGACGCTCACTCGTCGTAAGCTATCGCAAAAGTCACAAACGTCGCAATCTCCAGATAAATCTCGTTTTCAGAAAATTTTATCCAAGCAAAAGGATTATTAGAGAAAAAAATTGAATAAAACTTTCTAACGTGTCGTTGTATGGATTTATTGTCAGACAAAAATTTATGAATGAAATAATTTTTATTATTTTGAACTTCGAATTGGTCCTTTTTACAAAGGCACGCAGACTTACAACCTACGGTCGTAAACGTCGCAATAATCGCGCGACATTTGCAACTTTGCTAACACTGGTTTACACAAAAAAAAATGTTCAAACGTACCACCTAAATTAAAAAAATTGTTTATTCAGCAAAAAAATCAGCGAAAAAATCCGAAATTTTTCTCAAAAGATCTACACACTTTTGTTGATGACTTGATGGTGGGGAACACGCTCTGATGTTTCCTCGTTATGAATTTTTGAGATTGAAAAGTCACGTCAGTTCTGATATGGCAATGCGTGTAAATAATTATTTGAGTTGTATCGTGGTATGAAGTTATATTTTTAACAGAATATATAACGCGTTACACCGCGCAATTCACTCTCCCATTTCAATGTAAGGACCCGCCCAGAAAAAACTTACGTTTTTTTTCTTTTTTTTATTAATTATGGCTAGTGTTTGGTATAAAAATAATTGAAAACAAATTCACAATATTTTTTTTCACAAAAAAAAGACCGCTCCGGTCCTTCAAAGCTGTTGCAACGCCAGTACATGTGTACTTTTCAACCTATGACCCCATAGAGATCCTCTCACTTTAGAAATTATGAGTTTGTGACTATGCTTTAAATCATTGCATTCAAATGCCAGCGATTATTTATTTATTTATTTTTTAATGTCTTTGTATAACAATATCCCTACAGACTACTTAAAAATAAAATGTACAAGTTGATATAAAACTATTAATCAACTAACAACTAAATGTAACTTAAAAAAAAACTAGTAAAGGTGTTATCTTCGGCCAGGCCGAAACTCACATACCCTACACTGCATTAAAAGTACTTTTTAAATAAATGTTAAAAAAATGTTGAGGAGGTTGAATAAGTCGAAAATAATGTAGAAAGGTTCAAAAATGTTGAAAAGTGTTGGAAAAAACTGAAAATGTCAAAAGAATATGGGAAATGTTGAAAAAATAGAATAGAAATGAAAAAACATGAAATATGTCACGCCCACTTCTCCAATACCGCCCACTTCTGTTTCAATAAATGGTATTCGTAATTGACATGCACAAACCAAATTTTACCACTATAGCTTGTATAGTTAGCGATATGTGCCGTAATTATTCTTAAAATGTAGGGCGGTGACACACCCACTCGTAGAATCCAGTCCGATTTTGATCCAAAAATAGCTTTCGATGAACAAACTTCTTACACCAAATTTCAGTATGATTGCTCATATATTTCGATAGTTATGCCACTTAAGGTATTTTAATTAAATGTGAGGTGCCACGCCCACTGTTGCTATTTCGCCAGCTTTTGATTCATATGTACCTAATACTCAGTAAACCACTTACATAAAATTTCAGATCAATTGCTCCAATAGTTCACTTAAAATAGCACTTACAACTTTATGTTAATTAGGGAAGTGCCACGCCCACTGATGCAATCTTGTCAAATTTCATTGAATTTCAAAGCTTATAGTAACCGACACCTCTACACAAAATTTTATGAAGATTACTCTCATAGCACACTATCTACAGCATTAAACGTATTTTTCTTATATGGGAGGTACCACACCCACCGGCACTATTGTACCAAAATTTTGCAAGAAGACACCTTTTAGCGAATATATCTGCCATATTAAATTTGCGTTGTTAGTTCTCTTTTTATAACGTTTATAAATATTGTAGGCTGTGCCACGCCCTTAAAATAATTTTTTCAGTATATTGACGTTGCTTGTATTGTTGACTACTTTCAGTGGTATCATCCCTAAAATTTTAATGAATATCGTATGTGCCAATTTGGAGTTATACGAAATCCAAATTTTCAACTGCTAAAAAGTACCACGCCTACTTTTTCAATTCCGCTTACTTTATGCGCAATTCAAGATTTATAAGATCTGTATTCGTGTACCAAATTTCATCCCAATACCTTGCACGGCTTACGAGCTATGGCGTTATAAAAGTCAAAATTTAGGCCTGTGCCACGCCCCTTTAAGAGCCTTTGCAAACTTCAAACCTAGCCTGATCTTAATTTTGTTCTCATCTTCACTAAATCAACAAGTTTCATCAAAATCGCAACAACTTTTTTTCAAAATGGACTTGGGTATATTTACATAGAGTATGGGCGGAAGGCGTGGCCATTAACCGATTTCGCCCATGCTAGCAGCTTGCAAGAAGGATTGACCTGTGTGCCAAATTTCATTGAGTCAACTTGCTTAGTTTTCTCGTAAACCTGATTTCAACAGACAGACAGGCAGACAGACAGACAGACAGACAGACAGACAGACAGACAGACAGACAGACAGACAGACAGACAGACAGACAGACAGACGGACACAGCTATATCGACTCAGGTGGTGACGCTGATCAAGAATATATATACTTTTGCATACCTGCCACGCCCCCTTCTATGCGTTACAAACGGAATGACAAAGTGAATGTACCCTCTGTGCAGGGTATAAAAATTCAATAACTTAAATAATAAATATATAAGCTATTTAGCACTTTCTTAAAGGACAATTTTGAAAGCGAAAGATCTAAATTAACGTTAGCAGATAGTTCATTATATAATGCTAAAGCACGAGTTCTAGGCTCATTAAGTGCATATTGAGTTCTGTGGATTTGAGAATGAAATAATACATAGTGGCGCAACGTTCTTGTAGGAATATTAAAATTAACAAATCGCAATATATGAGCACAGTCAATATTATCTGAAATGAGATCGTGAATAAAAAATTAAGGATTGAATCTTTCTTCTTGTTTCGAGTGATTTTAAGTCCAGTAACATGATACGTGCATTATAGGAAGGCACAGATACTTCAAAATTCAAGGAACGCAAGGCGAATCTTGAAAACGATTTTTGAATTTTTTCCTATCGAAAGCAATGAATCATATAGAAAGGACTCCAAATAAAGGAAGCCGTACAAATGAGTTGTAGAGACAAGTCAGAGTATAAGTGTCTGAAAATTCAGAACTATTACTACGTATGAAAGCAAGTAAGGAATATGGTTTTGGAACAACATAATTTATGTGGTCAACAAAGGTGAACTTAGAGTCAAATATAACACCTAGGTCTTTAATTGAATTAGCAAACTGTAAAGGAATGCCAGAGAGATAATACGTGTAGATGCAAACATTTTTGGACTTCGAGTATGACACATAAAGGCATTTATTGATATTTAATGGCAAACAAATTGACAAACTCCAAGAAAGCAAATTATTAAGATCGCTCTGTAGAAAAGCAGCATCATTCAAGTCAGTTACTTTACTAAATAACTTTAAATCAACAGCATACAGCAAAGCTTTTGCTGAATGGAAACATTTACAGGTAGTCCCCGACTTACGACCGTTCGACTAACGACTATTCGCACTTACGACTAATTTTTTTTTCAATTTTTTTCATAGAAAATGCTTAAAATAGTTTCGGGGAATCCCTAAAATATGTATATGAGAAAAAATTTAAAAAAAAAAACAGTAGTATGTACAAGGATTCGATTTATTTCAGTACAAATAATACGTTTGTTTAAGTGAATAATTTTATATCATCCCAAAAATGGCTGGAACTAGTAGTACAGTATGTATGTAATATTTTTCTTTAGTTATTTTTTATGAAACTCGACTTACGACTTAAACGACTTACGACCGATGACTAGGAACCTAACTCAGTCGTAAGTCGTGGACTACCTGTAATGACATCATCAATAAATGGGATGAAAAGCAAGTGGGCAAGAATACTACCTGAGCAAGTACTCCTGAGGAAGCAATGAAATAGTATGACTTAACACGTTTTATCTCCACAAAACATACTCTAGATTGGAAGATAGGAATGGATCCACTTTAAAAAAGTAGAATGGAAAACCATTTTAGAAAATTTAGCTAATAAAACATTATGAGGGACTTTGTCAAAAGCCTTAGAAAAATCCGTATAGAGAACATCAATTTGATGTCCTTGTTCAAAAGATGAAATGTAAAATTTCGAGAAAACTGCTAAGTTTGTTACAGTTGACCGACCAGCAAAAAAACCATGCTGTTCAGGGCAAATATAACGCTTAACTAAGAAAAATAAATTATCTTTAATAACGCTTTCAAAGAGCTTAAACACATTTGAAAGCTTAGAAATAGGTCTGTAGTTTGTGATATCATTTTTACAGCCACTTTTAAATACCGGAGTAATTGATGCAATTTTCCAACAATCAATAAAATTAGCCATCATTAATGATTTATTGAAAATTTCACACAAAGGCTTACACAAAGAAAAAGCACATTTATTAAGCAAAATGGATGAGATGCCATGACTATCAGCCTTAAGCGAAATTTTCATTTTTGACATAACATTAAAAGTCTTCACTTCAGACAGGACAACAGTTTCAAGGTCCAAAAATGACTCAACATTATCTAAAATTGTCACGTCAAACTCAGAATTATTAATTTCAAAATTCGACTTAAAGTAAACTGCAAATGTCTTCAATTGCGAAAGAATGATTACCATTATAATATGTAGACGTTGGAATGCAAGAGCCATCAGGCTTGGATTGAACAAAATTCCAAAATGATTAAGGATTAGTTTTAATACTATTTTCACGCCTCAAGATATATTGTTTATAGAGGAATTTATTTAAAAAATTAAATTCCCTCATATAATGAGTATACTTTAAAAAATACTGAGTATCATTAGTAGACTTAAATAATTTAATATATTTATTAGGCAGAGTTTTTAATTTTTTTAAGACCCCTAGTATGCCAGCATTTAGCATAGCAACTGCTAATACAATGCCTCAAGTGTTCGAAAACATTTGCAAAACCAATGGCATTATGTATTTCCAATTCAAAATCAAAAATTGGAAGTTTTTCTAAGCACTGCCATGTTAACGAGCTACTGAGTTATCACAAAGTGGGGTTGAAATTTTTTTAACTGACTTTAAATTCGCCGGGCAATAGCAAAATATAATTAAAACTGGCAACTATCTTAAAAGACTAATGTATTTTTTTTGCTTTAAAGATGACACACAATAGCAGCATCATCCTTTGCCCATCCCTCTTTTTTCACAAAAATCTGCAAATGCGTTAAGAACTGCAGTGCAGTGTAGCATATTAAGCGATTTGCTTGCAATCAGTACAGATCGCTTCGTTGGTGATACCACCATTAAAATCTAAACTCCAAGCCAACTCCTTCCATCTCCATAATGAAAGAACATTACAAAAACAAAAAAAAAAAAATTAAAAGCCTTTGAAAACCAAGAGCAGATAGTGACGGATGAATGATAAAAATCAAACCTCGAACTGGCGTTCAACCTTTGCGCCTTGCATAATGACACGGCGACATTTAAGCGCTAACAGCACTTATATTCGCATTGCGTCAAGCCATAGGGTGTTGAAGGGTGATTACGAGTATGACAACGCCGCAGTGACAGTAGCAATAATAGCAGCAACCAACTACAACAACCTTCAGTCTATGCAAACGAGCGCGTTAATTGTTACAGCCGAGTTAAGAGTCTCACTCATGCACATCGTCGTATACTTACTATCTACTATTATTAAATGAGCTGAAATTGTATGTAAATACACAGGGCTGTATCTAGGGGGGGATGCTAGGGTATAAAACCCTCCCCCTCCCCCTCCCCCCGAAATATTTTGACGGACACTATATAGAAACAATTTTGCAAAGAATATACACTACGTAGAAAAAATCTCATATCCAAGACCCATCCCCCCCCCCCCCCCCCCCCGAAATAAAATCCTGGATACGTCATTGTAAATACACATCGCCCGTTTGCTGGTAGAACGTCATAACTCAAAACAGCTAAAGCTGGAGAAAAACGTAGTTAAAATTTTCAATAAATTGCTGTTTATATGAAAATTTAGAAAAGTATATCTCTGTTCACAAGCCAAGTTTATTAGTTAACTTTCGGATTTTTTCACACAAAATTCAACATGAAATGGCGAATATTTCTACATACAGTCATACAAAAAAGTATTCGTAATTTTTTTTTTTTTTTTAATTAAACACTCTTTTTTTTATATTTTGCATGTAATTTATTTTCACAGAATTCATTTAATATACAGTGCTCCGTCGATTATCCGGCAATCTATTAACCGGCAAAGGAAAAAAAAATTCGAGTTTCCTTTTTATATCGATTAACCGTGATTACCTCTATTAACCGGGAAATTTTTTTTTCGTTTAAATTTGTTTTTTTTTTTTTTTTTTTCGGTTACTTTTGTGAATTCATAATGTGAATAAAAGATATAAAGGGGGATCCCCTCGTTTGTTTACAATGTGTTAGAAGCATATTAGTTGGCTCTTGAAATTTAAGGAGTGCGGATGTTTGTGCTTAATTTTATAATGGCGTCAGCAATAAAACAGCAAAGAAAAGTGTTAACTATTGAAGAAAAAATTAAGATTATTAATGAACATTTAAAAAAAAAATGTTTCTGTTAAAATTCTCTCTCAAAAATACGGAGTGGCTACGCAAACACTTTACGACATTATTAAAAACAAAGACAAAATTTTAAAATTTTTGTGCAGAAAGTGATTCTGTTATTGGTTTTCGAAAACGAAAAAGTTTGAAGAATGCGAAAGAACCAAAAGTGGATTTTGCAACTTACGAATGGTTCCGGCAAGAACGATTTAAAGGAACTCCAATTTTCGGTGCAATGGTAATGGAAAAAGCTAAAATGTTCCACTCAAAATTAAACATCAATTCAAAGTGTTTGTATTCTACCGGCTGGCTACAAAAATTCCAAAAACGACATGGAATTCAACAACTTAAAGCTCAAGGAGAGAAAGCTTCAGCAGACTATGTAGCTGCAACAATGTTTGTGGAAAAATTAAGTAAATTTATATCAATGCAAAATCTCACCAATGAGCAAATCTACAATGGAGATGAAACAGGCCTTTTTTGGAGGTGTTTGCCTGAGAGCAGTTTGGCTTCTCATAACGAACATTTTATAGATGGGCATAAGATGTCAAAAGAGAGACTTACTACATTGGTTTGCGCTAATGCAGCTGGTACACACAAGTGCAAAGCGTTAATTATTGGAAAAAGTGCTCGGCCAAGAGCCTTAAAAAATATCCATGAGCTTCCTGTAACTTATAAGTCTAACATAAGAGCTTGGGTAACACAGAATATATTTTTGAAATGGTTTAAAAATAATTTTGTACCAGAAGTGAAAGACCACTTTAAGCAAATCGGTCTTAGATAGGATATGTATAAACATTCATTTTAGTTAAAATAAAAATTTTAAAAACTACACAAAATTTTACTGTAATTGAAGGAACTTTAATGAACGTTTTTCAAAAAGAAAAAAATAGTTTTATTGTCCGTTCTGGCGACACAGACTATTTTAAGCTGATCTATCGATGATATCGGTTGCTTACGTGTAGATCTCTTCAAATCGGCCCACAAATGTTCTATGGGGGCTTATGTTAGGAGACTGGCGAGGAGTTTGCAAAATATTCGGAGTGTTGTAAAGGATACATAGCTTGGTGTGTTTGTGCAGTTCTTGCTTGTAATAATGTCCCGAAAGACCCATTTTTTCAGCGTTAAACTCTAAATTATTTTGTGGTTGTTGTTATCAAGTGGTTCATTTTCCCATTAATAAATTTCATTCTTCTAACCCCATTTGCTGCCATGCACCCCCATAGAAGCATATTGCCACCACCATGTTTAACTGTAGGGCAGGTATTTCGCGGGTCCAGCTCCGTGTTCGCCATACCTTGTTGCCACAGTCAGGTCTAAATAAATTGAATTTGGACACGTCACTAAATATGACACTTGACCAGAAGGTTTCGTCATGATTTAAATATTTTTTAGCGAACAACAAACGCTTCTTCCGGTTTCGCTCGCTGATCAAAGGCTTTTTCCCTGGCGTTCTTCCATTATAACCAGCTGCTCTGAGCGCATTGCGCACAGTTTCGTCTGTAACTTGTGCACGTTGATCTCAGTTGCCGAACAGCGTGGATTTTTTTTTATGCACCTTATAATATTGGACTTATCACGAAATGTTAATTTTGCTGGCCTTCCAGATCTCTGGGAATTTTTCAAAACTTTTTTTTTTTTAAGGATGTACTGGATTGTTAAAATACTTCTATGATGATATCTCGCATCTGAAAAATTCTTACTCTTTCCTCAATAGTGGTTTCCTTTAACTTCCTGCCCATAACTTAAATAATTGATTTATTGATTGAATTTTCAATAGAGACCAATACGACCGACACCAAAATTATTCATGGACTGAAAGCAAATAGCATGGAATTTAGTTTGTAATGCCAAATTTTAAAAAATTTCCAGGAATTTTTTCTTTTTCTTCAACGAAAGTAAAGATCTTGAATTTTCTGCATTATTACTTTTTGCCTTAAATAACGTAGTTATTGTTGCCGTTCTAATTATTTCCTTATATTAATCGAAGAAGGGGGCTTACCCAGTTGTCATAACTGAGTTTTGAAAAAATCAATTATATGCAACATATAAAAAGTAGCGATAAGTCAAAAAAATAAAAATTGCGAATACTTTTTTGTATGACTGTGGCTAATTGAAAAAAATTACTTTTTTTGAGTTATGACGGTCTTCCAGCAAACAAGCGATACGTACACAAAACCGCTGCAATATTGAAACTTGCGAATTTTGTGTACAAGTGAATAAAATTTAGATTGGATTTTTGAAGACCCTTAGAGGCACAGCAGCACACAAATTGGTAGACACGATGATTTTATGCCTGATAAATAAAGAATCCTCGGTGTGACGATCACTAGCGTTTCGAATTTAAGAATATCCAATTATATGAAACACAGAAAGCAATAGGTTAGGTTAGGTTAGGTTAGGTTAGGTTAGGTTAGGTTAGGTAGGAGTGGCAGTCAGTTACGAAAAAACCAACTCACTTAGACCAAATGTGATCCATTGTGATACCACAGGGTGTTTGACTATACCCTCTCGTCGAACCAACCAGATTTCATAATGAAACTAAATAGCTGACCTCTACTAACATGTCTAAGGTCATCCAGATCATCAAATAAAAACGACCCAAGTGCTTTGTGGCGTTTTCTAGCAAGTGCGTGACAAAAGCAGAGAAGATGTTTAATATTTTCCTCTTCCTCCACATCTCCAAAACTTCTAGAGAAGTCAAAGGACCTAACACGTAATCACGCCGCATGTCTGCCGATGAGGCAGTGGCCATTTATGGCTGCAACAACTGACGAGACACTATGTCTAGAGCGAGAAATTAGTTCTGACAAACGCTTAACATCCCATTTCGGCCAGATTTGCCTGGTTATATTAAAAGTTCAGTCCATCTTTTATTAGCATTTTTTACCATTTCTTCTTTAAGCAGTAACTTGCCGGTAGCAAGTGGCATGCCAACAACTTCCTTGTCCTGATGCAGTAGTCCCCTGCCTAGCAAGTTCATCCGCTTTGCAATTACCGTCAATGTTCCTATGCCCAGGCACCTAGATGACGTGAATATTAAAATGTTGAGCCATCTCATTTAGAGACGAGCGTCAGTGTTGCGCCACTAGTGAGTTTAGGCAGACTGATTCTAGAGATTTGATAGCTGCGTGACTAACTGAGAAAATGTTTATATACATTCCTCCTTAGCCAGGATGCTAACCCCCCCCCCCCCCACTATTGCTATAACCTCCGCCTGAAAAACTCTACAATGATCTGGTAAACTCGCAGCAATTCTTAAATTCAATTCCTTGGAGTAAATACCATAACCCACTTGGTTATTTAGCTTGGAGCCATCAGTGTAGAAATTAATATGGCCCCTTTCCCCCCGCGAGTCCTCCCTTCCAGTCATCCCTAGATGGAATATGAGTTACATAATCCCTGTTGAATAAGATTCATGGAACAATATAGTCCAACTTGGAGGGGTACAGACCTCAAGCTATGAAGAATAGTTGAGTGCCATATTCTACCCTCGGACCAGCAAATATTTAGTTTCCCTGAGTCTAATGGCAGAACAAGCTGCCATCTGTTTACCTAACACGTCAAGAGGAACGAGATGAAAGAGAACCTCTAAAGCGTCAGTTGATGTAATCCGCAGAGCATCACTGATGCACATGGAAGCTGCCCTTCGAACTCTCTGTCATTGTTTGTCTAAGACCGGCCACCACACCACAATGCCATATAATAGAATCGGTCGAACGACCACTGTGTATAGCCAGTGAATAATACGAGGTGATAGTCCCCATCTTCAACCTACCGCTTTTTTGCAAGAGTAAAGCGCTACGTTTGCTTCCTTACAGAAAGCAATTCATATGCATTAAATGGTACAAAGGATTCACTTTTTAGTATATATAACTCGCTTTATTGGTTACAATTATAAGGGGCATTCTGAGTCCTACTTTGGCCATTTTGTTGCAGTTTATTCTTTAGCCAATGCTTGCTTGGAGCAACAGACTTCTCAAGCGTAATTTGCAACAAATCTAAGCATTTGAGAGGAATCTTAATGGTGGTCTGCTTTATAGTTTCCATCTATGTCGTGGTACGTTTAAAAGTTGAGCGCTTAAATGCTGTGCTCTATCGTTAAGCGACATGCAGTATTTAAGTACGATACAATAGTTCTTAGAGACTAGCTGACAGCCTTAATATTGTAGCAGCAATGCTCAAGTAAGACCTTTTGAATAGACACCATACGAAAACTGTCCATCAAATTTAGTGTTGTATTGGAATATTAGCATATAGCTAGGAACTTTTTTTTTTTTTTTTGAATATCTTTTGAATATCTAGTGTACGTTAATTTAAGTGCAAAAACAAAAATCAAAAATTTTGATAATATAACTCATATATTATGCCACAGAAACCGACGCACATATTCAGGACAACGCATTAACATCGCAACGATAAACATCACATCAGGCACAATTTTCACAATGATATTCAAACATGATATATGTACAATCATCAGCAACATCTGTAACAGCTGCAGCAACAAATAACAAGCTCGTCAGCATGAGCAAAAGCAACAAGACAACAAAAAAAAAAAAAAATATCAGGGGAAATACATGAAGCGGCATTGTCATCATTATCACCGTTCTTATGAAAATTATCTTCAACATTTTCAGTACTATTTTTATTGTCATTAACACTATGACAGTGACGTTGCCCTTGTTAGGGTGACACTTAAGCCAATAGCAGTTTTATAAAAAACTTCTTTTTAAAACTCAATATTTCAGGACCTTTTTTATAACTTACACACAGAGGAAATTCACCTTTTCCTTACATTATAATGGATTTGGAGCTTAAGTGTTTAAGGGTTTGGGGCTTAAGGGTTTGGGGCTTAAGGGTTTGGAATTCGCGGGTTTGCGGTTTGAGGTTTATGGGTATAGGCAGTGCCGGATTTACATAAGGGCACTACGGGCACGTGCCCCTGGGCCCCCACCAATATAAAAACTAGTAAAGGTGTTATCTTCGGCCAGGACGAATCTCACATACCCTACACTACATTGAAAGTACTTTTTAAATAAATGTTAAAAAAATGTTGAGGAGGTTGAATAAGTCGAAAATAATGTAAAAAGGTTCAAAAATGTTGAAAAGTGTTGGAAAAAACTGAAAATGTCAAATGAATATGGGAAATGTTGAAAAAAATAGAATAGAAATGAAAAACACGAAATATGTCGCGCCCCCTTCTCCAATTCCGCCCACTTTTGTTTCAATAAATGACATTCGTGATTGACATGCACAAACCAAATTTTAGCACAATAGCTTGTATAGTTTGCGATATGTGCCGTAATTATTCTTAAAATTTAGGGCAGTGACACACCCACTGGTATAATCGATTCAGATTTTGGTCCACAAATAGCCTTCCAAAAACAAACCTCTTACATAAAATTTCAGTATGATTGGTCATTTATTTCGATAGTTATGCCACTTAAGGTATTTTTATTGTATGGGAGGTGCCACGCCCACCGTTGCTATTTCGCCAGCTTTTGATTCATATGTACCTAATACCCAGTAAACCCCTTACATCAAATTTCAGATAAATTGCACCAATAGTTCATTTAAAATAGCACTTACAACTTTATGCTAATGAGGGAGGTGACACGCCCACTGATGCAATCTTGTCAAGATTCATTGAATTTAAAAGCGTGTAGTAACCGGCACCTCTACACAAAATTTTATGAAGATTACTCTCATAGCACACTATCTATATCATTAAACGTATTTTGCTTATATGGGAGGTGCCACACCCACGGGCACCATTGTACCAAAATTTTTCAAGAAGAAACCTTTTAGCGAGTAAATCTGCCATTTTAAATTTCATAGCGATTGCTTTGTTAGTTCTCTTTTTATAACGTTTATAAATATTGCAGGCTGTGCCACGCCCTTCAACAAAATTTTCCAGAATATTGAATAAACTTGTATTGATGACTACTTTCAGTGGTATCATCGCTAAAATTTTAATGAAAATCGTATGTGCCAATTTGGAGTTATACGAAATCCAAAATTTCAATTGCTAAAAAATGACACGCCCACTTTTACAATTACGCCCACTTTATGCGCAATTCAAAATTTATAAGATCTGTATTCGTGTACCAAATTTCATCACAATATCTTGCGCGGTTTACGAGCTATGGCGTTATAAAAGTTAAAATTAAGGGCTGTGCCACGCCTCTTTAAGAGTCTTTGCAAACTTCAAACTTAGCGTAATCTTAATTTTGTTCTCATCTTCACTAAATCAGCAAGTTTCATCAAAATCGCAGCAATTTTTTTTCAAAATGGACTTGGGTATATTTACATAGAGTATGGGCGGAAGGCGTGGCCGTGAACCGATTTCGCCCATTTTTATATGCTAGCAGCTTGCAAGAAGGTGTGACCTGTGTGCCAAATTTCATTAAGTGAGCTTGCTTAGTTTTCTCGTAAGCCTGATTTCAACAGACAGACAGACAGACAGACAGACAGACAGACGGACAGAGATATATCGACTCAGGTGGTGACGCTGATCAAGAATATACATACTTTTCCATACCTGCCACGCCCTTTTCTATGCGTTACAAACGGAATGACAAAGTGATTATACCCTCTGTGTAGGGTATAATAACGAGAGAGCGTTAGCGAGCGAGGTATGACGCTAGTAAAAATAATTTATTGAAGTAATGACTCAGGCTGCGAATGAAAGAAAAGTCCCAGGGTACGAAGTAACCGAATCAATTATAAGTAACCGAATCGACCCAGCAGGTACAATTTTTTAAATAATTAAATATGCAAACCTAAGTAACGAGCTGGGTCGTTTCGGATACAACAAAAAAAAAAACAGCTCGTGCATTTTTTTAATAATTAAATATGCAAACCCAAGTAACCAAATCGACTCAGCTCGTGCATTTTTTCGTAGCGAAACGTATCTTTCAACTTTGTTTAAGCAATTTTACATGTTGAATGTGTCGATTCGGTTACATTGGTTTTGTTTTTTCAGTCCGGATAGGCCCCCAACACTCTTTTGCCCATGGGCCCCTTGATTTTTAAATCCGGCAGTAGGTATAGAAGTTAAGTTTCAAGGCTTATGCTCAAAGGTTTTAGGGGTTTGAAATACTAAGGGTTTCAGAGCTTGAGACTTAAGGATAGTGGTCTAAGGTTATAGGGTAAAAGGGCTGTTTATCCAAGATGTAATAGTAGCCCGAATATAGCAAAAAACCATGTTTTTGGCATATTGAGGCTAGGATATCTCAAAAATCTGAGGTTATTAGTAAATTTTTAAAGTTGGATTTGGATTGAGTGACTCAAAAACATAGAAGTACATTATTTCTGTTTACCGGACAAACTTTTGTTTTCGTAAGGTTGTAACAAAAACGATCAAATACTTAACTTCATTGAACGATATTTTCAAAAAAAAAAAAAAAAAGATATCTCAAAAAACTAAAAAGGGTCTTAAAGTGAAAGACTTGTACTTTCAGAAGCCGCAACCTCAAATATAGCCAAAAACCGTGTTTTTGCGCTTTTAATTTTGGATAACTCGAAAACTTGACTTATGGAAGCAATTGTGAGCTTGAATTTGGATTCAGCGCATAAAAGTGCTTCGGGTCAGATAGGTCTGGTTTAAAAATTTATTGGCCTGTGTTATTCTTAATCAGCGTTACCTACTGACTCGATATAGCCATTTCCATTTCCATGAAACCAGCAACGACTGACAGTAATTAATTGCATTTTGCGCTTGTAATTTTTTTGTTGTTTTTGCACTAAAAGTACTGCACATAAAAGTTTTATAAAGTATATAAAATTTTGCTTTGTTCCATAAAAAAACACAAATAAAGGACTGATAGTAATATCTAGCAAAATTTCTAAATAGCTAACAAATATTTTAGAAATCTATCAACCAAACAAATTTATTTGAATTAAATGCTGTATTTGCTATACAATTTGCAACATATTTAAGTGAAACACTATATAACGATGTTACCTTTTGCTTGGTACTAACGACATTTAATATAAGGATGCGACGATTTGAAAAAATATAGATTTTTTTACTAAGGGTGATTTTTTTGCTATTTGTTTTTTTCTGTGTAAGTTGTTTGACACTTCACGCGGAATTCGTAATATGTGTCAGCGACAAAAATGCTCAACAAGGTTTGCCATTTTATTATAAATAGACTAACAAACGAACAGCGCTTGAAAATTATTTAATTTTATTACCAAAATTCGTGCTCTGTGAGAAATCGAAATTATTGAAAAATTTTCTTCAGCGACGAAGCTCATTTTTGGCTATATGGATACGTCAACAAACAGAATTGCCGAATTTGGTCTAGAAAGCAAACAGATGCAGTTCAAGAGCTGCCAATGCAAACTGAAAAATGCACTGCTTGGTGCAGTTTGTGGGCAGCGGCATCATTGGACCATACTTTTTCAAAAATAATGAACGTTACAGTCAATGAAACAAGGTACCGTGCGATGCTTATCGAGTTTTTTTTTTCTCCAAAATAGAAGCATTAGACTTGGTTGACATATGATTTCAACAAAAGTATGCCACAAGACACACGGCACCCGATACCATGAACCTATTGAGTGGCGAGTTTGGTAAGCAATTAATCTCACGTTTTGGAGCAGTCCATTGGTCGCCAAAATCATGCGATTTGACCTCACAAGACTATTTTTTGTGTGGCTACATGAAGTCTCTCGTATACAAGAACAAGCCAGACACAATTGCAGCCCCAGAAAACGACATTACAGCTGCCATTGTTGAGATAACGGCCGAAATGCTGGAAAAAGTATGCCAAAATTGAAGCTTACGGATGAAACACCTCAGGCGTAGTAGCAGCCCACATTTACATGAAATATTCTTTAAAAGTAAATGGAAGCAATCGATGTATCGCTTCAAATAAATATTTCATTCAATTTTGCAAATTTTTTTGTGCTTTTTTCAATTTTCAAAAATCAAATGCTTAAAAAATCACCCATTATAAATAAATCATTTTGGATTGGGAAATGTTTGTTATAAAATGCATGCTAGGGAACTTTTGCTCGACATTAATCTTTATGTAAAACTCGCAACGCATAATCATTTGCTAGAACAATTTTAGATACATCCCATATCTTACAAAACGAGAGCGAGCAAACAAAGACGATAATACATTTGGAGGGAACAACAACTCTACGTTTGGCTACACCCAAACTGATGCGTTTAAACTCAAAACTAAGCTCAAACTCCAACTCCATAGACATGATTTTCCAACATAACATAAATGTACAAAGGCATGCCATATAAATGTTATACGCTATTGTTGTCTTTCACCATTTATTTGAATAGCATGTGAAAGAGAAGGAGAAATGCTTTCTTACTGATTTTCCTTTAACATTTTTATCTATTTTTTTGCGCTTTGTCTTGCTATTCTATACGGAACCTCGTTTACAGTGATGTCACTTCTTTTTTAGAAAAACCGGCTAAAATTAAAAAAAAAAAAAACCGGTCCGAGTCGGTTGTATAAAAAAACAAAGATTACAACATGTATTTATTTAAAGTTAATCTTACATGCACATCGGTCATTTTTTAAATAACCGCACACTCTATTTTTATACCCTACACAGAGGGTATATTCACTTTGTCATTCCGTTTGTAACGCATAGAAAAGGGCGTGGCAGGTATGGAAAAGTATATATATACTTGATCAGCGTCATAAAGGTCACACTTTCTTGCAAGCTGCTAGCATATAAAAATGGGTGAAATCGGTTAACGGCCACGCCTTCCGCTCATGCTTTATGTAAATTTACCCAAGTCCATTTTGAAAAAAAGTTGCTGCGATTTTGATGAAATTTGGTGATTTGTTGAAGATGAGAATAGAATTAAGATAAGGCTAGGTTCTAAGCTTGCAAAGGCTCTTAAAGGGGCGTGGCACAGCCCTAAATTTTAACTTTTATAACGCCATAGCTCGTAAACCGTGCTAGATATTGCGATGAAATTTTGTACCCAAATACAAATCTTATGAATCTTGAATTGCGCATAAAGTGGGCGGAATTGTAAAAGTGGGCGTGCCACTTTTTAACAATTAAAAATTTGGATTTCGTATAACTCCAAAATGGCACATACGATTTTCATTAAAATTTTAGGGATGATACCACTTGAAAGTAGTCAACAATACAAGTTACGTAAATATACTGAAAAATTTATTTTAAGGGCGTGGCACAGCCTACAATATTTATAAACGTTATAAAAAGAGAACTAACAACGCAATCGTTATGAAGTTTAATATAGCGGATACACTTGCTAAAAGGTGTCTGCTTGCAAAATTTTGGCACAATTTCGCCGGTGGGTGTGGCACCTCCCATATAAGCAAAACACGTTTAATACTATAGTTAGTGTGCTATGAGAGTAATCTGCATGAAATTTTGTGTAGAGGTGCCGGTTACTATAAGCTTCGGAATTAAATGAAACTTGACAAGATTGCATCAGTAGGCGTGGTACCTTCCTCATTATACATAAAGTTGTAAGTGCTATTTTAAGTGAACTATTGGAGCAATTGATCTGAAATTTGATGTAAGTGGTTTACTGAGTATTAGGTACATGTGAATCAAAAGCTGGCGAAATAGCAACAGTGGGCGTGGCACCCCCCATACAATTAAAATTCCTTAAGTGGCATAGCTATCGAAATATATGAGCAATCATACTGAAATTTGGTGCAAGATGCCCTAAATTTTAGGAATAATTACGGCACAAATCGCAAACTATACAAGCTATTGTGCTTAAAATTGGTTTGTTTGTTGAACTAAAAGTGGGCGTGGTATATTTCGTGTTTTTCATTTCTATTCTATTTTTTTCAACATTTCCCATATTTTTTTGACATTTTCAATCTTGTACCTTTCTCCTTCAATTTCATTCGAAATGTTCTTTTTTCCTCGACTCTGTCATTAATTTTTCAGAATTTTTCATATTGTTCGACTTATTAAATTTTTTTTTAACTTTCTTTAATGGTTTTCATGTTTTTTCAACAATTTTAGTTTTTTCCAACACTTCAACATTTTTGAACCTTTTAACTTTATTTTAGACTTATTCAACCTCTTCAACATTTATTTAAAAAGTACTTTCAATGCAGTGTAGGGTATGTGAGTTTTGGACTGGCCGAAGATAACACCTTTACTAGTTTTTACTGTTTTGAAACGAAACATCTTTAAAACTATGGGAGATGGAATCAAACACTCGTAACCCTTATGAAAAATTAAATAAAAAATTTTTGAATAAATTTGCTTGAACATTTTGAACAGTGATGGCATTTTCAGTATATTTGTAGTTTTTCCGTACATTTGCGTCCTGAAAAATCGTCGTCAATACATTCGACAAGTGGTACATTCAGTACATTTGCCGCATTTTTAGTACATATGACGAATTTTCAGCACATTTTCGGTATATTTGAAAATTTTTAATAGCTACCCTCTTTTTTTAGTAAATAAAAAAAATTCAAATAGTCGCAATGTGTAGATTTATAATACAAGCACGACTCGATACAGCGAATGATACAATATCAGGCCCTTTTGTTGCATCAAAAAATTCGTTAAATCGCACTATGCTTTTTTTTAATAATTTCATTTCAATAACTTAAAGAATCTTTAAATCATATAATTAATTCCTTAAGGTCCATATGGAACATTTTGGTTGGATTTTTGTGGATATTTTTATGAAATCACACCATTTCAATATTTTTGTTTTTCCACTCAATGAACTTTTTTATGTATCTCATATTGGCCCTTATTATCAGTTTGAATAAAAGCGACTTGACCCGACACTTGTCAATTTCTATCAATATTCGACACCAGTCAATTTCAATTCATTGTAAATCAATAGGTTGAAATTGACTGGTGTCAAAAATTGACACTCATAATACAAGCTCGATTCAGTGCATTTTCACAAAACCCAAATGCCATCACTGATTTATAAAAATGTTTCTTAAAGTATATCTGACATTTATAAAATATAATAATTTATGACCACCATTCCCACTCTAATCTTCTTTCTGATACTCAATGCACCAATGAAGGTATCACAATGGGCCAATGATCTCTGGGTACATTTGCTTTTTTCAACAAGCAACCTAAAGCTTTTTCAAGTAATAATAGTTAAATTTCCGGCCAGTAACATTTATAAATTTCTCCGACTAGCTAGGGTTCCTAAACCTTCAGAGCTATGTGTTCAGGAAACTGCTAAAATGTCACCACTGTTCTTTGTTGCCCTGACAATGTTCCCATTCTATCTGTTTTTGTTTCTTACTTTTTATGTTATATTCTATGGTTTAAGTATTTTTTTTAAAATTTTTTTAATTTTTAGTGCTCAATATTTTTATTTAAGCCGTTTTGTTTCTTTATTGTGATTTACTTTTTTGTGCTTTCTCATACAATCCTTTGATAATAAAATAAAATAAAATAAAATAAAATAAAATAAAATAAAATAAAATAAAATAAAATAAAATAAAATAAAATAAAATAAAATAAAATAAAATAAAATAAAATAAAATAAAATAAAATAAAATAAAATAAAATAAAATAAAATAAAATAAAATAAAATAAAATAAAATAAAATAAAATAAAATAAAATAAAATAAAATAAAATAAAATAAAATAAAATAAAATAAAATAAAATAAAATAAAATAAAATAAAATAAAATAAAATAAAATAAAATAAAATAAAATAAAATAAAATAAAATAAAATAAAATAAAATAAAATAAAATAAAATAAAATAAAATAAAATAAAATAAAATAAAATAAAATAAAATAAAATAAAATAAAATAAAATAAAATAAAAATAAAATAAAATAAAATAAAATAAAATAAAATAAAATAAAATAAAATGAAATACAATAAAATAAAATAAAATAAAATAAAATAAAATAAAATAAAATGAAATGAAATGAAATATAATAAAATAAAATAAAATAAAATAAAATAAAATAAAATAAAATAAAATAAAATAAAATAAAATAAAATAAAATAACATAAAATAAAATTAAATAAAATAAAATAAAATAAAATAAAATAAAATAAAATTAAATTAAATTTTTAGCAGTGTTTGGGATCATTATATTGCATAGTTCCATATGGTTTTTCAATATGTCCAAATACTGAAACATTTGCAATAGTCGAGCAGCATGATCACTAAATACTAAAATAGCACCAAAATCTGGGATATGAGTAAATAATTACGATAAAGTAATCGAATACCAAAGTTTTTGCTACTCACTGCGACCTACAAAGCAAATTCTCTATGGAAATTTGCAGAACTATCGTAGGATCAACATTTTGTTTGTTTTTTTTTTTCTTTTTGATGCTGTTAGTGGTTTTTTTTTTTTTTTGCAACTTGGAGCACAACGGAATTTTTTGAATGCAACAACCAAATAAAAAAAAACAAGAACAGCAACAGCAACTACTGCAACTAAACCAATATGGTTACAATAGGATTAACAAAGGATATCAAAAGAATGAATGCACAAAAGCAGCAGCAGCAGCAGGAAAGCAAACAAAAAAACAGTTATACAAAAAGAATGAAATAAAGAAAATAATGTTAGCAAAGCAAAACAGAAGAAAGCAAAGTCAACGAGAAGAAGGTTGGATTCAATACCAAAATGTATTTTACTCCATTATAATAAAGGAGCTGAGGCTCCTCTTTTTTTGTAGATAAGTAACGGGCGTCAGCCTGTCCTAGGGTGGGTTCGTCATTTATTCATTTAGTCATTCAATCGTTTGGTTGGTTGGTTGCTATTGCTGTTGTTTTGTGTTTTGTTGCATTCTTACATTCGGTCTTTTTTACTCCCATACGCTCGAGTACAATGCTCAAGCATAAGTTTAGATATGCTGCGACCAGAGGTGTCAAATGTAATAAACAAATAAAAATTTAACAATAATTTAATGATTGAACCGCGACTGAAGTCCACCGGGAAGCCGATGTTGGACATATTGGAGGAGCAAAAATCCTGAGCCGAGGCCGAAGATTGCCCACTTAAACTAAATTTTATGTAAAATTACTGCAGCTAGCGAGGTCGTGATTCATTTAGAGGTTTTTTTTTTCATTTGTTCTTTTTTTACAGATCACACGTGATTGGTGTCATGACGTCATCTTGTTTTGATACAGGTTTGTTTGATTTTTTACAACGCTTGTAAATTGTGGAAATTTATTGAAGTCACTAAAATTACAACTTTATATTCACTAAAAATTCATAAAATTTTTAGAATTCTGAAGTCAAAAACGTGTGATATTACACGTGGACTTTTTTCTTTGGGGATATATAAAGTCAAAAGTCTTTGTCAATAAGCCAATAGATTGAGATAGACTCAAAACTTGAAAGCCAACATTACTCGCATGATTCGCGATATACCTCAAAAATTAGATCTTCCGAATGGAACACTTACGGCGTAGTTGCGACCATCATTTGAATAAAATTACATTTAAAAATTAAGTGTCTGGTCATAATAAAGATTCCGACATACAATACTACTTTAAGTGTTTTATTTAAAATTAAAAAAAAGTTGCAAGCGAATCACCCTATACATATCATAGGATTAAACAAATTTCAAGCAGGCGTTTCCGCGACCAACATCTGTATGTATATATTTTTGATGAGCATGCTATGACATACTAAAATTTCAAGAAAATCGAAAAGGTGCTCCTTAAACTAAGCGGCATTACGGGCCGCACTTAAATTACAATTAAATAAGTGAAGTGACTGTGAAGAAATTGAGCCCAAGATCCTAAAAGAGCTAATAATAAAATATTTCAGGATTTTTCGAAATTGGATTATCAAAAGTCGAGCATAGTCACAATAAGTATGCGACAAAATCCAGCTGTTAAATCCCTAGAATTTAGAGATTTTCGAAGTCAGTGAATCTTAAAAAAAAAATTTTAGAAATGCTTTGGATTTTGTGATATTTGAACCTTTGACCCTCAAGCTTAACCTTGCCACAGTTTTAGAATCTGCGTAGCTCTTCAGAGTTTTGAACAAAAAATGTTCAATTTCTTATATTTAGTTGTGGTTATGCTGAATCAAAATCCAATCATAGAATTACTGTCAGTTTAGAGCTCTGAGTTATTAGAACAAAAAGTATTGAAAAATTAAAACATTTTTTTAAAATTCAGTTTCGAATATCTCAGAAATCCGATTTAAAAATCATAGAAAAATATGAGACAATTTTTGATGAATAATATAGGGGGAGTAATTCTCTCACCAGTGCAGTTTTGTCTGCCTCAATTATTTTACTCATTAGCTCAGTTGGTAATATATAAAAAAAAAATATGTTTTTAAATACAAAGCTTCTACTTGGCAACTCTGGCTATTGTATCTTATTCTTCTTGAATTTTTGTCTGCAATGGAGTACTTAGATTTTCTCGTATCTACTGGTCGTATATATGAACACACGAAACACACACAGTTTCTCACAAACAAAACAGAAAACATATGCATTTCTAACGACACACAGTGGCGTCAAATCGATAATTCTTGGACAAAATTCAAATCCAAGTTCAAAACGAAAAGTAGCTGGCGGAAACTTGGTATTTATTTAAATAAAATGTGCACGTCGATGTACGCGTATTACGGAATGACTAAAGGATGGACTTTGATCAAAATATTTAAGTATTGGTCTTAATTTCTACCAAAAAACAATATTCCTATTTAATAGCAAGTTGTTTTTGGCTCATGACCAGCGATGTACCGGTGAAGAAAAATCCAATTTGCTCAGCCTTTATTTTGGGTTTCTATCGGGTTTTTGCTAAGTGCAAAAATAGATTTTTAATTTTTTTATATATTTTTTTTAGCGAAATATAATTGAATTAATTGGTCGCTCTATTGAATCCTCAGATTTCTATCAATGAAGCAGCGATTTTATAGCCTCATTTCACATGAATGCAAGCATTTCGTGCACAACGTGTTACGGTATCATCATGATATTGTTTCCTGGGTATTGTAAATGTCAAACTGAGCGGTCTTTGTGTTTATAAAAAATAAATCTTAAAATTGACTAGCTGAAAGTGCTGTTCTAGCACTATTGAATGCCGAGTTGCATAGTAGCAAATTCCATCCAAAAGAAGCACTACACCAGATTTTACCTTTTCTCTATAATTTTTTTCTTCTTAAGCTGTCAAAATCGAGCAAAACATAATGAAAAAAGTGAATTTATTTTTAGCTAATCAAAAAAAAGAAAAACATAAATTAATGATGATGATGTTTTGAGAGAAAAATCAAAATTTTTTTGAAGGGAAATTTTTTTGAAGGGAAATTTTTTTTGAAGGGAAAATTTTTTGAAGGGAAATTTTTTTTGAAGGGAAAATTTTTTGAAGGGAAAATTTTGAAGGGAAATTTTTTTGAAGGGAAATTTTTTTGAAGGGAAAATTTTGAAGGGAAATTTTTTTGAAGGGAAATTTTTTTGAAGGGAAATTTTTTTGAATGGAAATTTTTTTGAAGGGAAATTTTTTGAAGAAATATTTTTTTTGAAGAAAAATTTTTTTGAAGAAAGCTTAGTTCAAGCATGAATTCAATTCAATTAATGAATTCTCCATGATACAGCCATAAAGATGGGTTTGGGAGAATGTGATGCAATGGCGGAGTTCGAAAAAATATCAAAGTCGTGAAGGACTTTGAGGACGCCATTTCATATGCAAAGCGGCCAAAAAAATCAAAACGATATTATGTTGGAAGAGGCATATGCAACAGAAAGTAAGCTGACGCAAGTCGCCAGTCGAATGCTGCAGTAACAGATGATAATTTCAGCTGAAGAGATTCTTCTCAATACTCAGATTTTTTTGAAAATGAATGAATAATTTTCTTTTTTTTTAATTACTTACTTCTTGCCTTTTTCTATTTAATATAATGTATTTCTTTAGTGCAACACTGCTCATGACTTCAACTTTGTAACTCCACCATGATTTTTTTTCGAATAATTCGGGCTTATTTTGAAAAAAAAAAATCCAAACAAATAAATATAGAAGAAAACGAGGCAGACACACAGCCAGACAGACATATGGACATAAATAAAGAATACAGTTACTTTTCGATACCTGCCACGCCCTTTTGTATGCGTTTAATACAATCAATGCGAGCACAACTGAAAAAAAGTCGTTAATTGGAGGTAAAAATCGTTAATTGGAGGTAGAATTATTTTTAGGCAAGCAAAATAAAATAAAAAAACTTTAAACACTTTATTATAAAAATTGTACAAATTATTTGACATTGCTGTCCAAAAAAAAAAAGCAAGGTCTTCAATTTTTGCACTTCTACACTGAGAAATCGATTTGTTTGAATATAACAAACGCATATTTCATATAGAGCAATTAAATATTTGATTAAGTCAAATTTAAAAAGCTTCAACCAACATTTAGCACTATTTGATCCAAATGCAATATGTTTCACTCAAACAAATATTTGATTGCTCTATATGAAATATGCGTTTATTATATTCAAACAAAACGTTTTTTCAGTGTATCAAATTGTTTGTATTTTTGTTAAGCCGTTAATATCTCATTTTCAACCCTGAATACCAAGTTGCAGTTGGCAAATTTTGGATATTTAGTTGAGTAATGAATTTGTTCAATGAAACTCGTTTCGACACCACTGTGCGCCACCACAAAGGATGTACGAACTTCTTTATGTATAGTTATTTTGTTCATTTGTTGTACATCAGTCTACACAATACACGTACATATCAGTGTGTATTGTAAGTCAGTCTTTACATATGTAAATGTAGCGATTCATACGTATACCGCACAAAAAGCTGCTCTAAAAATTAACAAAACATAAGTGTGGGTCAACTACATTCGATAACTATCTAGCGAATGCACTAATTGAGCCCTTTATTTTGAAAGTGGTGCAGGTACATTTTCGTTGTAACGAAAAATTTGAGTAACTTGAAATGAGCTACATAAAATTTATTTAATATTTTCTTTTCAAAATAAAAGGCTCAGAAAGAATATCGACCTAGGGGTCTCCGATAATTTCACAAAGTTGCGAATATTACTAAGCAAAAAACAATCACGCATCTTTGATCTCTGCATCCAAAACCCTTATCTGGAATTCATTTTGGTAGATGTTCTCGCCGACAAACACTTTTAGCATTATGACTTGGTTGGTGTGAACGTTTAGTTTATTTGGTTCCCTTACTATGGAGTTTTTAAAAGAAAGTGCTAGTAGTGGCCATAGTGATTAAGTGGATTTTCTGCAATCTATAGTGCAAGCACCACCAATTGCTGGGAGAAATCGAGTCCGCATGAAAGCATCTGAAGACAGCGTTGCAAATGATATGCAGCAATTTTTCGGTCTCTTTGTCTATTCTCCAATCGATTCAACGAACAGACTTTTTTATACAGGGACTTTTAACAAAACAAGCCCATTGGACAAAATTCCATATGCATCCCAAAATACAGACGCCATCACCTTGCCAGCTGACTGTTGTGTCTTTCCACGCTTTGGAGCCGTTTCACCGCGTGCCGTCCATTTAGCTGACTGTCGATTGGACTCCGGGGTGAAGTGATGGAGCCATGTTTCATCCATTGTCACTTTATGAGCCTCAAACACTCCTCAGAATCATCAACTCGTTGTTGTCTTTGGTCGACTGTGAGCTCGCGCGGCACCCATTTTGCGCAGAGCTTCCGCATACGCAAATATTCATGTACGATATATAGTATATCATACTTTTAATAAGTTATAATGAAAAATTGTTTACAGTATGTATACTGTTTTGTGTTTCAAAAAGGAATTTTATTTATTTTTGTAATTATATGTATAATAATGGAATTTAGCTACTACAACTATTATAGCCTTCTAAGCTATTTGCCTTGAAGCTTTAGGTCTACACTGAAGGAAAATAAACATGATTTTTTTTAAGCAGGCGCCTGATTAATTTACTTTTAGTTGACTTTTTTGTGTTTCAATATTTTTAACAAGGAAATTTATGAATTTAACAGGACAGTACTACAACGCTGGTTAACATTGAATTTTTTTATAGAGATTTATCTAAATTTGATGTCGTTTATATATAAGTCTGAAAGCAAAATATTAATAACGAATCATAAAACATTATTTAGATTTTATTGTAATGAAAATGTTGCATATTTTTTGGCTTAGTTATAAATTATTGCTATCAGAACTGTATATATACGACATCAAATGTAGATATATAGTAAAGATCTGTGAATGTTGCTAGGCTGGATCTCTGGCGCCTGTGTGTGATGCACTAGCTCAGACTGATAAAGGAATTTTGGGACATATATGTATGGGAAGCTAAAGTGTGTCCAAAGTTGGTGTCAATCGATGGGGTCATAGAAACGGCCAATAAAATGAGTAACCTCGGGCTTGGATTCCGAGCAGTTCAAAAAAAAGGTAATACTCCATATGAAAAAGTGCTCATATATAGGCGGACACTAAAGTGAGGCCAATAAAATGAGTAACCTCGGGCTTGGATTCCGAGCAGTTCAAAAAAAAGGTAATACTCCATATGAAAAAGTGCTCATATATAGCTGGACACTAAAGTGAGGCCAATAAAATGAGTAACCTCGGGCTTGGATTCCGAGCAGTTCAAAAAAAAGGTAATACTCCATATGAAAAAGTGCTCATATATAGCTGGACACTAAAGTGAGGCCAATAAAATGAGTAACCTCGGGCTTGGATTCCGAGCAGTTCAAAAAAAAGGTAATACTCCATATGAAAAAGTGCTCATATATAGCTGGACACTAAAGTTTGTTCGATCTGGACAAGAGAGGTGTCAATAAATAGATGAGTCATATGTACACTGAGAAAACAATATGTTTAAATATAACAAACGCATATTTCATATAGTGCAATTAAATATTTAATCGAGTCAAACATATTGTATTTGGATCAAATAGTGGTAAGTGTTGGTTGAAGCATTTTATGTTTGACTCAATCAAATATTTAATTGCTCTGTATGAAATATGCGTTTGTTATATTCAAACATATTGTTTTCTCAGTGTATGTATGGAATGGTCATAGATAGAAATGGCAAATAAATGTGGCTTTGTTTAATTTTTTGCAATTTCCTAGTCAATTTAAAGAGATTGAGAGTTGATTTTTTTTTGCTCAGTGTAGTAAAAAGCTTATTCAATGAATAATGGAAATAAAATTAAGTGCTATGAATAACTAAATGCTAAATAAATTTGATTCGTTGTTTGTAATTAATCATGTAACAGATATTTTATTCATACAGCACTTTTTCATTGTGCAAAACGATGTAGCTTTACGTGCTGTATGGAAAAAGGAAGCTTACTCTTTTTTTTATTATTTTTTTTATCATTTTTTAGTGGGTTTATTGCCACAACAAAGTTTGGGAATTATGTTCATGAGCGTTAATTCCAAATGCCACTTTCGACTCGATTCCTGCACAAAAGCATAGGAAGCAAAACCAAAATGCAGATAAAGTTGTCAAAAGAAGAATGCAGTGCCAATGGTGACAATGAAGCATTGGTCCTTAATTCGAAGCCTGTTACTAGTAGTGGAATACATGCACAAGTTTTCAAAATAGACGACATACTTTTGCTAACACCAGAAAAAAAATAGAAAAGGCTTTTTTATTAAAAACTATTAAATAGTTTTGATATAGTTGGGATACCATTTGTAAAGTTCCATATTTGCACTAATTTGCCAAAGGCACGATTCAAAAAAAACTGGCACACCTTAAAGAAATCTCGCACATTTTGTTACATTTTGAGCTCAGACGCCAGTACATATGTTTATTTTATAGACCTTAACTTTTTCTTCCCCACATTGTTTTCTCAGCTCTGGTAGAGAAGTTGCGACTTAAGCCAATATTTATTGTTGTTACAAAAGTATGTAAGGATTTAACGTTGCGTCATTGCAAGAATGAGCAGGATTATTACAGTAGTGTTCTTATTTTACTTGGTATGCAACCAACGAAGTATTCTGTCGAAATTTGCATGTAAAAGCAACGCCAGATTGTCACGTATTTTGTTGACAAATAAAGGAGATGCTAAAAACGTAGTGAAAAAAAAAAAAAAAAATCCTTTTATGAGGTCGCTTAAAATGGCAAACTGAGTACAGGTGACAAAGAAGCAATAAAACCGTTTGAAATTGTTGTTCTTAGAGTGCAGTCCAATTACAAAAGGGCTCTTTATTAGAGCATAACAGGTAGCCACATTTTTAATGACTTCACATTTGATAGAAAACATGCCTCTGCGTCACAAATTTCCGAGCATGAAAATTTGAATTAAAACGAAAAAAAAAATAGCCCGAAAATTGGGAATGCTCGAAAAGATCTATAGTTTTTATTAAAATGGTATAAGGGTATAGGCTGAGGTCACGAATCTTTGTGATTTTGAATTTGGCCACATTTACTTAAAGAGCTTGCAGTTAATGCCACGCCACATTATAATTAAATGCCTACTTTTTGTTTAGTACTTATCCAGACCATTATAATTATTTGTGCCGAGTTAAGTCGGTGATGACAATGCAGCGTTCTAATGTCTTAAGCGCCCTCTGTGTAATAAGGCTTGGCGGAGCCATTGTACTTTGAGTAAAAATCAAATATTGTTGAAAAAATCGAAAAATTATGAAAAAGTTGATCATGCTGGAAAAGTTGTAAAAAGTCTAAAACGTAACACTATCGCTGCGTGAGGGTTAACGTTTAATTTTCCGCCAATTCATTCCAGTGGAGACTATATTCATAGCTACCAGCACAGATGTTCATATAACAAAAAAGCTTACGAATACACAATATAATGCAAGAGTCTTGTAGTAATGGCTATTTAAAATGCCACTTCTTAAGTTCTCACCCGTAACACTCTTTGAGGGTCTACAGTAACTGCTAGTAAAATGTATTTTTTTTTATATAATATGTAAATGAAAATCTAGTGCACTATAATTCAGTAGATTGACGTGCTGTATTTTTAACTAACCTGAGTAAACAGCCGCTCTCGTATTAACACCAGCTGACTTATCATATCTGAGATTTTTCTTTCCCTATCAAAGATACAATCGGCATCTTTTAGAGCAGCAGTAGACTTCAGCACAGCCTTTAAATCTATTTCCATTGCTTGTGGTGTACTTAATGATGAGCCAATATAGTAACTGCAATTAAAAGAAAATAATTTTAATCAACTTTTCATATAAAATTGTTTATGAATATGGTTTGTAACGCTTTGGCGCAAAATATGCTGAAACGATTTTAATATTATATTTTTTAAAACAACATATTTGTGCTAAAAAACGTAATGGCATACTTATTTTTTTAATTATTAAAGTAAAATACTAATTTTTTTTAGGATTGAATTTTTGCAAAACTTCAGAAAAAAAATTGTCGTTTCATTTTTCGTTGCTTATGCTAACTCTGGAATTCTGTGTTGTTATTGTTGTTTTATTTTCTGATTTGTGCCATTTCAATTTGGCTTCAAAGCACAAGAAAACAACTCGCTTTCAAGGGTTTTTTATTGTTACTTTTGAAAAGAGAATATAACTAGAATGAGATTTTAAGAGTATAAGACATTGGAAAAGTCGAACAAATATATATGCAATATGTTGGAAAAAGTTAAAAGATTGAAAAGTCAAAAGAGTCTGAAAAGTGTTGTAGAAAATAGAGTAGAAATGAAAAAGACCATATATGCCACGCCCAATTCTTAAATTTCGCCTACTAAAGCTCAATAAAATTATATTTGTGAGCGACATCCGCATAACAAATCTTGACACTACGGTTTGTTTAGTATGCGATATATGCCGTAGTTAGTCTTAAAATTTAGGGCAGTGATACACCCACTGGTACGATTCAATCTGATTATGTCCCAGAAAAAGCTTTCCATAAACAACACTCTCACACCAAATTTTAGCATGATTGCTCACATATTGCGATCGATATAAAACTTAAAGTATTTTGCTTGTATGGGAGATGCTACGCCCACTGTTGCTATTTTGCTCACTTTTAATTCCGACATACTTCATAGAATATATACATTAAAATGAATACTAATTGCTGCAACAATTCAAGATATATATGATCTGCATCTCTTTTTTTAAAATTTCATCAGAAAATCTTGCATGGTTTGCGAGATATGGCGTTATAAAAGTTAAAGCTTAGGGCTGTGCCACGCTTTTGTAAGATCCTTTGAAAACCTAGCCCAACCCTAATTTTGTTCACATGTGCACATAATCACCAAATTTCATTAAAATCGCTGCATTATTTATCGAAACAGGTCTGGGCAAATACTCAAAGAGAATGGGCTGGAGGCGTGTGCATTAATTAATTTCGTCCATTTTCAATCCCAAGAAGTTGGTTAGAAGGTGTGACCTGTGCCCTAAATTCGATTTAATCAGCTTGCTTGGTTATCCCGTAAACGTGATTTGCACAGACATACAGAACTACAGAGAGTCAGACAGACGGACATAACTAATTCGACTCAGGTGGTGACGCAGATCAAGATTATATATACTTTTCTGTATCAGCTACGCCTCCTCCTATGCATTGCAAACAGTATGACAAAGTGAACATTCCCTCAGTGTAGCGCATAATTAAAAATTGCCAAAAAAAAAACAGAGAGTAAATACTGCCCAAAATTTAAGGAAACGTATAATTACTGCATGCCGAGGGTGTCCCAAAAAGAGTACTTTTTTTTAAAATTGGTATAGTTTTGTGATAGTGCAGGTGGCAATTCTAAAATTTGGCAGCTGTAACCAACCACTGTCCGATCAATAAAAATGGAGCGTTACTCAAAAGATCAATCAGCAGAGCATCCAAAGCGCCAACACTTCATTCCATGGGTAGTGGAGCAAAGTGAAGTGAATGGCGATTTTTTGAAAGAAGTCATCTTCACCGATGAAGCCCACTTCCATCTGAATGACCCATGAGAAACAAAGGCATCCACAACGAACAACTGTCTGGTGCGGATTTTGGTCAGGCAGTGTGATTGGGCCTTACTTTTTTGTAAATGAGGTCGGAATTGCAGTAAATGTAAACATCATTCGTTACAGGAGCATGATAATGGAATTCTTGCGGCCACAATTGAACGGCATGGATTTGAACGACAAAAGCTTTCAGCAGGACTGCGCCAACTGCCACAACGCGCATGAAACAATCAATTTATTGCAGCAAAGATTTCCAGACCAAATTATCTCATGAAATTCTCATGTCAACTGGTCACCAAGATCATGCGTTTTCTTTCCTTGAGGTTTTGTAAAATCTCTGGCTTATGTGATAAGCCAGAAACAATTCCTGAGAAGCAACGCTGCGATCCAACAAGTCATCGGCATAACTTTGTGAAAAAGTCATCGAAAATTTCATGAAAAGAGCAATGGCCTGTTATCAAAGCCGTGGTGGCCATTTGCCGGATATATTATTTCATACTTAATCGGCACATGCATACTTTTCAATGAAAATAAATTTTAAATAAAAAAGTGCATTCTTATTCGGACACCCTTTATATACCTACATGCAGTGAATTATTTTTACTGCATTACTGTTTCAAATTTAGTTTTTTGCACGAATTTTAATTGACTTGCGCCATTAATGTGCCCAATATGCCTAGTTTCGGCTAAGTTCTATAAGTTTCCTGTTATTTTGATTTTTGTTCTCTTTTTCTCAACAACAACAGATCTGATAGAAAGAATATAAATGTTGTAATTAATTTTAAATTGATTGGCGGAAACAGACAAAAACAAGATTATATGACGAGGACCAAAAATTTTAAGCAGCAATCTTTCCGGCCAAATGACATTCAATCAACATCTTTGAGCGCTCATCCGGTGTTAGATACATATTTGCATTTTTTTTTTTTTTTTGCTGCCGGACCATTAATGCCATTTTCTATACCCTACACTAAGGGTATATAGACTTTCTCATTCCGTTTGCAACACATTGAAGAGGGCGCGGAAAATGAAAAAGTATATATATTCTTGAGCAGTATGACCAACAGAGTCGCTTTAGCTATGTCGATCTGTGTCGCTGTCTATGGAAATCATGATTACTGGAAAACTAAGCAGGATAATTGAATCAAATTCGCTCACGAACATGCCTAACGCTCAGACAAGTAAAATATTTAAAACGCTTTACTATATTGAGAGAGTTATTTGATGTAACAGGTCATTTGAAAATTCTCCAGGCTACCATAGCAAAACACATTTTTTTTTTGGCAAAATTCGATCTATTTATTCAATATAGTCTCCTTTGAGGGCGGTACACCGAGTATAGCGATCTTGCAATTTTTCAATACCATTTTTGTAGTAAGATGCCGGTTTGTCCTCAAAATAGGCCTCAGTTTCGGCGATTATTCACTCATTGTGGCTATATCTCTTTCCCGCGAGCATCCTCTTGAGGTCTGAGAACAGAAAAAAGTTGCTCGGGACCAGATCTGGAGAATACAGTGGGTGGGGAAGCAATTCGAAGCTCAATTCGAACATTTTTGCGGCTGTTTTGATTGACTTGTGACATGGTGCATTGTCTTGATGAAACAGCACTTTTTTCTTCTTCAAATGAAATACTTCAAAAATGGGGCCGTTTTGTTTTTTGCGATTTCTTCATTCAAACGCTCCAATAACGCTATGTAGCAGTCGCTGTTGATTGTTTTTTCCCTTTTCTAAATAGTCGATGAACAAAATTCCATGTGCATCCCAAAATACAAGTGGCGCCATCTATAGGTTTGTCTGGGGAATTATGAAATGAACTGTTAGTGCAACCAAATTTCTTTGAATAAGCTCTGGAAAAAAAGTCGATGAATTTCGACATGAGGAAGCGGCAGTTGCCACGCAAGCAAAAACAAATATATGTATACTGACAAAATTATTTAAGGTTATGTAACGAAATTCTACAGATAATAACTACTAAAGCTCGTTCGGCTTAGTATTAATAAAAAAATTTGACGAATTACGACAAGAGAGCTACAAAACGCTATTACGAGCAAATTATTTAAGTTAATAAAGCCAAATTCCATACGATTCCAAAAGAAAACTTAAGTTTCACATCATACTGAACTTCGAAAAAAAGGGCGTGTTAGCTCCCATGCACGCATAAGCTACAAAACGCTACACAGCTAGCTAACTACATAAGTAAATCTTGCCAAATACAACGCTTAGAGTAATCCAGTCAGCACGTAGCGAGTTACCCTTTTTTTTGCACTTTTAGTGTTAGCATGGTGTAGGGTATTTAATTTTTGGCAATGCCAAAGTTGACACCCTTACTAATTTTTTTTTTTTCATTTCGTAGTTTATTTTTTTTTTTTGCTTATGCTTGGTCCTTTGATATTATTGCTCGTATTATTTTCTCATTCCTGTCAGGTTTCGATTTGCTCATATATTTAATGTTTTGCTTTTAAATTGGATTAGCTTCCGTTTTTGTTTTATCATTGCAGTTGTGGTTTTTCGGTTGCATTTAGTTTTAGATCGCTTACCTAACTCATTTCTTATTCTCACCGAAATTGAGGCGGATACACGTTTTCATTGAATGTTGTTGTCTTCCACAGCCCATCGCAATGACGTATGCCTGGCAGTATTGCCATGTCTTTTATTTTATTTTCTTTCAATTTCAATTTTGCTTGTGCCCGAATGGTGTATAGTGAGGCAATTTTAACTAATCTTTGGCATTACTGTTTCCGTTCATACATGCAACATCAATTATTCAGTGACAGCGAAAACAATTTTAGCGTGTCAAAGTAAGGACTTTACAAATACAAGTCAGTTGGCGAATTGTGTACCAACATTGTGTTTTTTTGGTATATAAAAAAAAAATCAAGTACATACAATTCCATAGCTGAATTTTATAGTTATAACGTTAATAAAATTGTAGCTTTAAATAAACAGCAAAATTGTAGAGTGGCCTCAAAATGTTTCCTACTGATTTTGTTCAATAACAGACAATGGGTTTTTTTTTCATAGTATCGTTGCTTCAAACTAAAATCGAAAATATTTAGCACTCTAATATCATTTCAGGAAACTGGCCCAAATTTTTTTTTTTTTGTATACCCTACACAGAGGGTATATTCACTTTGTCATTCCGTTTGTAACGCATAGAAGGGGGCGTGGCAGGTATGGAAAAGTATGTATATTCTTGATCAGCGTCACCACCTGAGTCGATATAGCTGTGTCCGTCTGTCTGTCTGTCTGTCTATCTGTCTGTGTGTCTGCCTGTTGAAATCAAGTTTACGGGAAAACTAAAAAAGCTAATTTAATGAAATTTGGCACACAGCTCACATCTTCTTGCAAGCTGCTGGCATATAAAAATGGGTGAAATCGGTTAACAGCCACGCCTTCCGCCCATACTCTATGTAAATATACCCTAGTCCATTTTGAAAAAAAGTTGCTGGTATTTCGATCAAAATTGGTGATTTGGTGAAGATGAGAACAAAATTAAGATTAGGCTAGGTTTGAAGTTTGCAAAGGCTCTTAAAGGGGCGTGGCACAGCCCTAAATTTTAACTTTTATAACGCCATTGCTCGTAAACTGTGCAAGATATTGTGATGATATTTGGTACACGGATACAGATCTTGTGAATCTTGAATTGCGCATAAAGTGGGCGGAATTGTAAAAGTGGGCGTGGCATTTCTTAACAAGTAAAAAATTGGATTTCGTATAACTCCAAATTGGCACATACGATTTTCATTAAAATTTTAGGGATGATACCAATGAAAGTAGTCATCAATACAAGTTCATTCAATATTCTAGAAAATTTTGTTGAAGGGCGTGGCACAGCCACGTTATAAAAACAGAACTAACAACGCAATCGCTATGAAATTTAATATAGCGGATACACTTGCTTAAAGGTGTCTGCTTGCAAAATTTTGGCACAATTGCGCCGGTGGGTGTGGCACCTCCCATATAAGCGAAATACGTTTAATGCTATAGATAGTGTGCTATGAGAGTAATCTTCATGAAATTTTGTGTAGAGGTGCCGGTTACTATAAGCTTTTAAATTCAATGAATCTTGACAAGATTGCATCAGTGGGCGTGGCACCTCCCTCATTCACATAAAGTTGTAAGTGCTATTTTAAGTGAACTATTGGAGCAATCGATCTGGAATTTGATGTAAGTGGTTTGCTGGGTATTAGGTTCACACGAATCAAAAGCTTTTGAAATAGCAACAGTGGGCGTGGCACCTCCCATACAATTAAAATACTTTAAGTGGCATAACTATCGAAATATATGAGCAATCATACTGAAATTTGGTGTAAGAGGTTTGTTTATGGAAGGCTATTTTTGGATCAAAATCGGATAGGATTGTACCAGTGGGTGTGTCACCGCCCTAAATTTTAAGAATAATGACGGCACATATCGCATACTATGCAAGCTATTGTGCTAAAATTTGGTTTGATCATGTTAATCACGAAAATCATTTATTGAAACCAAAGTGGGCGAAAGTGGAGAAGTGGGCGTGGCATATTTCGTGTTTTTCATTTCTATTCTATTTTTGTTCAACATTTCCCATATTCTTTTGACATTTTCAGTTTTTTCCAACATTTTTAAACCTTTTTACATTACTTTCGACTGATTCAATCTCCTCAACATTTTTTTAACATTTATTTAAAAAGTACTTTTAATGTAGTGTAGTATATGTGAGTTTCGGCCTGGTCGCAGATATTGATAATTGATTTTTCTTTTTTATCTTATAAAGAAGCTCATTGGTGATCCAAGGCTTTAATTTTCTATTTTAAGATTTTGTAGACCTACTTGGTTTAGTTGAAAGATCCACATACTGTGAAAGGATATTTATAAATTTATTGTAATCACTTGACAGATCAGCTTCATCATAGACACTATTTCATTGTTTCAGAAAACAGGTATCTATTCAGAATAACAAAGTCAGTAATTGTTTTAGTTGGATTAGGAGGAACAAGAGCTTTATGGCAATTGACGTTCTCAAAGCAAAGACAAGTCAGACAGTGATCTGATAAAAGAAGTTCACAAACTGAACTACGAATCGCAAGATTACTTGAGTTACTTAAACGGACAAAAATATGATCAATACACATAGCGGAATGGTCAGATATTCTAGTTGGCTCATTAATGCAAGATTCCAGGCCAAAGGTGGAAAGTATCGTTAAATAGTTGTCGACAAGCGAGGAATCTTGTAGAATATTAATATTTATATCACCTACAACAATTAAATTATCACTTCTAACAATCAGCGTAGCTCAATTTTTTGACCATTTTTCGAGCATCTGTGAACGTATCTTGGCATAAATATGGCAAATATTGGCTCTCAAATGGATCACTTATGCTTATAACGGGTGATTTTTTAAGCGTTTGGTTTTTGAAAATTGAAAATAGAACAGAAAATTGGTAAAAGTGAATGAAATATTTATTTGGAGCGATACAAAAATTCATTTCATTCACTTTTTAAAGATTATTTAATAAAAATGTTGCCCGCGGCTACGCCTGTGGTGGTTTATCCGTAACCTCCAATTTTGGCATAATATTTCAAGCATTTCGGCTGGCATCCCATCAATGTAATGTTGTCTTTTAGGGCTGCAATTGTGGCTGGCTTGTCCCTGTATACAAGAAACTTCAGAAAACCCAGTCTAGTGGGGTCAAATCTCATAACCTTGGCGGCCAATGAACTGCTTTAAAACGTGAAATTAATTGCTTACCAAACTCGCCTCTCAATAGGTCCATGGTATCGCGTGCCGTGTGGCATGTGGCACCGTCTTGTTGAAACCACATGTCAATCAGGTCAAATTTTTTCATTTTGGACAAAAAAAAAAGTCGGTAATTATAGCACGTTACCTTACTCTATTGACTGTAACGTTGTGATTTTCATTATTTTTGAAAAAGTATGGTCCAATGATGCCACCGGCCCACAAACCGCACCAAACAATGCTTTTTTTAGAGTACATTGGCTGCTCTGGAACTGCCTCTGATTGCTGTTCAGACTGAATTCGGCAATTCTGTTTGTTGACGTACTCATTGAACCAAAAATGAGCTTCGTTGCTGAAGAAAATTTAGCGCTAACATTTTGCGAAAGACATTGCTCACATAGCACAATTTTGATCATAAAATTCAATAATTTGCAAGCGTTGTTCGTTTGTTAGGGTGCTCATAGTAAAATGGCAAAATCTTACTGAGCATTTTTGGTGTTGAAAAACGTTAAGAGTTTCGCATGACGTGCCAAAAAACTTACATTTAAAAACAAAACGCAAAAAAATCACCCGTTACAAATTCAACAGCTTCCGATATAAAAAGCACCAGGCTACGACCTTCTCACTATAGAGATCCTCAAACAACTGGCACATACAGCTGTTATCCGACTAACCAACATTTTCAATGCTTGTTTACATTTCCGTTATATCCCAAGCCTCTGGAAAGTATCCGATGTTACAATGATTCCCAAACCTGGGAAACCGGCAAACGAAGTAACGTCGTATAGACCAATTTCACTCCTTCCTACTTTATCTAAATTGCTGGAGAAAATTTTCTTGAAAAGCACCAATTTGGCTTTCGGGATCACCATTCAACCATGGATCAGGTCCACAGGATAACGGAGGGAATAGACTGGAAAGAAGACAAATATGTTCTGCTGTCTTCCTAGATGTATCTCAGGCCTTTGATAAGGTGTGGCACTCTGGTCTCCTTTACAAACTAAGATGCCAATTGCCGAGTGCATTCTGCGATTTCTTAGAATCGTATCTAAATCAACGATATTTCCGGATAAAACAAAATGATATTTATTCGAATCTACAAATAATCCAAGCGGTTGTACCCCAAGGTAGTATTCTTGAACCCATTCTATATTTACTGTACATATATGATCTACCAACTGATGAAAATTATTGCACAGCAACATTCGCTGACGATACTGCGCTTTTGGCTTTTGGTAACACTGTCGAAGAATCAACCCAAGTTCTACAATCTGCTATTGACAAAGTTTGTTATTGGACAAAGCAATGGGGAATCAAACTAAATAACTCCAAATATCCCACGAAAAAATGTATATATCGATCACATTGTAGTACCACATTCAAACAGAGCCAAATACCTGGGAATGACGCTCGATGTCAAACTAAAGTGGAAAGAGCACAACAAGAAAAAAAAAGCAGAGCTTGATCTAAAGCTGTCCGAAATGTATTGGCTCATCGGAAGAAAATCTTTTCAGTCAACAAAAAACAAAATTCTTTTGTACAACCAAGTCATCAAACCAGTTTGGACATATGGTATACAGCTTTGGGGCTGCGCTAGTCAAAATTACATAAATGTAATACAACGTTTCCAAAATAAAGTACTGAGGATGATTGTAAATGCACCTTGGTACATCCGAAACACTGAACTTTATCAAGATCTCGGCATAAAGACAGTAGCCAATGAAGTACACAGCTACGCCAAAGATCACGTTTTACGCCTCAGCCAGCATATAAACGAAGAAGTTTCTAAGCTTATTCTAAGCGGCAGTCAAGACAGACGACTTCAAAGAAAAAGACTTTGTGATCTTGCTTACACCAACAAGTGGCGGCTTGCATTAAGCCCAAACCTTCCTTTTACTAATAACACGAACTAGAAATAAAATGCTCGTTAGCTAAAGTAAGCTAGTTGCATTATTCTAACAAAATTATGTAGTTGAATTAGTTTAATTTATATATATTGTTAATAAAAAAAAAAAAAAAAAAAATAAAAAAAAAAAAAAAAAAAAAAAAAACCGTTACAAAGAAACTAATCCAGATATGCCAAAGCACACGGTCCTTGAAGCCAATTAATTTTTTGATTTCCAGAAATCATGTGACTTTTAAGTAAAATTAAAGTTGATATTGTCCTTTCATGATAAAATGGCAAACCTTACCAAGTATACCAATCCATTTTGGGAAACACGAAACTTTAACTAAAAAAAAAAACACCCTTTACATGTGCAAAATGTGCAAATATCTATGAAAAACTTTGAAAATTCTATTGATATTCTTTAAATCTTAACAATACTCTACTTGTATTTGTTGTCTTACCTTAAAGTGTTCGCTGCTGCTGTTGTGTTTGGTGATATTGTTCTATCGAGCGACATAAATGTGGAGGATGCTGTTGCTGTTGACGTCGTCTCATCGAACTGAGCAGCAGCAGCAGCTGAATCGTTCGTTGTTGTTGTTGCCATTAAAGTTTTCACCAACAATTTGTTGATGTCATCGCCAACATCACTAGCCTCCTCTGTATTTTGTGCTGGTAATTTTATGCGCAATTTATTCGTCAATCGTTTGACTACATCATCCATTTTGCATTTCATTGCAGCAACAGTTGCTATTGAGGTGCGCTGCTTATTATTGGCATTGCTGTTGCTGTTGCTGTTGCTGTACGATAATAAATCGCCCAAGAATACTGGCAAACTGTCAACGCTGCATATTGAGTCTTTAATTGCTGTTGTTGTTGTTGCTGGTGCTGTTGTTGCAACAATGTAATTGCTATTACTACATGCATAGTTTAATAATTCTTGTTGTTGCTTTATAGTCCACTCATATGTGGGATCCTTTTTCAGCAATTTATTTGCTGACGACAATTCGTTTTCAACATTGTCAATAACAACATTATTGCTGTCGGCAATAATAATTTCATTTTTGTTGCTGTTGTCTTTATTGTATTCACATGCATATGGTGTTGCTTGTATGTTGCTGCCATTGGATGTTGTTGTTGCTGTGCTAGCTTCTGCCGTTGTTGTCATCAATTCATCAACAATGTTATTGCTGCTGTTGCTAGTTAGTGCGTTATTGCTTTTGCTTTCATAAAAATAAGTGTTGCTGTTATCGTATAACATGTTGTCATTGCCGCTGCTAATATTGAATTGGTTGCTGCTGCTGTCTATCACATTGCTGCCTACCAAATCAGCAGCATGTGCTGGTGGCGGTGACTTATTATTATGGCTTTTGATACGTTTTTTTGGTGGTGATGCAGGCGCTCCAGAAGCAGCAACTGTTGCCAACAAATTACGAATTGTATCGTGCTCATAATTGTTATTGCTGCTGTTGCTGCTATCACTATTGTTGTTGTTGTTATTATTATTATTATTTTCATAAGCAGCAAACTCATATAATTCACTAATAATAGCTGGAGCAACATTTGCTGCTATTGCTGTTGTTTCTGTTTTGCCATTGCCATTGCTGTTGCTGACGTTGCTCTTTGGCGTTGTCGTAACATAGATGTTGTTGTTGTTGTTGTTGTTGTTGTTGTTAGTAATGCTTCTATAATTATTATTGCTGCTAAGCAACAATTGTTGCTTTGTGGTTTTATTCTCAATTGCTATATCTGCTGCTGCTGCTGGCACTGTTTCTGTTGTTGTACTTTCAATGCTGAGGTTTTGTGACGCGTTGTGCGTTTTTTGGCTGCGGTTCCTTTGTTGTTGTTCTTGGTGGTATTGCGTTTGTTCTTGCTGTTGTTGTTGATATTGTGGTTCCGCTTCATTTTTTGGAGGGTTACATTTTCCAATGGCACAGGAGAGCAACGTGCTGACATCAACACATACATCGAAATTGGGTTCTAACGTTACTGTTTCTGCATCTGTATCTTTGGCGGTGTCTGCGGTAGTGGTTGCGGTAGCAGTTGCCGTCGTCATATCCTTTAATGTTGCCGCCACAAATGACAGATCAACATCAAATTTATTTGGAGGAGATTTTCTTTTTGCAGACATGCTGCAAAGAAAAAGCGAAATAAGAAATGAAACAAAGCGCAATGAAAATTCGCGGAAGCCTTAAGTGTAGGGTTAAATATATTCCAAATTTTAACAGACAGCTTTCGAGGCTGGATGAAGGACATAAAATGAAAAAAACCCAGGTGAGTACAAGGACTCTCAAAGTTGAAAAGTAGAGCAACAAGTCGCAATATGTTGAGTAAGTCAAAAAAATGTTGACAAGGTCAAATAATGTTGCATACGTCGAAATAATGTTGAAAGAGTAGAAAATGTTGCATAGGTCGATATAGGTTCTAGAGGTTTTGAAAATTTAAAACATAACTCAACTTGAATTTTTCAACAGTTTTTGACTTTTTAAAAATTTTTCAGCATTGTCAAATACGACTTTTTCAGACTTTGCGATTCATTTAACATTAAGGGTATTCCTCAGAAGGCGAAAACTTGAAAAACATGTGCGACTCTAAAGTTTTCGAGCTTGTTTACGGGACACCCACACACGTGCAAGCGAATGTTCAATCGAAATTTGATAGTTCAATAAATTTTGATACAGCCATTTTGATGATTGCCATTTAGCGTTTGAAGAAAATGAATTTCCTCCTGTACTAAGGACACTTGAAATACCGTTGCAGTTTTTAAATATTTTTAAAATGACGATATCATTTCGCATATCGTTCATTAAACGAACTTACATATGCAGTCCAACTAGATGTGAGTCAGCTAGGCAGACGAAATCGAAGCTTTCATTGGTGTAACCCTGTATACCTCAGTTTGGCAGTTGCCAAATGTAAGCTCACAATGGAGTAGAAGCATGGGATTTGAGCCATAAAATTTGCATACTTGTTAGCTTTCTCAATATTAGATTCCAAAAGATTTCTAATTTTTGTATTAACGCAATTGAAAAAGGTTCACAGATTTATGTTTTGTTCATAGATTTCTCTAAGGCTTTCGATAGCGTGGACCATAAACTTTTTTTAAATGGGTATTCACTCAAAATTTTTAAAATGGTTAGAGTCATATTTGACAGACAGAGTGCTTCTTGTCAAGACTGGTGAATATTACTCAAATCCTATATTGGTAAAATCAGGTGTTATACAGGGAAGTCACCTGGGTCCTCTACTCTTTATTTTATTTGTTAATTTGCCTTCTGTACGCAGATGATCTAAAAATCTTTCATGAGATAAATAATCCAAATGATTGCATAAATTTACAAAATGATATTTATTCTTTAGTTTATTGGTGCAGAAATAACCGACTTACTTTGAACTTTGACAAGTGTAAAGTTCTCACATTCTCACTGAAAAACATTCCTATCACCTACGACTATAATCTTATGAATAGCGTTAATTTTTCTAGAGTTCGCCTTTTTAAAGATCTTGGTGTTTACTTCGATCAGAAATTTTCATTCGACAGTCATTTAGAATATACCATCTTCAAGGCGAATTCCCAATTTGGGTTTTTAAAGCGGAACTCCAGAGAATTTTTAGACCCATTTAGTCCTAAGGCTATTTTCACTAGCTTAGTGAGATCGCTGCTAGAGTACGCAAGCATAATATGGGACCCATGCTACGAGGTGTCTGCAAAGCGTATTGAGAATATTCAAAAGTGATTTTCAAGATTTGCTTTGCGACGAATGTATTGTTGGGAGGATATGCCCACTTACTGGGTGCGCTGTCGTTTGTTGAACCTGATGAGTTTGAGTAATAGGAGAGTTTTCTATAATATTATGTTTATTAAGCACGTAATGGATGGCAAAATTGATTCTCCGGACCTGCTGGCTCTTAATCCTTTTAATGTCCCAGCACGAAATCTTAGGGAATTTAATCTTTTTTATACTCCTTACCATAGGACTATTTACGGGCTAAACAAGCCGATCTCAAGATCATTATCTTTGTGCAACTCAATTGCTAATCAACTTGGTTTCAGCAATTATTGAAATATTTTCATGAAACAGCTTGAGGAAGTTATTTCAAATATGTAATTTATTAATATGTATTATAGTCATTATACCCTACACAGAGGGTATATTCATTTTGTCATTCCGTTTGTAACGCATAGAAGGGGGCGTGGCAGGTATGGAAAAGTATATATATTCTTGATCAGCGTCACCACCTGAGTCGATATAGCTATGTCTGTCTGTCTGTCTGTTGAAATCAAGTTTACGGGAAAACTAAGCAAGCTAATTGAATGAAATTTGGCACACAGGTCAAATCTTCTTGCAAGCTGCTAGCATATAAAAATGGGTGAAATCGGTTAACGGCCACGCCTTCCGCGCATACTCTATGTAAATATACCCAAGTCCATTTTGAAAAAAAGTTGCTGCGATTTTGATGAAAATTGGTGATTTGGTGAATATAAGAACAAAATTAAGATTAAGCTAGGTGTTAAGTTTGCAAAGGCTCTCAAAGGGGCGTGGCACAGCCCTAAATTTTATCTTTCATAGCGCCATAGCTCGAAGACCGTGCAAGATATTGTGATGAAATTTGGTACACGAATGCAGATCTTATAAATCTTGAATTGCGCATAAAAAAAACAGAATTGTTAAAGTGGGCGTGGCATTTTTTAGCAATTGAAAATTTGGATTTCGTATATCTCCAAATTGCCACATAAAATTTTCATAAAAATTTTAGGGATGATACCATTAAAGGTAGTCATCAATACAAGTTTCGTTAATATTTTGGAAAATTTCGTTGAAGGGCGTGGCACAGCCTACAATATTTATAAACGTTATAAAAAGATAACAAACAACGCAATCGCTATGAAATTTAATATGGCAGATATACTCGCTAAAAGGTGTCTTCTTGCAAAATTTTGGCACAATAGTGCCGGTGGGTGTGGCACCTCACATATAAGAAAAATAAGTTTAATGCTATAGATAGTGTGCTATGAGAGTAATCTTCATAAAATTTTGTGTAGAGGTGTCGGTTACTATAAGCTTCAGAATTTAATGAAACTTGACAAGATTGCATCAGTGGGCGTGGCACCTCCCTCATTAACACAAAGTTATAAGTGCTATTTTAAGTGAACTATTGGAGCAATTGGATCTGAAAGTTGATGTAATTGGTTTATTGGGTATTAGGTACATATGCTTCAAAAGCTGGCGAAATAGCACCAGTGGGCGTGGCACCTCTCATACAATTAAAGTGCCTTAAGTGGCATAACTATCGAAATATATGAGCAATGATACTGAAATTTGGTTTAAGAGGTTTGTTTATGGAAGGCTATTTTTGGATCAAAATCGGACTGTATTGTATCAGTGGGTGTGTCACCGCCCTAAATTTTAAGAATAATTACGGCACATATCGCAAACTATACAAGCTACTATGCTAAAATTTGGTTTGTGCATGTCAATCACGAATATCATTTATTGAAGCAAAAGTGGGCGGAATTGGAGAAGTTGGCGTGACATATTTCGTGTTTTACATTTCTATTCTATTTTTTTCAACATTTGCTTTATTTTTTCGACATTTTCAAGCTTTTACCTGTTCCCATTCAATTTCATTCGACATTTTCTTCGATTTTTCTATTATTTTTTCAGCATTTTTCATATTATTCGACTTATTCAATTTCTTTCAACTTTTTTCAATGGTTTTTACATATTTTCAGCATTTTCAGTTTTTTCCAACACTTTTCAACATTTTTGAACCTTTTTACATTATTTTCGACTTATTCAACTTCTTCAACATTTTTTTAACATCTATTTAAAAAGCACTTTCAATGCAGTGTAGGGTATGTGACTTTCGGCCTGGTCGAAGGTAACTCCTTTACTAGTTTTTACTTAGTTTTAATACTGTTATGTAATCTGTAAGGGTGTACACCCGGTAGGTCGAATAAATAAATAAATAAATAAAAAAGATTCTTTTTAGACGGAACCTCTGCGTTGATGAGCAACTATGCTCCTGTAATGGTAAAATATATCTAAAGCAGTATTTACCAAATAAATCTCATAAATGGGACTTTAAAATATTTTTGTTGAGCAATGATAATGGTCGAGACTTATAGTACACTGGCCAATAGAATGCAGTCAAATTCCGACAGTTTGATGTACCCGATCTAGGAGCGTATGCAAACGTTGTTGTTAAATTAACGAGAGAAATACCTTCCTATAGATAACACAGACTAAACTTTGACAATTATTATACGACTGCGGATATTTTGGCATACTTGGCACAAAAAGAAATTCATAGCTTGGGCACAGTCAGAAGCAATCGAGTGCCCGATTGTAAGCTTCCAAACGAAAAATATTTCAAGTCTCAAAAACGAGGAACATCTGTTGCGTTCGTTGGCTTGGTCAATAATGTTGATATATCGTCAGTTGCATGGAAGGTGGTGTTGTGGTGTTCTCCCTCAAAGTGAAATATCAAGATTCGACAGAAGCGCTAAACAAAGGAATTCAATAGAATGTTCAGAGGTGATCAAACTGTATAATAGGCACATGAGATGAGTGGATTTAATGGACAGTTGACCTTGGTAGCTGGATTTTTATAAGAAGCATCAAAAAAGATAAAATCAAGTGATCGAGAGTTATGATTTATCACAAGGAACAATTTGTAAGGATCATGTGTAGATATATCATTTAAGAACTCACTGTGTAGCAAGTTATCAGATGCAGGAAGCCATCTAGTTGGTTCTTCAGAGCAGCAACTCAATATTCATTGCTTCTGTGAGGCTAATTTTCTCAGAAAAGAGTGATGATCGAACAGCAATTTGTACACATTCACCTTTACTTGTAATATTTGGGATTCTGGTACTAAATATCTTTGCGATAAATTACTTGCAAGTATTTCCGAATTGAGTGCGCTAGGTTTTACCCAAGTTTCTATAAAACAGAGCAATTGGTAGTCCAAATCAAGAAAAAGTTACACATTTTTGACTTTAACTCGCGAACATTCTGATAAAGAAAGTTACAGGAGGATTTTCCAAATTGGCGTTATTCGGTGCATCCTCTTTTTTCAAGTTGGTTGAAATTATTCGATTTAGAACCGGAGCGTCTATTGGGATAGGACTTGAAATGTTAATGATTTCAAAAGAAAGTGGTTGAGTGTCAGCAGATACCTAATTTATAACAGAATTTATAGATAGGGCTAGATATCATAGAGATCGCAGGTTTGAAGTTAATTTTTTTTTTTTTCACTGCGAAGATTGCGCTTCATCCAAACATCTAAAAGATTTGAAGAATTTTTCATGTTCCGAAAGCTTTTTCTGAACAGCTTTCTCTAGAAAAGCCTTCATTGATTGTCGTACAAGCTTATAAATGATTGAGTCGAACTGGCGGCAGTCCTCATTTAGCCATCATAGGCCATGTCTCTTTTCGAGATCATCAACAGCCCTTGGAATGGCAATGCAGCGTATTTCAAAAAATATAAATCATAGCATGGGCTAACGGCTATGGCAACAAGCGAAAAAGTGACAGGTATATAAAGGGTGTTTTTTTTAGAGGTATAGAGCTTCGAATTGAAATAAAACACAAGAAAATCGTTTTAATGTCAGTCAATTTGGCTTTATTGGAAGGATAATTTTATGCCATTAATGTTTAAATATTATTTCGGGCATGTCCAATTTTGAACCACTTTTTCGAGCATATGGGGCCGTATGTCGGCAATAACGCCACGAATGTTGGCTTTCAAGTCCCCTAACGTTTCTGGTTTGTTGGCGTAGACGAGCGACTTCACATATCCCCAAAGAAAATAATCCAATGGTGTCAAATCACACGATCTTGGTGGCCAATTGACAGGTCCATTTCGCGAAATTATGCGCTCATCGAATGTTTCCTTCAATAAATCGATTGTGACGTGCGCTGTGTGGCATGTAGCGCCGTCTTGTTGGAACCACAACTCATCCACATTCATGCCATCCAATTCGGGAACAAAATAGTCGGTTATCATGGCTCTATACCGGTCTCCATTAACGGTAACTGACTCTCCAGCATTATTTCGGAAGAAGTATGGCCCAATGACTCCACCAGCCCATAGAGCACACCAAACAGTCAGTTTTTGTGGATGTAATGGCGTCTCAAGGGTCTCATGTGGATTCTCTTCACTCCAAATGCGGCAATTTTGCTTGTTGACGTAGCCATTCAACCAAAAATGAGCCTCATCACTGAACAAACTTTTGCGATGAAAATCAGCATCGAGATCAATCTCATTTTCGGCCCATACACCAAAATCACGACGCATTGCATGGTATCGCGGCTTTAATTCTTGCACAAGCTGGATCTTGTAAGGTCGCAAGCCAAGATCTTTGCGCAAAATCTTCCATAAAGTTGATGGACAAAGCTCCAATTGCTGTGCACGGTGGCGAATCGATTCATTCGGGTCCTCTTCAACATTTTGCTCTACAGCGACAATTGTTTCTTCGGTGCGCACTGTTCGACGTCTCTGCGGATGCGTATTATCACATAGAGTAAACGCAGTGCGAAAACGATCCATGGTTAACCGAATTAATTGCTCTGATGGACGATTATGTCGACCATAAAATGGACGGAGCTTGCGGTAAACTTCGCGAACTGAACCATTATTTTCGAAATAAATTTGCACGATTTGCAAGCGTTGTTCTTTTGTCAACCTGTTCATGATGAAATGGCAAACCAAACTGAACATAAATGACATTAGAGTTGCCAGATTTGACCATAAAATGAAAGTTTTATCTCTATTCGAAAAACAAACCTCTAAAAAAAACACCCTTTAGATAACAAAGAATGGAACATTGCCTGCGGAGTGAAGTAAATATGCGAACTTTGTACAACTCAAGGTCATATCCCCAACAGCTCAAGTGATAGAGCGGCCGTTAAAAATAAAATTACAATGCATAGAACAGTCAGAGGTTTGAGTCCAAGTACAACATTGACGAAAAACTGGTCGGATGAGGCTATGTATATATGTGCTAATAGCCGCAACATATGCCAACAATTACCAGGTTAAAATATTCCATTTGTTATCATTAAACAACTTAAAATTGATGCATTATTTTATCGAAAAAATGTGTATAGCGACGAAGCTCATTTCTGTTTGAACGGCTACGTTAACAAGCAAAATTGCTATATTTGGGCCGATGAACAAACAGAAGCAATCCAAGAGCTTCCAATGTATTCCGATAAATGTGCTGTTTGGTGTGGTTTATGGGCAGGAGGCATCATCGGAACATATTTCTTCAAAAATGCGAATGGAGCCCGTGTTACAGTCAATGGCGCTTGCTATAGAGTAACGAATAATAAATTTTTGTTGTCAAAAATTCAGGATATTGATGTAGACGAAAACTGGTTTCAACAGAATGACACAACGTGCCATGCAGTTGGAGAAACAATCGCTTTATTGAGGGAAATGTTCGATGAAAACATCATCTCAAGAAATGCTCCTATCAATTGGCCACCAAGATCATGTGATTTGACGCCATTGGATTATTTTCTTTGGGAATACATTAAATCATTTGCTTATGTCGACAAACCCGATACTATTGACGCTTTGGAAATAAACATAGCTCGTGTTATCCAAGCAATACCGGTCGATATGCTCCAAAGAATTGTCGAATATTGAACAAAATGAACCATTTAAGAACTAGTCGTGGCCAACATTTGAACGAAATAATTTTTAAATATTGAATTGTAGGAACCGAACTATCATTACAAATAAAAATTTGCATCAATACATTGATTTTTATGAATTTTATTTAGAACACAAAGTAGAAAGCTCTTATTGGATCATATTTCCAATAAAATCTCACAGCAAATATTAATATGTACTGATTTTTTAAGTTTTCAAATATGGCAAAATCCTTTTTTAGGTAGCTTTTTTTTTTTTTTTTTTTTGAGTAACTTGTATTTTCCTCGCTGTGGAGGCTCAAAGAATCATGTGTACGAAAACTGCAAACGGAAGTCATTACAAATGAGGTTTGTTTTTCAGTTCAAAAACTGATATTTGTTCACAACTTCCGCTATTTTTTTCCGCAACAAAGTCAAGCGAAAGAACGTTAACAAAAGAAAAAAAATTATTTTATTGCTTTTACACAACAAAATCGGCTGGTACTATCAAGAGGAAACATTAAATTAAGGCAGTAGCTATTTATTTTAAGTGGAAGGAAGAACTGAGCCAGAATTGAAAGGATACGTGTGTGCATACATAGTTATCGAATAATATATCTCGATTATCGACTTCACATGCGGATAAGACACTAACGGCCAGAAAAAATTGCACAGAAAAAATTCCAAAAAAAAAATCGTGAAGTAACACAGCGGCACTTAAGTTTGAGCGATTTTTTTAGCTTCTTGGAAAATCTAATATATAAAATGATTAATTTTATGAAAATAAATATGCACATAATCGAAATAAAAACTTTCCTATCTTTTAATAAAATAGTTTGTGTATGGTATTCTCAGATCTACTGAATGTACACACAAGATTACATAAGTGTCGGTGAAGCCGTTTCGGGGGAGTTTTTTTACAAACACGAGAATTTTATACCGAGAACGAGGCGAGAACGAGGTGTCAACGAAACGAGTACGAAGCGAGAACGAGGAGAGTACGTGGCGAGGTACCGGTGTGATCTCGCGTCGCTTCGGTCGAGCGAGGATAGTTTATTTTTCCACCTCGACTCGGTCTCGCCTCGTTGAACGCAGCCTCGGCACTACTGTAATTTCGATAATACTTGTCGGATCCCCTTTAAATATTTTTTTGGACATACTCAAAAAAATTGATTGTTTTTTAATTCTTACTGGACGTATAAAATCTGATATAATTTTTGCAGCGCTGATTTTTCAATAGTTCAACTTTTTTAATATTTTTCGACTTTTTCAATATTTTTCAACTTTTTCAATATTTTTCGACTTTTTCAATATTTTTCAACTTTTTCAATATTTTTCAACTTTTTCAATATTTTTCGACTTCTTCAATATTTTTCGACTTTTTCAATACGTTTCGACCTTTTCTATGTAGATTTTTCAAAACTTTTCCGCTCTTTTTTCAACATTTTTAGTATTATTCGAATTCGAAAACATTTTTCAACTTTTTCAATATTTTTCGACTTTTTCAATACGTTTCGACCTTTTCTATGTAGATTTTTCAAAACTTTTCCGCTCTTTTTTCAACATTTTTAGTATTATTCGAATTCGAAAACATTTTTCAACTTTTTCAATATTTTTCGACTTTTTCAATATTTTTCGACTTCTTCAATATTTTTCGACTTCTTTAATAATTTTCGACTTTTTCTATGTAGATTTTTCAAAACTTTTCCGCTCTTTTTTCAACATTTTTAGTATTATTCGAAAACATTTTTCGACTCTTCAATATTTTTCGACTTTTTCAATACATTTCGACTTTTTCTATGTAGATTTTTCAAAACTTTTCCTCTCTTTTTTCAACATTTTTAGTATTATTCGAAAACATTTTTCGACTTTTTCAATATTTTTCGACTACTTCAATATTTTTCGACTTTTTCAATACATTTCGACTTTTTCTATGTAGATTTTTCAAAACTTTTCCGCTCCTTTTTTAACATTTTTAATATTATTCGAATTCGAAAACATTTTTAAACTTTTTCAATATTTTTCGACTTCTTCAATATTTTTCGACTTTTTCAATACATTTCGACTTTTTCTATGTAGATTTTTCTAAACTTTTCCGCTCTTTTTTCAACATTTTTAGTATTATTCGAAAACATTTTTCGACTTTTTCAATATTTTTCGACTTCTTTAATATTTTTCGACTTTTTCAATACATTTCGACTTTTTCTATGTAGATTTTTCAAAACTTTTCCGCTTCTTTTTTTAACATTTTTAATATTATTCGAATTCGAAAACATTTTTCGACTCTTCAATATTTTTCGACTTTTTCAATACATTTCGACTTTTTCTATGTAGATTTTTCAAAACTTTTCCGCTCTTTTTTCAACATTTTTAGTATTATTCGAAAACATTTTTCCACTTTTTCAATATTTTTCGACTTCTTCAATATTTTTCGACTTCTTTAATAATTTTCGACTTTTTCTATGTAGATTTTTCAAAACTTTTCCGCTCTTTTTTCAACATTTTTAGTATTATTCGAATTCGAAAACATTTTTAAACTTTTTCAATATTTTTCGACTTCTTCAATATTTTTCGACTTTTTCAATACATTTCGACTTTTTCTATGTAGATTTTTCTAAACTTTTCCGCTCTTTTTTCAACATTTTTAGTATTATTCGAAAACATTTTTCGACTTTTTCAATATTTTTCGACTTCTTTAATATTTTTCGACTTTTTCAATACATTTCGACTTTTTCTATGTAGATTTTTCAAAACTTTTCCGCTTCTTTTTTTAACATTTTTAATATTATTCGAATTCGAAAACATTTTTCGACTCTTCAATACGTTTCGACTTTTTCAATACATTTCGACTTTTTCTATGTAGATTTTTCAAAACTTTTCCGCTCTTTTTTCAACATTTTTAGTATTATTCGAAAACATTTTTCCACTTTTTCAATATTTTTCGACTTCTTCAATATTTTTCGACTTTTTCAATACATTTCGACTTTTTCTATGTAGATTTTTCAAAACTTTTCCGCTCTTTTTTCAACATTTTTAGTATTATTCGAAAACATTTTTCGACTTTTTCAATATTTTTCGACTTCTTCAATATTTTTCGACTTCTTTAATAATTTTCGACTTTTTCTATGTAGATTTCTCAAAACTTTTCCGCTCTTTTTTCAACATTTTTAGTATTATTCGAATTCGAAAACATTTTTCAACTTTTTCAATATTTTTCGACTTTTCAAAATTTTTCGACTTTTTCAATACATTTCGACTTTTTCTATGTAGATTTTTCAAAACTTTTCCGCTCTTTTTTCAACATTTTTAATATTATTCGAATTCGAAAACATTTTTCAACTTTTTCAATATTTTTCGACTTTTCAAAATTTTTCGACTTTTTCAATACATTTCGACTTTTTCTATGTAGAGCTATAGCTTTTCCGCTCTTTTTTCAACATTTTTAATAATATTCGAATTCGAAAGCATTTTTCAACTTTTTCAATATTCTCCATACAAATCTTACCAAACCGCACTAATTTCACACATCACGCCGCGAGAGCTTGCACTCACCTGTTTACTATCGGTGTCGAATAAAAAAAAAAAAAAACTTTCCCATTCTAGTTACTTCACACATTTTATTTGTATTTACTTTGATTTATTTGTATGTAGGCATCTGTTTTTTTTTTTTTTTTATGCAACAATACTGTTAGGCATTGAATATATTGTTCTGTCCCATAGCTAAGACGAGTTGAGTGGGTACCTGAATTCTAACGCCGACACTCTATAGTCCGACACTCACTTTACTTAGTGCCTAAAGTGGATTATAATGCGCGAAGAGCCAATAGAGCATGCAAAGCCAAGTGCCAGAGTATTGATTTTTTTTCTTTGGATAACAATTTCTTTTATTTTGTATTTTACTTTACGTTCTCATAAGTATCCCAAAAATAAATCCATATTTAAAGAATAAGTCTATGAACGCACCACAAAGTGGTGGAAGCAAAACAAACAAAACAAATGATTCAATGCAGAGAAGAAGGCTGGAGAGATTTGTGTAATACTTAGTCAAATAAACGAATGGATACTGGAATGCAAGTGGCGTTAAAATAACAACTCAATTTGATGTAGCTGTAACTAAATTAAAGAACATTGCTGTTTTATTACTTTTACTCAGATCTTTAAATATTGCAACATCAAGTACTGAAGATGGTATCATTTTAATTGTAGCCTTCATCGTTGTTGCTCTTTTTATGAAATTTGTCAACAATTTTCGCATTTTTTCAGTGGTATGTTCTCAATTTGCCCAATTACTTCAAATACTCACAAATAATTGGGTGATATTGCACACAAATTAAAATAGTCGAAACGGATGGTAACATGACCTCGAAAAGTGTTATTCAATAAGTTTAAATTAAGGCTGTGCAACGTGCCGAACTTGTTCGAACAAACTCAAAACTCACGAACTTTACACAAAATTTCAATACCGAACCAAGTTTGTTTGGTTCAACTCAACTCAGTTCGTTTAGTTCGGTGTGCTCGCTCAGATTTTGTTATATTGCTTACAAGTCATTCGAAGGAAAGTGAAAATTGCGCTGCGTCGTACAGTGGGACAAAGTCTCGCGGCACGAATTTACTTTCAGAGCAAGCTACTTAACCAAATTTAAAGAATTTTTAAATAAAATCTTATTAAACTGTATATTTTTTTTATATCTGTGATATTTTTTTGAAATTTAATTTCTTTACATATTTTCATCAACATTTCAATTCGTTCCACATGCTCCGTTAGACGGTTAGCTCTTTCAGCTATGTATCCGCAAGTTGAGAAAAGACTCTCGCTGGTAGTTTGTGTTGATTTTGGGATTTTTGCGAATTTCGTTGCACTGCTTTCTGTCCTCGGAGGATGACGACATACTTAGTTCTAAGCGAATCCATAAAAATTCAAGAAATCGCACGCATCGCAAAACGTTTTGTCACCAACGTTGCCTATAGGTGATGTAATAGGTCATTTAAAAATTCCCCCAGACTACCATAGCAAAACACATTTTTTTTTTGGCAAAATTCGATCTATTTATTCAAAATAGTTTCCTTTGAGGGCGGTACACCGAGCATAGCGATCTTGCAATTTTTCGATAAGATGCCGGTTTTTGCAGTAAGATGCCGGTTTTTTCTTTTTTAAATGGGGCTCTTTTTTTTGCGATTTCTTCCTTCAAACGCTCCAATAACAGTGCAATTCAACGAAAATCGCACAAAAACCGCAAAATCACAAAGTGGCTCGGAGTGAACCTTCTCGATGGGTAGTGACTACCCACGTGCCACTACAAAGGACAATGAATATATCCTCGAATCAACAAATTTCGCAAATTGCACAGGTCGCACTAAGTGTTCAAATATTAAAAACGTCTACCACACTGTACACCACTGTAGTTTAAATTCAATTAGAACAAAAAAAATTAACGAAAATAAGTCGAAAACGGTGCTTTGCAGGGTTCGGAGCCAACCTTCGTGATGTTCAAAATCCTTTCTAAAGCTTCACCTATCAATTGGAGAAAAAAAATTTACAAACATGGAGCAAAAACGGTTTCTTCCATGGTCCGGAGCCACACAAAGTGATATCCAAAAGCCATTTCATATTTTTTGGAAATTGCTCAAAACCCTCAGTGAGCTATTCAATGGAGTTCACTGGTAGACAAACGAATAACAAAACCGTATTGTACTGAAATCGTCAGCAAACCACACGCAGCGATCAACTCAAAACTCGAAAAGTTCGGTACTTACGAGTTGTTCGAAACTCATGACTTGCAATCGCATGATACGGATAACGAACAAACTGAACATGAGTTGAGTCGTACGAATTGAGTTGCTCGAGTTTGACTCGTTGCGTATGGCAAAAGTTCGAACATGTTCGATCAGCTCTTTGCACAGCCTTATGTATTATAAAAGGCCATCCCGAAAAATTAGATTTCCTGATTCGTTTGTGTAAAAAAATGATATACGAGAGGGTCTATCTGGCAGTCAGGTACCGTGGACATTTGACGCCCGGGGCTAAAAGATAATTTCCACCCAATGTCTACCAAATTTTCTTATTTTTCACGTGCAACAAAAAATTTTATTTATTAAAAAATGGGAGCCCACACTTTTCACATCAGAAAAACCCTAGCAAAATGAGATATATTTCACATCAAAATACAAAGTCTAATAAAAAGATTATTGAAATTAAAAATTTTTTTTATTAAAATTTTATTTTTTGCATTTTTTAAATTTTTTTTTTTAATTGAATGCATAATATCTCAAGAATATTGTGTCAGAATTTCAAGTCGATTGAAGCAAAATTGACGAAGTTATGAGTATTTTTACACCATGCCAATGAACGTTTTATACCAGATTTTTTAGTGTTGAAAACTTTAAAGCGTTTTCCCCATAACTCACGTTTTCGAAGTCGGTGCCCCACATAACTTTAAAACTACTACACCGCTCATTTTGAAATTTTAAATACTATTTCAGTACATAATTTACGTGGTAACGCTGGAGAGTTTTTTTTTTCCAAATTTGTTAAAAATTTTTATTTGACCATAACAAATTAGCCGATTTTTTTCGCAAAAATTAGCGTTTTTCCCTTCAAAGTGTTTCAAAAAAGTGAAAAATTAAAATGTTCGTAAAACCCTCCCTGGGAAAAACTATAATCTAACGAATGAATTTTGATATTTTGATTTCAGCTGAACCAGCACCAAGTTATGAGGAGCACCGCAATTCTACTTTTTTCCGAGAAACGTCCGAATAATTGCTGCCATTGCCGTTTTTTTTTTTAATATTTCTTCATAAAAAATTTTATACAATATTCTTTAAATGTCATACTTTAATGTACTATTGATTTTAGTAAAGAGATTTAAATAAATCGTCACAAAAAATTCACAAAAACATGCCTTTCTTTCTACGAATTAAACTTACCCCCCCCCCCCCCCCGCTTAAAGTCGTAAAGGAAAATTATAAAAATATGGACGAAAAATTGGTATGCCATATCCAAAAACAAAATGCAAAAAAATGTGGAGCGTATGGGTCACACGTGTGAAGCTACCATCAAAAACAGAGGCTGCAGCACAAGATATCAATGATTGCAATGTTTTTGCGTACCAAAAAGTCAACAAATGCAATTTTAACACGCTATTTTCTCTTGTTTTTCAGATTGTGCTATTTATGTGTCTAGCTCACTTCATCGGTTTTTTACATTTTGTTCATCTTTTTTATCTGTTAATTATAGCTGAAGTTTGTATTATTATTGAATATGAAAGATATATCTTTGCAAAAAACCAAACACTTTTTGTTTGTTAACAATATCTACGATACTTGTCATAAGAAAGAAAAAATATATAAAAAAATGTGCTATTTATATATCCATAGCTGTATATAGATGTTTCACACAAAAAAAAAAGCTTTAATGTGATCGCTAGTAGTTGAGGAGATATATAAATTAAAGTAATTAAGAAAGTGCCTGGTCCCATACAAAGCGCGGACACATGTGCACTTTAACACATGTGTAGATATATCTCGTAAACTAATGTAAGGACTGTCCCAGAAAAAAGTTACGATTTTTATTTTTTGTATTATGCTCTACCTGATAATCTTATAAAGGGTGTTTTTTTTAGAGGTATAGAGCTTCGAATTGAAATAAAACACAAGAAAATCGTTTTAATGTCCATCAATTTGGCTTTATTGGAAGGATAATTTTATGCCATTAATGTTTAAATATGATTTCGGGCATGTGGCCGCCGCGGCTGGCTCGAATAAAGCCAATTCTACAGGTCCAATTTTGAACCACTTTTTCGAGCATATGGGGCCGTATGTCGGCAATAACGCCACGAATGTTGGCTTCCAAGTCCCCTAACGTTTCTGGTTTGTTGGCGTAGACGAGCGACTTCACATATCCCTAAAGAAAATAATCCAATGGTGTCAAATCACACGATCTTGGTGGCCAATTGACAGGTCCATTCCGCGAAATTATGCGCTCATCGAATGTTTCCTTCAATAAATCGATTGTGACGTGCGCTGTGTGGCATGTAGCGCCGTCTTGTTGGAACCACAACTCATCCACATTCATGCCATCCAATTCGGTAACAAAATAGTCGGTTATCATGGCTCTATACCGGTCTCCATTAACGGTAACTGACTCTCCAGCATTATTTCGGAAGAAGTATGGCCCAATGACTCCACCAGCCCATAGAGCACACCAAACAGTCAGTTTTTGTGGATGTAATGGCGTCTCAAGGGTCTCATGTGGATTCTCTTCACTCCAAATGCGGCAATTTCGCTTGTTGACGTAGCCATTCAACCAAAAATGAGCCTCATCACTGAACAAAATTTTGCGATGAAAATCAGCATCGAGATCAATCTCATTTTCGGCCCATACACCAAAATCACGACGCATTGCATGGTCTCGCGGCTTTAATTCTTGCACAAGCTGGATCTTGTAAGGTCGCAAGCCAAGATCTTTGCGCAAAATCTTCCATAAAGTTGATGGACAAAGCTCCAATTGCTGTGCACGGTGGCGAATCGATTCATTCGGGTCCTCTTCAACATTTTGCTCTACAGCGGCAATTGTTTCTTCGGTGCGCACTGTTCGACGTCTCTGCGGATGCGTATTATCACATAGAGTAAACGTAGTGCGAAAACGATCCATGGTTAACCGAATTAATTATTTTCGAAATAAATTTGCACGATTTGCAAGCGTTGTTCTTTTGTCAACCTGTTCATGATGAAATGGCAAACCAAACTGAACATAAATGACATTAGAGTTGCCAGATTTGATCATAAAATGCCAGTTTTATCTCTATTCGAAAAACAAACCTCTAAAGAAAACACCCTTTAGGTATAAAAAGACATAATATTTATTCTATATAAACTGACGTTTAATATGATGTCCAACACTTGAAGATAGCACTTTTGGCGACAAAGATGTCTAGCAAGCAACAACAAGTCCGCAAACTGATTTTGTTCACATACCTGCAAAATCCAAAATTAAAATATTCAGCTATAGCAAAAATATTTGGTGCATCAGAAAAATCTGTCTTTGCGGTTATTTTTAATTATAAGAAGGGTCTACCTGTTTCACGAAAAAAAGGTTCAGGCAGCAAACCAGAATTTTTTAACCCAAAAGTAGCGACGAAGGTGAAGCGCCTTTTTAAGCAAAATCCTTAAATGGCATAACTATCGAAATATATGAGCAATGATACTGAAATTTGGTGTAAGAGGTTTGTTCATAAAAAGCTATTCCTGGATCAAAATCGGACTGGATTGCATCAGTGGGTGTGTCACCGCCCTAAATTTTGAGGAATAGTTATGGCACATATCGCAAACTATAAAAGCTAGTGTGCTAAAATTTGGTTTGTTTATTGAAACAAAAGTGGGCGAAATTAGAGAAGTGGGCGTGGCATATTTTGTGGTTTTTCATTTCTCTTCTGTTTTTTTTTCAACATTTCCCATATTCTTTTGACATTTCCAGCTTTTTCCAACACTTTTCAACATTTTTGAACCATTTTACATTATTTTTGACTTATTCAACCTTTTCAACATTTTTTTAACATTTATTTAAAAAGTACTTTCAATGCAGTGTAGGGTATGTAAGTTTCGGCCTTTAACAACTTTACTGGTTTTTTGTTCACATCTATAAAACCGTGCCTTCCCAGTGATATAAGTTTCATTTCCCTATCTTTATAATAAATATTAAAAAAGCGTACCATACGTTTCGATGTTCACGTACGAGTATTAATATAAAGATTTTTGTACATAAATAAAGATATTTGAAATTGGTACCACACAAACCCATCCACTGTGCGTTCTGTAGAGATTCTCTGACCAAATGTCAATTTAGATTAAAGACCATGAGAAATGCTATATTTTTATTTCTGTGTAAGGTTTTCAGACAATCTAACGATTAAGTAACTCAAAGTTCATAGCTAACTCAAAGAAGCATTTTCGGTTTCAGCAGCCTCGAAAACTCTCAAGTTCGTTAGCTGGTTTTGTAATATACATAGTATATAGTAAAATATTTCACTAAAACTGCGATTTCTTTCCACAAAAGCGGACTTTACCACTTCAAAAGAAACGACTCATATACAAATTAATTATGAGTTACGAAAAAGTGTTATTTTATATACGTTATTACTTAGCTTATTTTTATTGTATCTGTGTTTATTGGTTTCATTTTTTATTTTTTATTACGACTTTTTTTTTTTTTTTCTTTTTTTTTTTTTTTTTTTTTTATTGAATGCCCCATTCATCATTCATTCGCTTGTCGATTGCTTGCAATTTGTCTTTAACATAGCAAATGTACTACAGACGCGTGCCATCAGACATAATTCCACTTAAGGGTGGAGGCGCTTATTTTCAACGCAATGTCGCTTCCCACTCTACCGTCAGCTACACAAACAACATCACATACGTAGCGCACACGACCCTTTAAACCGCAAATAACTTTAGAACGCTCTATCGAATAACAAATAAATAAATATATTCCAGTTATAACGACAAGCGGAAATGAGCTACATACATAACTTATTGAAGTTTCCATATGAACCCATTGGGTTTTAGAAGTATATTCAAATAAAAACCTGTGCTGTTAGTAACAATTGAAAAGTTCAGGGAAAACTCTCTCAAAAAAAAAAAAAAAAGGATGCGCTTTTTCAAGCCAAATGTATAGATAATAGCGATACTCTGATACTATGAGCGTGAAGTCTCAAAAATAAAAAAAATGTGATACTTGGACATGCTCAATCCCCATAAAAATAACAAATCGGCACATCGAACACAAAAGAAATTTCGCTGAAATTGGAAAAAAAAAATCAAAAGTAAATCTTGAGGCATACAAATTTACTGATCCTTAATGTCTCGAAAACTGTCCATACCTCACTTTTGTTCAGAGTGATATATACTACATTATTTAAGTTCTTTTTTTATGAATAATGGTGTTCGAGCTATATATCGTGTGAGGTAATTTATATCGTGCTGTTAAGAAATCTATATGGGTCTATCTCTGTCCCAGTTATGAGCAGTTTGAGGATCAAAAATTTTATGAGCACCTAATGTATCATTGATGGCTTTGCACCCATATAGATATTTGAGAAAGTTCTTATATATAAACTTAGCCTATTGAAGCGGTAGATTTTTTAATGCATACGATTTCGAGGATACAATGAAAGCACATTAACTAAAAAGAAGAGGAATGTAAATTGGTTGGCAATAATTTATTGATTCGCATGGTTTCGACGATCGCTTGTTCAAGTAATCAGAATAAAAGGTAGCGAAAAAAGTTTTTGACGATATATTCAGTGCCGGATTTACAAATCAAGGGGCCCATGGGCACAAGAGTGGTGGGGGCCGCTATCCTGACTGAAAAAACGAAACCGTAGTAACCGAATCGACCCTATCGAAGGCTCAAAGACCATCTTATTGGTGGGGGACCAGGAGCACGTGCCCATAGTGCCCTTATGTAAATACGGCACTGGCTATATATTGATAACATTAAGCTTTAAAACAAACAAAAAAAAAACACCTTTTATGCGTTGAACAGAACACGAACGGGGTCGGGAATTTGACTCGCTGACAAAAATTATAACACACTTGATCGCATGAAATGAAACAAAATTGCGCGGCGCATGACCGGAAACCTGCCGACGTGTACCCGTCAATTTAAAATTAATTCTACTTTCTCCAATCAGCAACTAAGTTTTCCATCGTAAGTCGTCCGCCTCAATTGTGTTTGCTCCAACGATTTTCCGACGGTTTTGTTTTTTTTTTTTTTGACAGCGATTAATCGTTGCCAATTTCCCGACCCCGTTCGTATTAGCTTTTAGTCGAATTTCCATGCACACATTTTAATTATTCACCGATATATTTTTTGGAACTGAAATCACTCTTCCTAATTTTGCTTAGGAAATCGAGATTGTTTGTAGATGATCGTACCGATACGTACGATAAGCAGTTGCGTCACTCGTGTGACTGAGCGTGTAACTTTATAAATGCTTGAAAATTTTCTTGAAATAGCACAAAACCTATGAAAATTTAAGGAGTTTTAAGTCAAATGCGCCACTCTAGAGCACCATGTCATGCAGTGGCTTGATCAATTGCAAATAGTGCAACGAAAAACAACAAAGTTTGAAATTCCTTATAATTATTAAATTTTTTGTTTTTTTTTTTTTTTTTTTAAATAGAAACAGTCTGAAATTATAAAGATCATTAACTGTGAGGAAAGACCTTACGCCTATATTTTTTCGCCTTTTTTTTTTTCAAATAAAAAATTATATGTAAAATTTTAATATTTGGACCGCCCCTTGAATTGAACCCATGCATGAATATTTTTGCTTAAAAATTTTTTCGAATCATACAATGAGCTTTTATTTAAAACTACGCCATAGCAGCTAGAAAAAAGCAACAAGAAGTAGTGAAGTAATGCGTTAGTAGTACACGTGCCTGTCTACAAATGGCATCGCTATTGCCGAATGTTTTATGTAAGGCATTACCAAAAAAAAAAAAAATTTATCGAAATGGTTTTTCAATTTTACTGTGTTCGGTATTTCAAAGAGCATAAAAAAAAATATAATAAAAACGTAAACACCCACAAAAGTAAGAAACAATGAGCGAGAGGAAAAAAAGCACAAGCTACGCTTTTGCATTATTGAAGAAGCATCATTTTTTACTTTACCCAATCTATAAGTGGTTTGCTTGGCTTGCGTTATGCCTGTGCCAAGTTAATATTTATTGCATATCCTTTGACCGAACTTACTGCTATACAAAAATCCTTTCGCTGGCAGAAGCGAGGGATGAGCAGGCACACACTTTGCTCGCATTGTACAGCGCATCGTACACAAACAATCCCTGAACTGAAAGTAGGCCTTTTTTTTCGCAAGCGCACGTTCCTAAGCTTTAACGATTGTTACAGTTTTGACTTTTAATTTTTTAACAATTAATTTGCAAATATAATTTCAATTTTTGAGTGCACATTTAAAAACAACAGGCAACAAATTATTAGCATTATGTGTAATGAAATTCAAATATATCTGCTGCAGAAGTGACCTAATGACATGGGGCCTGTAGTTTTATGGCACATTGGCGTAATGTTGAGAATTGATTGGGTTGTAAAGGAAAGCCATTATTTTTGTTATAGCGATTATGGTTGAAAAAATCTTATCGCAAAGATTCAATGGTTGATGTTTTTTTCTTCTGCGTACGGCTATCAGTGAAAACTATCAACATATGCAGTGAAGTCTATGTGGCTTTTACAAACTGGCACTAAATCAAACATTTCTATCAAGCTTCATTCTTGAAGTTCTTTTTTTTTACGAAACCGCCTAATTGGAAATGTCATTTGTTTGCCAACGTTCAAACTTAAACAATTTTCACCCAAAACTATTGATTTTAATAAATAATTCACATTTTCTTTTTGTTACAACACGAAGGGTTTGTAATGCAAAAAGAAAAAAATTTTGAAATTTCCGAAGCAATATATGGTTTGGCAGGCTGTGGTCTCAGAAGCAGTTTCTTTGTTACGCAAGGCACAATCAATTCCAAAGTTTAAATAGACGAGTGCCTGTTTCAGCTTTATCCGATCACTAATTAAATAAAATTTCTACTAAGCCCAATAGGCTGTGCAGCAGAAACAAAGGAATTTCAAGAATTAAGATATATAATTAGTTTTTGCTTTATAACATTGTAAGAGTCCACGGGTGCAATAAGATGACAAAGGGTATTATAATCATTACATATGCACCGGAATGGACGAAAAAGAGCGTAGCTAGAATTACAAATATCAAGTCTTAAGAAACGAAAATGTCTCAAATTCCTTCCTGGATTATTAATGTTAATCATACCTTGCAATAACTCTGAGTTCATTGAGCCGGAAAACAGTTTATTTAAGAAAGTAACATTTAGCATACTACTGTGTCCAAAAAATAAGGCGACATTGTATTTATTTTGAAAATTCTTCATTTATTCTTCCAAATCAATTTCATCCCCTTCAAAGTAATCCCCGCCCGATGCAATGCACTTATGCCAACGGATTTTCCAATCTTCGAAACATTGGTTGTAGTCACTTTCCCGGAATAGCCTTCAGTTCCATCTTCGCTGCTGCTTGAATCTCCTCTATCGTATCAAAACGGTGTCCCCGGAGCGGTCTTTTGAGCCTGCTGAATAGCCAGAAGTCACACGGCGCCAGATCAGGTGAATACGGTGGTTGCGGAACGATATGGGTTGAGTTTTTGACGAAATGATCACGAATTACGTGTGCAGTATGGTATGGTGCATTATCGTGGTGTAAAAATCATGAATTGTCTTTCCACAATTCCGGCCTTTTTAGACAGAAAATTTTGAAAAATCCTTTGGCATAAGTGCATTGCAACGGGTGGGGATTACTTTGAAGGCGATGAAATTAATTTGGAAGAATAAATGAAGAATTTTCAAAATAAATAAAGGGTGTTTTTTTTAGAGGTATAGAGCTTCGAATTGAAATAAAACACAAGAAAATCGTTTTAATGTCCATCAATTTGGCTTTATTGGAAGGATAATTTTATGCCATTAATGTTTAAATATGATTTCGGGCATGTGGCCGCCGCGGCTGGCTCGAATAAAGCGAATTCTACAGGTCCAATTTTGAACCACTTTTTCGAGCATATGGGGCCGTATGTCGGCAATAACGCCACGAATGTTGGCTTCCAAGTCCCCTAACGTTTCTGGTTTGTTGGCGTAGACGAGCGACTTTACATATCCCCAAAGAAAATAATCCAATGGTGTCAAATCACACGATCTTGGTGGCCAATTGACAGGTCCATTCCGCGAAATTATGCGCTCATCGAATGTTTCCTTCAATAAATCGATTGTGACGTGCGCTGTGTGGCATGTAGCGCCGTCTTGTTGGAACCACAACTCATCCACATTCATGCCATCCAATTCGGGAACAAAATAGTCGGTTATCATGGCTCTATACCGGTCTCCATTAACGGTAACTGACTCTCCAGCATTATTTCGGAAGAAGTATGGCCCAATGACTCCACCAGCCCATAGAGCACACCAAACAGTCAGTTTTTGTGGATGTAATGGCGTCTCAAGGGTCTCATGTGGATTCTCTTCACTCCAAATGCGGCAATTTTGCTTGTTGACGTAGCCATTCAACCAAAAATGAGCCTCATCACTGAACAAACTTTTGCGATGAAAATCAGCATCGAGATCAATCTCATTTTCGGCCCATACACCAAAATCACGACGCATTGCATGGTCTCGCGGCTTTAATTCTTGCACAAGCTGGATCTTGTAAGGTCGCAAGCCAAGATCTTTGCGCAAAATCTTCCATAAAGTTGATGGACAAAGCTCCAATTGCTGTGCACGGTGGCGAATCGATTCATTCGGGTCCTCTTCAACATTTTGCTCTACAGCGGCAATTGTTTCTTCGGTGCGCACTGTTCGACGTCTCTGCGGATGCGTATTATCACATAGAGTAAACGTAGTGCGAAAACGATCCATGGTTAACCGAATTAATTGCTCTGATGGACGATTATGTCGACCATAAAATGGACGGAGCTTGCGGTAAACTTCGCGAACTGAACCATTATTTTCGAAATAAATTTGCACGATTTGCAAGCGTTGTTCTTTTGTCAACCTGTTCATGATGAAATGGCAAACCAAACTGAACATAAATGACATTAGAGTTGCCAGATTTGACCATAAAATGCCAGTTTTATCTCTATTCGAAAAACAAACCCCTAAAAAAAACACCCTGTACAATGTCGCCTTATTTTTTGGACACATGCAACATATGATAAATTAAAATCTCCAAGTACAATCATGGTATCATTTACAGTGAGACGATTATTTATTCCTCTAAATTTTTCAGCATGTCGTAAATAGGTAGTGTGATCAGCATTTGGCGGAATGTAGTAACAGGTTAAGTAGAGGGACTTATTCATAAGTTTGATGAGAACGCCAACAAGATCTAAATCAGTATTGTTAATAAACTTCAATTCCTCACAGCATAATGAAATGTGCACCGCCAGAAGGACTCCACCTACTATTTTAGACTTACGGTCTTTTCTGAATATTTGATAGTTGCTACAAAGAATTTCAGTGTCCAATATATTTTCCCGAAGACACGTTTCAGAAAACGAAATAACATGGAATTCAAAGTCGAAACTATTCATGAATAAATCAGATAAATTAGTATTTAAACCTTTAACATTTTGATAAGCGATGATTAAAGTTTGAAAACGGTCGTAAATTAGTTTTTTGGAACATTTTGATCTTCAGAACGCTGTGGTAAGCTAGCAATATTTTCAGAGCGTGGGCTGTTTCTATATATTCGAATTCCCGAACTAGAGTGTTACGCGGCCAAAAATCTTTGTTGTTCACCTTTTCAAAAACTTCTTCAGGAACAAAAATCTTAAATGAAGACTTTTTCCATGGATATGAAAAACTTAGCTTACGCACAGAAAAATCAACAATTAATCAACCTTTCTAATTTCTACCAAAAATCAGTTAATGATATATTTCGCATATCATCTTATATCAACGTGGCGAGATAAATATCGAAATTCCATGTTAATTTGCTCTGCAAGATCAAATTCTTTCTTGGGAAACATAATTTTAAGAACTGACAATACATATTGAATGCAACTTTCCAGCTATGTTCCACATATATTTTAAAGCAAACGAAAATTTTTTTTTGGAAATAGTACCAAAAATGATGGGTTTCTGGAGAACCTAACCATTGGACTTTAGCTATGAAAATTGAGTACTAAAGCACCGTCTGTGCCAACATCGATAAGAAGTTCAATAGTATTTTTATTCAGATTTGCTTCTATTTTTTTTTTTTTGGGTGTACATACATACATAAAAAACATACATTTTCATTAACATTATATTTGTCAATGTTGCAATCTTGCTGCTTTAACTACGACTTGTTTGTTACTGTTGTTTTTGTTTTATGTTGCTCTTCTTGTTGCTGGCACTGCTGCTGCTGCTGCTGCTGTTGTCCTTATGTCATTTTAGCTCTTTTTTAAATTGCATTTGGTTACTTGTTTTGTTTGAATTTTACTTTTTTTTTTTTTGAGTTTTTATTGTTTTTGTATTTCATTCATTTGCACTTTTAAAAGAGTTCCAACGTCGTTATTGTATTTGTTGCTGAATTGTTGTTTGTAAAAAAAAAAAAAAAAAAAACAACTCCCTACTTGTGCGTCTTGTTGTTGCATTTGGTACATGCATCTCTTTGATATCAGCAGGCCCCACTCTCCTTCGCAGCGGCAACACGTCGTTGTTGTTTGCGTGAAGTTCTATCCTCAGTCCTCAGGTGCATCATCATTATCATCAGCAGCAACATCACTATTACGATCATTCCATCCCATCCATCCATTAGTTTCCATTCACAGTCCGTGTTTCAAATCTTTTGTCTGATCATTAACATTTCGCTTTATTTCATTTAGCATTCGTTTTTTTTTTTTTTTTTTTTTGTTTGTTTTCTGTTTATTATGGTTTTTTTTTGACTCTTCTTCTGTTTTTTTTTTTTTTTCATTTGATTCAACATTTTCAAAATAATAACTCCACCATCCCAGTAGGAAAACTCTAATTAAAAGAAATTGAGTATGCAGAAATCAACATTATGAAGTGAGTGCAGCAACGAATCTTCGTCAAAACAACGTACCTTTACTTTCTATGCGCTCACAGTTTACCTAAAAAGGCTCTTAGATTTATCAATAAGCTGATATATTTTCGGCATAGCGGGAGCTTCGAAAGTATGCGTCGTAAGATGGACGTTGGTTCATTATTAGAATTCTTCGGAAATAAATTCCAGCAAAAAATTAATTATTCAAAATCAGAGAAAATAACAAAAAATTTTAAAGTCAGTTTTTGTAGTAACGATAACTTGATTTGGAGCCTAATCGCCCGGATTGTTTGAAAGCTAAACAGCCGGTGAGCTTCTGGGAAGCGTTCCCAGGCAGTGTTATAGAGGTTTTATCTGCCTCTAATCGTACCGCTCGCGATCACCACATTACAGAAGCTAAATTTCAAAATGTTTCCATAAAAGATAAAAAAATTGTCAGAGCTTTACTTATCCAAGATTTTTGAAAGCTACTGCAGTATATATCAAATAGACTTCAGTGTCTATTCTTTATAAAGATACTAAAGGTACCCACGGCTTTGCACGCGCATGTCCCGTTGCTTTTTTTTTTTTAATGAAAAAACTCCTCTAACAACTCCTTCTGTATGCTCTCTTCAAAAGTGAGAAAAAAATCCATATGAAAGAGAGTTTGATCTTTGAATTTAGAAGCTAAATACAAACGGTACGAATGAGATGAGAAAAAAAGAAGAAAAATGAAACGACATTTTTTGGATGAGGTTTTACAAAAACTTAATGCTAAAAATAAAAAAATAAACATGCAATAACCTTCTTTAGCACAAATGTGTTGTCTTAAAAACTAAAATATCAGAATCGGCATAGTTTATTTTGCGCCAAAGCGTTACAAACACTTCACCTGTAACCAATTTTATGCAATTAGTATATATGCACAAATCTATTGGTGCAAGAGAAGTAAGATATGAGCTATTGTTACAAGTAAATTGTTTTATTAAAGATAAAAGCAATTATTCACACTCATTTACACTAACTAATTCTCATGCGACTTGGGTTGGAGAGTTGAAGTTTTTTAAGTCCATCACCAACGTGACATTGCGTAATGAAATTCATGCTGACAAACTTTCCGTATAAGTCAACAAAAACGAAGAGCATCAAAAGAAAAGCCCCACTTCAAAGCATCATTATGTAGTCAAATTTTACCTTAGAACATAGATTTTACAAAAAATCTATGAATTTATTCTACTCCAAAATTTCTAGTTCAAGCATTTGTCTTGAATCGAGGCATAACTTTGAATAAGTTAAAAAAAAAGTGTTAAGCAAAAATTTTTGTCGCTTTCAAGCCCATCTTAGAGCATCAACTTACTCAACGTCCGTGATATGTACTGTGACAACCACTCCTGGTATTCGTGTGACGGTAACGCCGTTACTTTAAGCCAAACTAGTACCATTGCAAATTGATTTCTATTTCAGCAAGCTTACTGAGCTTGTTGGAGCATTTTTCTAGAGATCAAAGTTAAGTTATAAGCAAAGAAATTGACAATTGACGGCCATAGAACTGCAACAAAAAAAAATTGAAAAAGACCCATAGCTTTTCAGCTTGGCCAAATTTCAGCTCTGATAACGACCTTCCTGCCTGAGAAGAGTGCTTACAATATTATTATTCACAGACTGTCAGTCTTTGAAAATGTCAAAATGTCAAATGCCTTGAAGCCGTTAGCTGATTCTGTTAAGCGATAAAGGCTGCTTCAAAATTTCAGTTGAGAATGCTCTCTTACCACTGAACTCCTTCGGGAAACTGCAGGTAAAAATTGCGCTCCAAGCTAAGTGTAATCAGTTGATTGTAGCGTGGTGTGTAGAATCGATCGATATCCATATTATTTAATATTTCAAAAATTAACTTCCAAGTCACAAGAATTAGAATCTTCCCAGTATACATACTCAAGGTATATTTTGCGTTTTTAAACTTACGTACCAATATTTTAAAGCCACAGGACTTCTTTACTTGAACAACAACAACAACAACGAATACCTACACAGCATTCAACATCCTAACAGCGTTCGTTTTATGTTGGGCTGCCAGATCATGAACATTATTTTATAGCAACACTTTTTTTTTTTCTTTCCACTCATTTAACTCCGGTTTCAAGTCTCTCTGTTTTTTGTTTTAATTTTCTGTTTCTATTCAACTGTCTTTTAGTCATTTGATTAAATCTCGTTTTTGGTGCAATTTGGCTCATATTTTGTCCGTGTCGAGGATTGCTCTAACGCAAAAAAAAAAAGTGTCGTCATCATTAATATTGATATCAGATTTCTCTTTTTTATATTCTATGCGCACTCTATCAACGCATGTGATTTGTCTAACATAAGATCTGAGAATCTGAGCAAGAATCACACTGAAAATACTTTCTGCAGCAGAAGTTTTTGAGCGATTTTTGCTTAATAATTTATGGTACAATTTTTCTAATAAATATTTGAAATGTTTCGAACAAACTTTCGTTGCAAGTTGAAGAATTCGAAAAAGTTTTTTTGTGTAATTGAAGAATTAGAAAGAAGTCAAAAAACTGGCGAGTTCGAAAAATTTTGAAAAAGTTGAAAAACATTGTAAAAACTAAAAATTCAATAAAAATATAAGATTGAATTCAAAAATTTGATACTGCATACACTTAATGTACAGGGCCGTATCTAGAAGTGGGCATTTCAGGAAAAATACCCACCCCTAGAGTGGAGAGTTATTTCAGTACCACGACAAACTTCACGCAGTCACATAAAAAATATTTTAGTGAGTTCAAATCGCATGACCTTGGCGACCAATAGATTGCTCACAAAACTTGCCTCTCAATAGGTCCATGGTATCGCGTGCCGTTTGACATGTGGCACAGTATTGTTGAAACCACATGTCAACCAAGTTCAATTCTTCCATTTAGAGCAAAAAAAAAAGTTCGTAATCATCGCACGGTAACTTGCTCCATTGACTGTAACGTTGCGATTTTCATGATTTTTTAAAAAGTACGGTCCACAAATCTCAAAAAACAGTGCATTTTTCAAGATGCTTGGCAGCTATTGAACTGCCTCTGATTGCTGTTCAGACTGAATTCGGCAATTCTGTTTGTTAACATACCCATGAGCCAAAAATGAGCTTCATCGCTGAAGAAAATTTTTCGTTAAAAAAACACATTTCTCATAGAGCACGAATTTTGATAATAAAATTCCATAATTTTCAAGCGCTGTTCGATTGTTTGTCTATTTATGGTAAAATGGCACATCTTATTGAGTATTTCTTGTCTTGACATATGTTACAAACAATGCGTAACGTGTCAGTAAATTTACACTGAAAAACCAAATAGCAAAAAAATCACCTTTTTTTTTTGAAACACTCTAACAGCTATGTAAATAAAAAAAAAATCGTAAATGTAAAACGGACACAAAAACTTAAAGGTACACAAAGGAACTCAAAACTATATAAATAATATGTACTTACATATTTCAATTATTAGTAGCACGTGATTGTGGAAACGAATGAGAATATGAAAGTAAGCAGCTGAGGTGTTTCTTAGAAAGTGGTGAGTGTAGAAAATTTCCCTTTGAAAGCTGAACAATTCGAAATGAAGTAGAAAAGAAATCTAATGCATACAAACACATGTACTCCACACAGGATGTCCATTATGTTCAATGTATGTTTAAAGAAAGAAAGCTCAATATAGCCGTACACCACTATCATGAATAAACCCTTCCCTTGAACTTTTTCTCGAAACTTTCTGGTTGCAAACGTAGAAGATTTCATAGGCAAATAATTTTTTAGCGAATATTAAAAACTTTTATAGTGAGATAAGGCTATAAGTTAAACATAACTAGTAAAGGTGTCATCTTCGGCCAAACCGAAACTCACATACCCTACACTACATTAAAAGTACTTTATAAATAAATGTTAAAAAAATGTTGAGGAGATTGAATAAGTCGAAAATAATGTAAAAAGGTTCAAAAATGTTAAAAAGTGTTGGAAAAAACTGAAAATGTCAAAATAATATGGGAAATGTTGAAAAAAATAGAATAGAAATGAAAAACACGAAATATGTCACGTCCACTCTTACAATTCCGCCCACATTTGTTTCAATAAATGATATTCGTGATTGACATGATCAAACCAAATTTTAGCACAATAGTTTGCGATATGTGCCGTAATTATTCCTAAAATTTAGGGCGGTCACAGACCCACTGGTGCAATCCACTCCGATTTTGATCCAGAAATAGCTTTTTATAAAAAAACTTCTTTCACCAAATTTCACTATGATTGCTCATATATTTCGATAGTTATGCCACTTTAGGTATTTTAATTGTATGGGAGGTGCCGCGCCCACTGTTGCTATTTAGCCAGCTTTCGATTCATATATACCTATTACCCAGTAAAACACTTACATCAAATTCCAGATCGATTGCTCCAATAGTTCACTTAAAATAGCACTTAAAACTTTATGTTAATGAGGGAGGTGCCAGGCCCACTGATGCAATCTGGTCAAGTTTCATTTAATTCTGAAGCTTATAGTAACCGATACCTCTACACAAAATTTTATGAAGATAACTCTCATAGCACACTATCTATAGCTATGGGAGGTGCCACACCCACCGGCGCAATTGTGCCAAAATTTTGCAGGCAGGCACCTTTTAGCAAGTGTATCCGCCATATTAAATTTCATAACGATTGCGTTGTTAGTTCTCTTTTTATAACGTTTATAAATATTGTAGGCTATGCCACGCCCTTAAAATAAATTTTTCAGTATATTGACATGGTTTGTATTGTTAACTACTTTCATTGGTATCATCCCTAAAATTTTAATGAAAATCGTATGTGCCAATTTGGAGTTATACGAAATTCAAATTTTTAATTGCTAAAAAGTGCCACGCCCACTTTTACAATTCCGCCCACTTTATGCGCAATTCAAAATTCACAAGATCTGTATCCGTGCACCAAATTTCATCACAATATCTTCCACAGTTTACGAGCAATGGCGTCATAAAACTTAAAATTTAGGGCTGTACCACGCCTCTTTAAGAGCCTTTGCAAACTTAAGACCTAGCCTAATCTTAATTTTGTTCGCATATTCACCAAATCACCAAGAATTGCTATTCTTTATACTTATAACAATTTGAGAAATTCGGTATATGGACCCAATTGTCTGCAGTAAGAACTGCAAAAAATATAAATGGGGTGGAACAACTTGCAGTGCGCGGGTAGAGCCACTACTCCAGTAGCGTCCCTTGAGCGGACGAGAATTACAATTTCATCACAATTATATGGTTTTATTGAATTGATATATTGAGTAATAACTGTATTAAATATATAAATATAAGCGAGAATAACCGAGAAATATCGGCGATAACGATAATGATAGAGATGAAAAAATTCCCGCACGAGAACGAGTACAAGACGATAAGCTTGGCGCCACAACGAGCACGATACGATAATTTTTGAACTATCGTAACGTTCTCGTAGTAGTAACTACGCCTGCTTGCCCTAAGCCGCATAGTTGCTGTCAGCGCTCCATTAACCCACTACTGGTATTAACACTTTTAGAGCCATTATATAAGTGAGCAGTGAAAAAATTCAAGCTATTCAATGAGCTGTGCACACGTTCAAATTAAGCGGCGAAAAAGTAAATTAACTTTTTGTGGCCAGCGAATATGGTGTTGGACATAATACATTTTGACCCTAAGTCGTGTCTGTGTAACTTAGACTTGAATGCTAAAGTACTGCGGCTAACGAGGAAAACGCTGGAAATTCTATAAGATATAAACCCTGAATCACGGATACAAGTTTGCCGTTACGTTCTGTTCGTTACGAAAGTTCTCTTTAGTACACAATTTGTTGTTTTTATGTGTACGTTATTTGTCCGCTCGCTCATAATTTACTCGCTCCATCAATTTACTCGCCACTACACCACTCTTTAAGCTGCTGAAAATTGAATAAAGCGAAATTAAAATTTAAGTAAAATTGCTTAGTTAATTTGATTGCAGCTTAAGATTGTTTGTTCACCAGGGCCGTATCTAGGGGAGGGGGGGGGGGGGGCGGGTTGCTAGGGGATAGAACCCCCCGCGAAATTTTTTGACAGACACAATATAGAAACGATTTTGCAAGGAATAGACACTACCTTAAATCGATTTCAAATCTAAACCCCCCCCGAAATAAAATCCTGGATACGGCCCTGGGTGCTACCATCGAATTTTGGGTAATGTTATAGTAACATCAGTAAATAACTAGCAGCGTTGAATGGTTGCAAAAATGTTGAAAAACGCTAAAAACATCGAAAAATTTTGATGTAGTCGAAATACGTTGAAAAATTCGATGAATGTTTGGGGTCAAAATGTCTTGAAAAATGTTGGAAAAATTTTAAAACAGTTGATATATATGTTGAAAAACTCGAAAAATTTTGAAAAACTCGAAAATTTTTAAAAAACTCGAAAAATTTTGAAAAACTCGAAAATTTTTAAAAAACTCGAAAAATTTTGAAAAACTCGAAAAATTTTGAAAAACTCGAAAAATTTTGAAAAATTCGAAATATTTGGAAAAACTCGAAAAGTTTTTAAAAACTCGAAAAGTTTTTAAAAACTCGAAAAGTTTTGAAAAACTTGAAAAATTTGAAAAAATTCAATAATATGTTGAAATAGGTGAAAAGATATTCATAAAGCGAGAAAATGTTAAAGAAGTTTTTTTTTCAACTATATAATATAGAAAAGTCGACATAAGTATGTGTGTCAAAAAATTCGAAAAATGTTGAAAAATTTGAAAAAAATTTTGAAATTTTGAAAAACGTAAAAACTTTGAATACTTAAAAAAATTAAGGAAATCTAAAATATAATAAAATCAAAAATGTTGAGACGCCGAAAGACATTGAAAAAGCCGACAGTCTAAAAAGAAACGCTGTAAGCGTCGCGCGAGCTATTTTTCTGTTAACGTACTCCAAACCTTTCGATATCACAACAGTCACTCAATACCCTCTTAAATATGCGCCCAGCTTTTTGTCTTCAATCCAGTTGAATAACGGCTATGCAAAAGGTACACCCCAACAGGCATAAGCCAAAGCTATAGCTGGAGAACTATGAATCAAAACTGGACTAGGAATTACATTAATGCATACAAAGGGCTTTTAGCTTTTGTATTTGCAAAAGAATTAAATAAAGAGCAGCAAGCAGCTTCTGCCCTCTGAACTTTTTGTTTGTAGGCCTTTGACCGAACAATTCAACAAACCAAACCAAACCAAACGTCTAGTGGCGCTGCTGTTGCTTGCGATTGATATCGCTTCCAAATGGGGACCGTCCATTCGGACTTTCAATAGAAATTGTTGTTGATGTTGTTGTTGTTGTTGTTTTAAGTGACCGCTTTTGCTTTGAAGAATGAATGTGCATATGTACGGCATCTTAAAAAAACAACAACAGCAAAAAAAAAAAAAATACAAAATAAAAATACGGCAAAATAAAAACAACAGAGCCAAAAACAGAAAAAGTGTAATAATAGACGACCCAGCCAGTGGCACTCGACTTCCTTTGTGCACTTTGCTTTTTACACACACACACACAGCTATACAAATGAATGAGTCCTGGCATGTGCATGTGAATGAGTGTATCTGTGGGATATGCAGTCGACAAAATGAAAATTTCCATTTACTATAAATTAATGATTTGGAAAATTAAATGCAACATCACATATCCGTTAGTACGAGTAGTAAAGAGAGAGCAAAACAAAATACTCGTACTGTCACTCAATAGACGACGAACGGATAAGGTGACACACGAGTGTTTGAGAAAGTCAGGATCGAATTATATTTAAAATATGTACACTTTCTTCGAAATACAGTGCAAACGCGCTAATCCGGACACTCGCTAATCCGGACTTCCCAGTAATCTGGACATCTCTACGATTCGAACATTTTTGAAATTTTCTCTCTTCAGTTCGAACAAAACTATGTTATGGTTAGCAAATTTTTTCAAAATTATTTCGTGGGTTTTTGCTGGCACGTTGTTTATTTAAAATAGTGTTCATAAAATATTGTATGTATGTGTGTATTTTTTCATATATTTTATTACTTATATGAATACAATTTCTTTATAGAATCATACATAGTTAATGCAACACAAATATATATTTACATAATAATTATTGAGCTTGTTGTATTCCAGAAAATCCAGTTATCCGGACATACCTTTAAGCTATATGCGTTCGGATTAGCGCGACAGCACTGTAGTTTGCAAAAAAAGTGTGACCATAATATAAACATAAGTCAAAAGTCACCCAAAAAATTACAAAAAAAAAGTTTTTACGCTTGAAGTATAGTTAAAAATCGAAACTTTAAATACTTTTCAAAAACAAAACTAATTTGAAGCTGCTTGTTTCAAAAGTAAACCGAAAAATGATTTTTTTTTTTATTATTTTCAATTTCAATATTTGCGGCTTCGAATCAAAAATAACATTTGTGGGTTCGAACTCATAATCCTCACGTCCTTGAAAAATAATTTGCTAATACAAAATGCTACTGGACTTTGTGCACAGACAAACCCTTTTTTAAAACAACTAATTTATTGAGAGTTTTACAAAAACTTTAATTCTAAGATTCAATTCGTATGCATTATTTTTAAAAACGTAATGACTTAACAGTATAGGGTGGACTATTTATAATTTGGAATTTGATTTTGCAAGCAATAAAAAACGATTAATTTTTATATGTATTTTTTTTTTTTTCTTCGAAATCTCTCCGGGTTATTAAGGCGATGCATGTTATCCAGGTTCATATCTTCGAAAATTGGCTACGAAAAAAAAAGTTGGCCACTGTTTAAAACTCAACCATTAAACTCATAAAACAAAAAAAAATATTTAGTCATGTCATTTCATGTTATCATGCAGCTCTATCCCTGCCTCTATCCCTTCATTAAGGTTCGATCTAACTCTGTGCCAAATTTCATCAAAATCACTCCATTAGCTAAGCAGCTAAAATTAATTTAATCGTTAGGGGCGTGGTACCACTCACTATAAAAACAAATATCTTTACTCATGTAACAGTCTATCTCTATACCGAAATTCATCAAAATCGGTGCAGCAGCTCAGCCGTGGCATTGATTTATGCCATTAGAGGCGGTATTACGCCCACAAAAGTGTACATATTCTAAGTTTCCTTTTAAATTCCTTAAAAAATATAGAAAAAAATAAAAATCTTCAGATTTTTCTAGATCTTGAACGAATGTTCTTGTGCACAAATTAGAATTTACTGAAGATTAATGTCAATAAGTTAAGAAGTTGATAGATAATAGCATTATTAAAACATATTCAATGGATTTTTTGAACATAGGCAAAAAATCGCCCAAGATTAAAGAAACTGAAAAATAAATTACATTAAAATTGCAATGAAAATTTTTCAAAATTGGAAATTTAGTCCAATAACTTTGAGACTTAAGCTTAAACTTAGTTAACTATTCGAAAACGTTGTCATTTTCAATAAAAACTCAGACTTGTGCAGGATGTATAGTAATGTCCTGCGAATCGTTATACCCATAAAAAAAGCTAAAGTTATTAACATAGACTTATTTATTTTAAGCTTAAAATGTCAAATTCTGCAAAGATTCCTGAAGAAGAAAACCCAAAAAAAGTTTATTCTATTAATTTAAAAATAAATTAAACAGCAAGGTTTCGGTGACATTTCTTTCTTCGTCCCTTATGCACATATATTAAACCCAAAAAGACAGATGCTGCTGGCAAAAGTCACTGCATGAATTCCACATGCTAGATGACATAAAATACATATATACAAATATTTAAGTTTCTACGCATGCCTTTCTTTGTCATGGTAATGTCCACATCATTGCTAATTCCCCAGATTCAAATAAAAAGGTCAGAATTACTCGATAAAGATGAACGAACACTTATTACATTTCATGGTTTTGTTTTGTCCTTATGCGTCTCTAGTGATTTTTATGTGGACTACAAAGAATGGATAGGATATCAAGATGATTATTTATTCATTGTGCTGTAAGCATTGCATTCAAATGAAACAAATCGAGTTTGATCAATAAAAGCATATACAGTCAGGCACATAAGTTTAAATACACCCCCCTCAAACAGCACTTTTGCATAAAACTAAGGATTTCTGCAAAAATTTAGGTATGCAGTTTAATTATAGTTAAATAATAAAAAAAAAAAACGGAAACAAAAAAAAAAAAGGATTAGTTTATCACCTAGATAACAGTAAACTCATCAGAAACAAATAAAAAAAAAAAAAAACGCTGGTCAAAAGTTCAAATGTAAGGCAAACTAGTTCAGTCATAACTGGCCACTGCCTCATCGGCAGACATGCGGCGAGATTAGGTGTTAGGTCCTTTGACTTCTGTAGAAGTTGTGGAGATGTGAAGGAAGAGAAAAATATTAAACATCTTCTCTGCTCCTGTTCCGCACTTGGGTCGTTTTTATTTGATGATCTAGATGACCTTAGACATGTCAGTATAGGTCAGCTATTTAGTTTCATAACGAAATCTGGTTCGTTCGAGACGAGAGGGTATAGTCAAACACTCTGTGATATCACAATGGATTACATTTGGTCTAAGTGAGTTGGTTTTTCATAACTGACTGCCACTCCTACTTAACCTAAGGCAAACTAAAAGCAAAGCAAAGAAAGAACTTTTTGAATAAATATTGAAAAGACGTTGAAGAGGTTAAATAGGTCAAAAAAAATTCAGAATATAAAAAAAGGTTGAAAAAGTTGAAAGAGACTGAAAAAGTCAAAATAAAATGCTATATTTTCAAAAAGTTCAAAGAGTTTGAAAAACACAAAAAAAAGTTGAAAGATGTTAAGAAATGTTGAAACATATGGTATATACAGTTAGTCCCCGACTTACGACCGTTCGACTTACGACTATTCGCACTTACTACCAATTTTTTTTAAATTTTTTTCATAGAAAATGCTTAAAATAGTTCCGGGGAGTGCCTAAAATATGTATATGAGAAAAAATTTTAAAAAAAACAGTAGTATGTACAAGGATTCGATTTATTTCAGTACAAATAATACGTTTGTTTAAGTGAATAATTTTATATCATCCCAAAAATGGCTGGAACTAGTAGTACAGTATGTATGTAATATTTTTCTTTAGTTATTTTTTGATGAAACTCGACTTACGACTTAATCGACTTAATCGACTTACGACCGATGACTAGAAACCTAACTCAGTCGTAAGTCGGGCACTACCTGTATTGAGAATAAGTTAAAAGGTTGAAAAAGTCAAAAAGAATATAAAAAATATTGAAAAATATATAAAAGAAATGAAAAAAAAGTCAAATTATGCCACGCCCACTTCAACAATTCCGCCTAATTTTGATTCAATAGATTATATTCGTGATCGACATCCGCATACCAAATTTTAGAACAATAATTAGTCTTAAAATTAAGAGCGGTCACACAGCCATTTGAACAATCCAGTCCGATTTTAACCCAGAAATAGCTTTCCATAAACAACACTCTCACACCAAATTTTTGCATTATTGCTCATATATATCGATAGATATGCATAGTATTGGAGTTGCCACACCCACTAGTGTTGTTTCGTTCAGTTATGCCTTACAGCAATTAGACAATCTACATTAAATTTCATACTAAACTTTTTGTTAATATGGAAGGTGCCACGCCCCGTAACAGCTTGAAATGTGTGCCAATCGATAGCTCGCCAAGAGCATAGAACGAATATATGGGGTTGCTTTGTCAAATTCTTTCTTAAACTTGAGTTGGCACCCGTTCTTACAGACAATTTTTCTTATATATATATAGGCAACCCTATATATTCTATTTAGGCTCTTCGAGCTTTATCATTTGGCACACATTTCAAGCTGTTAGTTTCATTAATGAAAATTTACCAAAAAAACTGGTGAAAAAACATAGCTTTGGGACAATGCAACACTGCAAATTATTTTTAGGACTCTTCGATTTCTATCATTTGGCATACATTTTGAGGTGTAATATTATAAAGTTTTAATTTAAACAGCAAAATTGACTCAAATTCAAGCATTTTCGGGCATCGGGACAGTCTAAGGCAAGGCAACCCTGGTGCGTTAATTTCACCAAAATGCATTGCTATCTTTCACGTAAATCTTTTGCTGTAATCTTATACACTCGAATAAGTGAATTCTTGTGTGGTGTATTTAAACTTTTATTCCCGACTGTGCCTACTGGTCAAGTGGACCTTTTTTTTTCGGGGCTGTATTTGGCTTCAATTGACATTTGTAAGCGCAAGAAAAATGTTTGCAACTTTTGGAATTTGCTTTGTCATAATATCATTTTTAGTATTTTTCTAAAAGAAATTTTATGATAATACTCGTAAGTACATCCAGAAATTGTTAATATTTTAAGTACAAGTGTTTTCCAATTAAACATCTGCTATATGTCAATCACACATTTTCTGTATTTTGCTTCATCAATTTACGTTTGTACTCAATGCATTCTTGAAAAAAAAACATACAAATTGTTTTTATTGTTTAACTCAATTTTTTAAGTTTATTAATTACTTCAAGGTGTAAAATAAAATTTAATATTGTGATATTACAGTACATATGTACCCGTTAGAACAAAGCATATAAAAAGCGGTTAAAAACACTCGAGCAGAATTTTTTTTGGTCTTACCCCCCCCCCACCCAAATCTGTGGTGGCTTATGAGACGGATGCCAAAATTACACACTTGCGGCATGATGTGTGAACTTAATGATGCTGCGCTGTGTTCGTAGCTATAGAAAATGTTGAAAAACTCAAAATGCTAAAATTGTTGAAGAAGTCGTAAAATGTTGAAAAAATCGAAAAAATGTTGAAAAAACGTCGACAAAAGTTGAGAGTGCCGAATAATTCTAAAAAATGTTGAAGATGTCAACACATATCAAATGAGAGTCGAAAAATCTACGATATCGAATGCGGCAATCATACATTTTATCCAATTGACTGCAGTATTGAATTTCTTTCATTTTTATACCCTACACAGAGGGTATATTCACTTGTCATTCCGTTTGTAACGCATAGAAGGGGGCGTGGTAGGTATGGAAAAGTATATATATTCTTGATCAGCGTCACCACCTGAGTCGATATAGCTATGTCTGTCTGTCTGTCTGTCTGTCTGTCTGTCTGTCTGTCTGTCTGTCTGTCTGTCTGTCTGTCTGTCTGTCTGTCTGTCTGTCTGTCTGTCTGTCTGTCTGTCTGTCTGTCTGTCTGTCTGTCTGTCTGTCTGTCTGTCTGTCTGTCTGTCTGTCTGTCTGTCTGTCTGTCTGTCTGTCTGTCTGTCTGTCTGTCTGTCTGTCTGTCTGTCTGTCTGTCTGTCTGTCTGTCTGTCTGTCTGTCTGTCTGTCTGTCTGTCTGTCTGTCTGTCTGTCTGTCTGTCTGTCTGTCTGTCTGTCTGTCTGTCTGTCTGTCTGTCTGTCTGTCTGTCTGTCTGTCTGTCTGTCTGTCTGTCTGTCTGTCTGTCTGTCTGTCTGTCTGTCTGTCTGTCTGTCTGTCTGTCTGTCTGTCTGTCTGTCTGTCTGTCTGTCTGTCTGTCTGTCTGTCTGTCTGTCTGTCTGTCTGTCTGTCTGTCTGTCTGTCTGTCTGTCTGTCTGTCTGTCTGTCTGTCTGTCTGTCTGTCTGTCTGTCTGTCTGTCTGTCTGTCTGTCTGTCTGTCTGTCTGTCTGTCTGTCTGTCTGTCTGTCTGTCTGTCTGTCTGTCTGTCTGTCTGTCTGTCTGTCTGTCTGTCTGTCTGTCTGTCTGTCTGTCTGTCTGTCTGTCTGTCTGTCTGTCTGTCTGTCTGTCTGTCTGTCTGTCTGTCTGTCTGTCTGTCTGTCTGTCTGTCTGTCTGTCTGTCTGTCTGTCTGTCTGTCTGTCTGTCTGTCTGTCTGTCTGTCTGTCTGTCTGTCTGTCTGTCTGTCTGTCTGTCTGTCTGTCTGTCTGTCTGTCTGTCTGTCTGTCTGTCTGTCTGTCTGTCTGTCTGTCTGTCTGTCTGTCTGTCTGTCTGTCTGTCTGTCTGTCTGTCTGTCTGTCTGTCTGTCTGTCTGTCTGTCTGTCTGTCTGTCTGTCTGTCTGTCTGTCTGTCTGTCTGTCTGTCTGTCTGTCTGTCTGTCTGTCTGTCTGTCTGTCTGTCTGTCTGTCTGTCTGTCTGTCTGTCTGTCTGTCTGTCTGTCTGTCTGTCTGTCTGTCTGTCTGTCTGTCTGTCTGTCTGTCTGTCTGTCTGTCTGTCTGTCTGTCTGTCTGTCTGTCTGTCTGTCTGTCTGTCTGTCTGTCTGTCTGTCTGTCTGTCTGTCTGTCTGTCTGTCTGTCTGTCTGTCTGTCTGTCTGTCTGTCTGTCTGTCTGTCTGTCTGTCTGTCTGTCTGTCTGTCTGTCTGTCTGTCTGTCTGTCTGTCTGTCTGTCTGTCTGTCTGTCTGTCTGTCTGTCTGTCTGTCTGTCTGTCTGTCTGTCTGTCTGTCTGTCTGTCTGTCTGTCTGTCTGTCTGTCTGTCTGTCTGTCTGTCTGTCTGTCTGTCTGTCTGTCTGTCTGTCTGTCTGTCTGTCTGTCTGTCTGTCTGTCTGTCTGTCTGTCTGTCTGTCTGTCTGTCTGTCTGTCTGTCTGTCTGTCTGTCTGTCTGTCTGTCTGTCTGTCTGTCTGTCTGTCTGTCTGTCTGTCTGTCTGTCTGTCTGTCTGTCTGTCTGTCTGTCTGTCTGTCTGTCTGTCTGTCTGTCTGTCTGTCTGTCTGTCTGTCTGTCTGTCTGTCTGTCTGTCTGTCTGTCTGTCTGTCTGTCTGTCTGTCTGTCTGTCTGTCTGTCTGTCTGTCTGTCTGTCTGTCTGTCTGTCTGTCTGTCTGTCTGTCTGTCTGTCTGTCTGTCTGTCTGTCTGTCTGTCTGTCTGTCTGTCTGTCTGTCTGTCTGTCTGTCTGTCTGTCTGTCTGTCTGTCTGTCTGTCTGTCTGTCTGTCTGTCTGTCTGTCTGTCTGTCTGTCTGTCTGTCTGTCTGTCTGTCTGTCTGTCTGTCTGTCTGTCTGTCTGTCTGTCTGTCTGTCTGTCTGTCTGTCTGTCTGTCTGTCTGTCTGTCTGTCTGTCTGTCTGTCTGTCTGTCTGTCTGTCTGTCTGTCTGTCTGTCTGTCTGTCTGTCTGTCTGTCTGTCTGTCTGTCTGTCTGTCTGTTGAAATCAGGTTTTACACGAATATACATAGATCTTATGGATCTTGAATTGCCCATAAAGGGGGCAGAATTATAAAAGTGGGCGTGGCACTTTTTAGCAATTAAAAATTTGAATTTCGTATAACTCCAAAATCGCACATACGATTTTCGTTAAAATTTTAGCGATGATACCACTGAAAGTAATCAACAATACCAGCTACGTCAATATACTGAAAAATTTATTTTAAGGGCGTGGCACGGCCTACAATATTTATAAACGGTTTAAAAAGAGAACTAACAACGCAATCGCTATGAAATTTAATATGGCAGATATACTCGCTAAAAGATGTCTTCTTGCAAAATTTTGGCACAATAGTGCAGGTGGGTGTGGCACCTGCCATATAAGGAAAATACGTTTGATGCTATAGATAGTGTGCTATGAGAGTAATCTTCATAAAATTTTGTGTGGAGGTGTTGGTTACTAAAAGCTTTGAAATCAAATTAAACATGACCAGATTGCATCAGTGGGCGTGGCACCTCCTTCATTCACATAAAGTTGTAAGTGCTATTTTAAGTGAACTATTGGAGCAATTGATCTGAAATTTGATGAAAGTGGTTTACTGGGTATTAGGTTCACACGAATCAAAAGCTTTTGAAATAGCAACAGTGGGCGTGGCACCTCTCATACGATTAAAATACCTTAAGTGGCATAATTATCGAAATATATGAGCAATCATACTGAAATTTGGTGTCAGAGGTTTGTTTATAAAAGGCTATTTCTGGATCAAAATCGGACTGGATTGCATCAGTGGGTGTGTCACCGCCCTAAATTTTAGGAATAATTACGGCACATATCGCAAATTATACAAGCTATAGTGCTAAAATTTGGTTTGTGCATGTCAATCACGAATATCATTTATTGAAACAAAAGTGGGCGGTATTGGAGAAGTGGGCGTCGTATAATTCGTATTTTTCATTTCTATTCTATTTTTTTCAACATTTCCTATATTCTTTTGACATTTTCAATCTTTTACCATTATTTTTCAATATCCTTCGACATTTTCTTTATTCTTTCGACTTTTTCATCAATTTTTCAGCATTTTTCATATATTTTCATGTAATGATTTTCATATTTTTTCAACGTTTTCAGTTTTTTCCAACATTTTTGAATCTTTTTACATAGTTTTCGACTTATTCAACCTCTTCAACCTCTGCAACCATTCAACCTCTTTGAACATCCATTTAAAAAGTACTTTCAATGCAGTGTAGGGTATGTGAGTTTCGGCCTGGCCGAAGGCAACACCTTTACTAGTTATAAGATAACCGCATCACCCAAATATTAAAAATTAGCACAGAAAAATCTTTTTTTTCCGGCTATATATTCATTTGTACAGTAGTCTTCACAGTGAACGAAATTTCAAAAAAAAAATTAATTATTTTTGGGTATAGTGCATTTGAGTAATTGTGCACAATGAACTATCACCCAAAATAAGAAATTTATCTCGTGCATTTGGTCAATTGTTCATACATATAATTGTTCTATATAATGTTTCTTGACTTGGGTAATTATTCATAATGACCAATCGCCCAAAACTGAAATTATTTTTGGCTGATTGTTTATTTAGGCAAAATACAAATTATCTCTTTATGATTACAAAATTTTTTTTTTTAAATTGTGCATTAATAAATAATTGAAAAAATTAAGACAAGTTCTGAAAAAAATTTTGTCAAATTTTAACAAAAAGGCGTGGCACTTCCCATGCAAGCGGAGACTTCAAAATGCTATACTGAGAGAATTAATTAAGGAACCAAATTTCACAAAAATATTAAGAATGAACAAGAACAAAGACTATCCACAAGAACTTGGTGGGCACGGCACTCTCCAGAGAAACAAAAACTGTTGAAACGCTACACTGAGGAAATAGTCTTCCTTTATTAAATGAGCTAAAATTGTAATGAAAAATAAAGGTGAATATGTAAGTTTCGTGTCAAATTTGTTTGCCAGTCTGGCTCAGTGAAAGTCCGAATTTTGGATGATTTTAAGAAATTTTATCGAAGCTTCGGGGCTTCGGAAATTTCAGACTTGTGTACAGCTATTTATAAATGGGCTGTGGGAAAACGCTTCCAACCTGTTAAACTACCATATCGCAACATAATTCCTTGATTTTTTCGTTAGAAAGAATATGAAAAAAGGACAGTGCAAAATGTATAATAGTAGGCGTTGTCACGCCTCTAATAGAAAAATACGTTTCCACGGCTGACTTTGACAAAATTTGGTAAGCTTAAGAAAAGGTATAAAAATCGGTATAGCAGAATATTTTTGTGGGTGTGTCACCTATCCTTACAGGAAAGTATATTTTCAATGCTATAATAATCTTCCGATTTTTATTTACTTTGGTACCGAATTAGCTTGAACTCTGAGAAAAGATTTTTAATAAAATGGCTCTAATCGGAAAATAGATTTTCACAGCTAAACTACTTGACCGATTTTGTTGAAACTTAGTATGAACATAGTTTAAGCCTTGAAGAAAGCCATTTGTTTTGAGTGGGCAGTGCCCCCAACCACTAACGGACTCTCTTTATAATAAATACTAAAAAAGTGTAAGATAATTTTAGATGTTCACATATATATATATATATATATATATATATATATATATATATATATATATATATATATACATGCACATGTGGCCAAACCTATTTCGAAAACGGCAGCAGGGATTTTGATAAAACTTAGTGGTCCTGTGAACAAATTTTTGATTAACGAAACTTTTAATGGCCATGGCACCAACGTAATTTTTAATTGACGTCATATCTCGTAAACCAATCAAGATGTTGTGATTAAATTTAGTAAAGGGAAGCTACACATATGTGTATCTCTTGAATTGCTCTTAAAAAAGGCACCATTGAGGATGGAAGCGTGACACTTTTCAATAATTCAAAAATTTGATTTTGTATTACTGGAAATTGGCACGCACGCTTTCCATTAAAAGTTTAGAGATGATACCACTGAAAGCAGTCGTCAATACTAACCAGTGATGGCATTTGGGTTTTGTGAAAATGTACAGAATTGAGGCTTGAAATGTGCTTTTTAGAGGCCGAATATACTTTTTTACGAAATTTTTCTACAGATTACCAAAAAACAAAAAAAAAGGTACTCACTTTTACCATCTCAAAAACCCTAGCAAAATGAGATATTTGAGCATAACAAAATCTACACATTGCGATTTATTTTCATGTACAAAAACAAATGATAATTATTATAAATTGTCCAAATGAAAATGTACTGAAAATGTGCTGAAAATTCGCCATATATGTATGCTAACAATGTGGCAAATGTACCGGATGTACTGAAGACGACTTTTCAGAACGAAAATGTACTGAAAATGCCATCACTGTGCTATACTGGCAAGACTCGATGAAGGACGTTGACGTTATAACAAGAGAATTATTGGTAGCTCAAATATTTCACCATATGCGAGGTGCCACACCTACTGGTACTATTATAGCCGATTTGGCTTCAAATATACCTTATATTTAGTAAGTGAGCCACCAACTACAAATTTCATACTAATTGCCGTAATGGTTTACTCAAAATAACGCTTGCATCCATTAATTCATGTGGGTGGTGCCACACCCACTGCTGCGATCTCGTTGAGTTCCATTTAATTTCAAAACTTTTATTATCGATATTCCTATACCAAATTTTTTGGAGGTTATTCTCATAGCACACTTACTATAACAATTAAGATTTTTGTTTGTATGGAAGGTGCCATGCCCACAGGTACATTGTGCCCACTTTGTGGTTATGAGATTTTTTATAGCAAGTTTATCTATCCACCATATTAAATTTCATAACTGAAAACATTGAAAATTCAAAAAAAAAAAAAATACATTCCATCGCACAGAGGAGTATTTGAGCTCAAAGCGCGGCCAAAAGTAGATATTTAAATTATCAATATGCCATAAATTTAAGTATATTAGACTGAAGCTAAATAGTTTTGACATCAGATGGCAGTAATCCTATGTCCTTCGTGTCATCGTGTGACATGTTATGGCCATTCAAATTTAAATTTCTACGCCCAAGGGGGTGGCAGCGGAAAAACTGACATTTGAAATCATTTCTAAGGGTCAACCTCGAAAATGTAGGAAGAGTGAGGTCTGGGTCACGACATTTTCTTTTTGCTTGTTGTGCCTGTGTAATCAATCATGCGTTAGTACCAATTCGCCAATTATCCGAAGAAGCGACTAATAACCGCAAAAAACATTTTCATCAGTATAGGCAGGATTTTGCAATAACATTTTCAACTGCAACTTTGATAAAGTGAATAGACTGTTATTAACTTCTTATCCGCTGTTTTTCTAAGAAAATCTTAGAACTTCTTTTGCGAATAAAAAAATCATTGCCATTGTCTTTGTCGCAAACGAAAAACATATCCGATAAGGAGTGTGCTGTCTCCGCGAAGAACAATTCCGTTTCTGGGGAAGAACTTTAATTTTTTGTGTAATTTTTACTTATTTTTCGAAGCTATATCTATTAATATTTTATAATGTTTACGTACTTGGATTGATGTTTTTGTGTGTTATCAGACATAGCCCCTATGGACATAATCCTCATTTCGTAAATGGGGACTATGTCCGCAAAATTTTTAGACATAATTGCCAATTTTTGGTATGGAGGTTACATCCGAAAATTTTTCAGACATAGCCCCCTTGGGAAAATTGTAATTAATACAAACAGTTTTGGGCCTTATGCCCGTTACTTTTCGGTCATAATCCCCACTTCAGTTCGGGTTTATGACAACTTCTAAGGATGGACATAACCGGTTTTGCATACATTGGAGGATGTCAATCTTGAGGAAAAATGTAATTAATACAAACAGTTTTGGGCCTTATGCCCGTTACTTTTCGGTCATAATCCCCACTTCAGTTCGGGTTTATGACAACTTCTAAGGATGGACATAACTACTTTCTTTAACTTTTATTTACAGTAGCTGGCGAAGCCGGTGTTGGACATACGGTCATAATTTCAATGATGGCTTTGTTCAAAGTATGTATTTAATCAAGAATGAAAACATTATTATTATGGGGACTGTGTCCACATCAGTTTCGGACATAGTCTCTACAATAGAGTTTATGAACGAAACTAATGCGAACATAGTTCCCATAGCTTTGGGGGACCATATCAGCTATTTTATGGGGATTATTTTCGAAATTTTACGGTCATAACCCCCATAACAAAAATGGGAATGATGTCCGAATAATTTGAGGTTATAATCGCCATTTACGAAATAGTGAATATGTCCGTGGGGATCTTGTCACGGCACCGTTTTTAAGTTCAACACCACGTTGTATTCAATAACAGTGAGTTTCAGGCAAACTTTACTGTTAAATTATGAATAACCAAATGTTAGGCAGATTTTGAGCTCAAATACCGCGCTGTGCATCGTTTGCATAGGATCACGAGACTTAAAATTTAATAAATCAATTACAGTTTCTTACAAAAAGAAAAAAAATTTTCAAAGAAATTAAAGATGAAAAAGCAAAGTGTATGTATCAATACTTTGAACTATGAGGCGTACTACACACTTAATAATTCTTTGTTTACAAAGAGATTACACACAACCAGTGCACACCAAACATTGCACCACGACCCAAATGAAAGCGGAAAATTAACACTTGAGAGAAATGCTTAGAAAATTAGTACGTTGCTTATTCATGAAGACCTATAGAGTTGGATTACATTATCCAGATTATGTTTATACCCTACAAAGAGGATATATTCACTTTGTCATTCCGTTTGTAACGCATAGAAGGGGGCGTGGCAGGTATGGATAAGTGTATATATTCTTGATCAGCGTCACCACCTGAGTCGATATAGCTGTGTCCGTTTGTCTGTCTGTCTGTCTGTCTGTCTGTCTGTTAAAATCAAGATTACGGGAAAAACTAAGCAAGCTAATTCAATGAAATTTGGCACACAGCTCACATCTTCTTGCAAGCTGCTAGCATATAAAAATTGGGCGAAATCGGTTCACAGTCACGCCTTCCGCCCATACTCTATGTAAATATACCCAAGTCCATTTTGAAAAAAAGTTGCTGCGATTTTGATCAAAATTGGTGATTTGGTGAATATGAGAACAACATTCAGATTAGGCAAGGTCTTAAGTTTGCAAAGGCTTTTAAAGAGGCGTGGCACAGCCCTAAATTTTAACTTTTATAATGCCATAGCTCGTAAGGCGTGTAAGATATTGTGATGAAATTTGGTGCACGGATACAGATTTTGTGAATTTTGAATTGCGCATAAAGTGGGCGGAATTGTAAAAGTGGGCGTGGCATTTCTTAACAATTAAAAAATTGGATTTCGTATAACTCCAAATTGGCACATTGTGTCTCGTAACATTGCTCGTTACCGTGATACTGGCAGCGTAGCACGACGCCCAGGAAGTGGACGAAAAAAAAAACAGCAACATCGGCTAAAAAGGTTCGAAAAGTGAAGAAGCGACTTGAACGAAATCCGCCGAAAAATGGCTCGTGAGCTGAACATAACGCAATATGCCATACGGCAATTATTGAAAAATGAGCTTGGACTAAAACCATTGAAGTTCCAAAAAGTGTAAGATCTTACCGATGCACAAAAAAAAAGTTGAACTCGAAAGAGCCAAAGAGTTGCTTCGCTTGGCCGAAAGCGATGAACTGCCAGCCAAGAATGGTTAAGAAATGAAATTCCTCGCTTCATTTCCACCGCACAATGGCCACCAAAATCTACGGATGCCAATTCGTTGAACTATTGTGCCTGGGGTATTTTGGAAAGCAAGGTTGGCACTAAAAAATACCAAAGTGTCGATCACCTCAAGCAAGCGCTTCGCCGAGAATGGGCCAAAATACCGCAGAGCCACTTTCGGGCAACGTGTGACGGTTTCATTGGCCGTTTGAAGGCCATAAGGTGGCCAATTCGAACAAATCTAAACTGATTCTTAAATTTGATGTTATTTCCGACATTTATTGCTTTCATTCAATAAAATTTAAAAAAAAAAATGAAAAAATTATGGCGTTTTACTTTGTTGCAGTTTTTTCAGCTCACCCTGTATATATGAGAGCTGATGAAAGTCAAGCAAAATGACTGAATGAAATAGAAAATTGCGCTTTATTGAAACAAAATCTTAGAAAAATTCAGCTGAAACTAAAGTTAAGAAATGATCAAAAAAAATATGTGAAAAGAAAATAGGGCTGGGAAAAATCGATGAAAATAACATTGATAACATCGATGATTTCAATGTCAAAGTCGATAGTCATCGATAACAACGGAATTTCCCCCTCCATTATTGATTGATTTATGGCATTAATTTTGATAATAATTTTATTTTTTTTTTAGGGGTAACAAGGGGTTAAAAGTAAACAAAAAAAAAAGTGTCGCTCGGATCTAGTTTTGGATATAAAGCCAACGGAAGTTGCGGTTATAGCTTTTGGAAAAATGATTATAAGTTTAGGAACCCTAAATGGATGTCAAAAATATGGGTGTTATTAGAAAGATAAATTAATGGCCTACAATATTGGCAAGCAAAGCTTTGGAATTTAACACATAATTTTGGATATATAGCGACTTTTCTGAAATTCTGACCAAATTTTTTTTTTAAAAGTCCGGTATTTAATCCAAAAAATGTCTTAAAAGCCCATATTTTTTTTAGCATGTGGAGAAAGCTATAAAAAAAATTTACTTGAACGGATTTTCATTTTTTACAGCGTGGTAATTTTCGCTGTCAGAGCTTTCCACTGCAATTTTTCCACCGACAACACCGTGCTCGACTGTATGGTGCCTTTTAGGGTGATCTCTCAAATACATTCCATTGCTAGCAATGGACTTCTTTACAACCGGTGATTTGACAATTTGCACTCCGTTTGTCTTGGGATTGCTGGAAATACGATCGTTTCGCCCGTGCTCGATATCTTTTACAAAATTAATAGATATGTTATTTCGGGAAAACTGTTGATTTATTGTTCATTGATATATTTCACTTGCGATTCTAGCGAAGAAATCTCGCCTGATGCACGACCACGACTTGCCATAGTAAATAGATGTCGATATTAATCGTAAGCGCTCAAAACAATCAATAGCTAACGATGTTAAATAACATCAATGAACATCGATAGTAATCGATATTTCACGGGCTCTAAAAGAAAATCGCTGCAGTTGGAACGCCTTTCTTTTCATTAACAAAACTGCACTCAAAAAAATTACTATTCGTTAGTTAAGTCTATACTGATAAGAATTCCATGACTTAAGACGTCACAGCAATTACAGATGCATGTACTTATGTATGTGTGTACATATATCTTTTACTTTAAAACTAAATAATTATTTGGTACCAAAAAAAAAAAAAAAAAAAAAAAAACAATAAGAAAAACAAACGAAATGTAAAAAGGATCATCACGAAACAACGAGTTGCTAAAAGTTCACGGAACCAATAAGTTGAATGATAATACATATGGAGTACACATGGGCTGCACATGTGACTGACTATGACTCGAGCTGAAACGCTGTTGCGGTACCATTTAACGTGATGCCCCGTTGCTGTTGTCACACACCGAATATCAAACGCATGTCATGCAAATGTTAAACATACGCGCATATTTCTTAGCAAAATATGCGATGAGACCGAACAACATAAGAAACAATTCTTTTGTTTTTTGCTTCAGATCTTTGTTGTTGTTTTGTTTATTTGATTTTTTTTTTCCTTTTTTCTTTTTATCGGTAACAAACTCGAATGCATTACATGTCTCAAGCATTGTGTTTATCTAAGTGATGCTGCATGAGTTCTCGCTAATACATATCAGTGTAAGATTAACTAGGGTCTAGAAAACAAAGCCCAGTGGAATGTGTATTAGATCGGAGTGAAAATAAAGTTTTTGACGTGTCAACATCTTTACTGGTAGATTTTTAAAAAAATTGCTATAAATTGGGCGACAACATTTCGTTTCGGTTTTTTTTCCAACATTTCGATATTTTTTTTTTTCTTTTGCAAATCACATCTGACAGACTTACGAACTTATGGACTTTTCAATACTATGCGAATCACTTTAGTTTTTTTCTACAATTTTCCAATTTATCTTTTTTTTTTTGCTGTAACAAGCTATAAATCTGTACTGAAAATACGTCGGTAATTTCAATAAATTTGTAAGTTAATTACCCAGCTCATTTTATTGCTTTAGCTTTATTACTAAGAGAGTTATGAGCACATCTTTGCTTGTAAGTACATGCTACTCTTGAGAAACTTTATTGTTAAATGGACTGTAACTCTTACGGTGTTCAAGATATATCCCTTCTTATACAATTTCTTACTTAAAATTAACCAAAATATATAATTTTTCCGAATGATGCTAGGAAACCGACTCAGTTTTTCTACATTTTTGAACTTTGTGTATATTTTTCAACTTGTCAACATACACATTTATACTATTTATACAAAATTGCTTATACTCAAATGGTTTGTAACGCTTTGGCGTTAAATATACTGAACCGATTTTAATAATTTTTTTTCTAAAACAACAAATTTGTGTGACAAAGGGTCATTGCATACTTTTTTTTAATTTTTTTAAAGTCAAATAGACTTTTTTTAGAATTCAGTCTTTGCAAAACCTTACACAAATTCTGTCGTTTGTTGGGCATTATAAGCACTTATTAGGCAGTCATAATACCTGAAATAATTTTGGAAACTGTGACCACTCATTACAGTGGACATAATACTAATAGTAAAATGGGTGAAATCGTTTAAAAGACACGCCTACCGCCCATACTATGTGTATATAAGGCCTATTCGAAAAAAGTCAGCGATTTTGATGAAACTTAGCAATTTGGTGAACATATGAACAAAATATGCATTGGGTTAGGTTTCACATTTTCAAAGGCTCCTAAAAGGGCGTGGCGCTGCGCTAAATTTTAACTTTTACTACGCCATAATTCCTAAGCCGTGCAATATATTGTGCTGAAATTTGATGCATGAATACATATTAAATATATCTTGAATTGCCTTAAGGTGGGCAGAGTTGGAAAAGTGGGCGTGACACTTTTATGATTCCGTTTAACTAGAAATTGGCACATACAATTTTCATTAAATTTTTAGAGACAATACCACTGCAAGCAGTCATCAATACAAGCAACGTCAATATACTGGAAAAACTCGTTGAAGGGCATGGCACAGCCCACGATAATTGTAAACGTTATAGTAAGAGAATTAACAACGTAATCGTTATGAAATTTAATATGGCAGATACATTTGCTGAAAGGTTTCTTATTACAAAAGTTTGGCACAATATTACCGTTGGGCATGGCACCTCCTTTCTAAGCAAAAAAACTTTAAGTGTTGTAAATAAATGTCAGTTACTATGAGCTTCAAAATTAAATGGATTTCGACATCCCATATTAACATAAAATTTTTAGAGCTATTTTAAGTGCACTATTCCAGCAACTAGTAGAGAATTTCCTATAAGTAGCTTACTTGCTATAATATATATCTGAATCAAAATCGCCCGAAATAGTGCCTGTGGGCGTTAAGTGGCATATCTATCGAAATATCTGAACAATCGTACTGCAATTTTGTGTAAGAGGTTTTTCTATGGAAAGATATTTCTGTATCAAAATGGGACTGAATTGTAACAGTGGGTGTGTCACCGCCATAAATTTTTAAAGTAATTAAAATAAATATATAAACTTTTGTATATATATATATAGACTATACAGACTTTTGTGCTATAATGTATGCGCATGTCAATCACGGTATAATATTTTGAACTGAAAAGTAGCTAAATAGGAGAAGTGGGCGTGGCATATTAGAACTTATTCATTTCTATTCGGTATTTTCAAAATTTTCCATATTCCATTGACTTTTTTTAACCTTCTAATTTTTTTCAATTTGTGTATCCCATCCACATGTGTTCGAATTTTTCAAACTCTGTCAACTTTCTTCATTATTTTCTTTAGTTTTTGACCTTTTCAGCGATTTTGAACTGTTTCAACATTTTCCATATTTTTCCTAATTTTTCAACATTTCATAACATTTTCTATATTTTTTCGGCTCTTTCAACCTCTTTCAACTTTGCTCTTCATTTTCTCGAGTTTTTCATCGATTCTGAATTATTTCAACATTTTTCAATCTCTTCAACTTTTTTTTGAGTTTCTTATCCGCTTTCAACATTTTCCATGTTCCTTTGACATTTTCCATATTTTTTCGACTTTTTCAATTTCTTTTAACTTTCTTCAATGGCTTCCATATTTTTAAGACTCTATCAGTTTGTTTTCAACTATTTCAACACTTTTCAACCTCTTTCAACTTTTTAAATTTTAAATTATTTTCGACTTATTCAACCTCTTCAACGTCTTTTTAGCATTTATTTAAAGAGTACTTTCAATGTAGTGTAGTGTATGTGAGTTTCGGCCTGACCGTAGATAACACCTTTACTTGTTTTGATTTTTTTGAACATTTTTAGAATCATTTTTTAAAAAAATTATCTGTAAGCTTAACTGATTTTTTGTTTAATAAAATTAAAGCAGCATTTTTAAACACAAATGATCTTAGTTTTTTTTTTTCTAGTGCCCATAGCATTTGAGATATTCCGTTTAAAAATAATTTTTCAGTACTCAAAACGTAAGAGACGTTAAAGTAAAATGGTGTCCGACTTTGCGGGGAGTACCCCATATGCTTAATGAAGAATATTCGCAAACATGAAGTATTGTCATAATTATCTGGCCGGTAGTTTTTCCTGTCGTATTATGAAAAGTTTGAAAATGGTTTGTAACGCTTTGGCGCAAAATATACTGCACCGATTTTAATAATTTCTTTTTTAAAACAACATATTTGTGCTAAAGAGGGTTAAAGCATACTTTTTTTCTTGTTTTGATTTTTTAAACAGTTTTTAAAAAAAAGCTTTAAGTTTAATTAATTTTTTTTTAATAAAATTAAAGCAGCATTTTTAACACAAATGATGTTAGTTTCATTTTTTGTAATGCCCAAAGAATTTGAGATATTCCGTTTAAAAAGAATTTTTCAGTCCAATTTTTAAGAAAAAAAAATGTTCAGTCCAATTTTTAAGCACTCAACACGTAAGAGACGTAAAAGTAAAATGGTGTCCGATTTGGCGGGGAGTACCCCATATGCTTAATGGAGAAAATTCGCAAGCATGTCATATTGTCATAATTATCTGGTCGATAGTTTTTCCTGTCGTATTATGAAAAGTTTGGAAATGGAAATGGCTTGTAACGCTTTGGCGCAAAATATACAGCACCGATTTTAATAATTTCTTTTTTAAAACAACATGTTTGTGCTAAAGAGGGTTAAAGCATACATTTTTTTCTGAAAAGTTAATATTCTTATTTTTAGTTATAAGTTTTTGCAAAAAAACACCCACAAAAATGGTTGTTTCGGCTTTTTAACTCCTTGTTAATTTTGCTGTTTTTCGTTCTTTCTCATTTGTACTGTATTCGGCTGCGAAGTTCAAAGTACAAACTCTCTCCAATTGTATTTTATTTTACTTTTGAAATGAAAATATTTTCATTGTGAAAAAAAGCTAGTATTTTTATATAAATAACATTTTTATATAAAATCGAGTTATGTAAATGGATACGGATTTGACATTTTTTATGCGCTGTAAAATTTATGCTTTTTTTCAGTTTTGTTACTAATCAAATTCTAAAACAGCAAAGGTTTTTCCAGTGCCAAAAAAAAATAACTTAATATACATAGGCGATTCACACTGGCAACGAAATCAGCACGGATTTTATTTATCTCGATTTTGAACCAAGATCGTGATGACAACTGCTCTCTTTCACACAAGCTAATTTCTTTCTTGTCTCGATTTCTTTTAACTCTACTCAGTTTTGATGAAAATCGCGTGCTATTGTGAATGAATTTTCAGGGTTGTTCAATTTTCCCCTTTATGTATGTATGTCAAAAAAAATCATTATCAAACAGCTGTTGAATCAAAGAAAAATGATAAGCTATCGGAAAAATAAGCAAATACGGCTTATTTTGTCACAGCTGATGTCAAACAAAAAGCTCATGTCCGGAAAAATTAAGCAATGCAAAATAAAACAGAAAGCCAATGCTAGCGAAATCTTTATAATGCCAGTGGGAATTTTTTAAATCGCGATACAAAATCGTATTGAATGAAAATCTTACGATTTCGTTGACAGTCTGAATCGCTTTTAAAATAATAGAGGAACAAAATAATTCTAACTACTATATATATGTAATAGACTTATTTACATTTAAACGCCGTTGGATAAAACTGATCCTAGCAGTTTGCGAACGTCACTGCTGGTCAATATACTTGTTACCGAAGCGCGGAATTGAGTTATGATATTTTGGCAAATAAAACTAATTGAGCACAAAACATTTTGGTAACACAGTCAATCGTTTAAATAAAAAAGGCCCAACGTGTATGCATGAACGCACAAACATACTTGCATGGAAGACATACACACACACACACACACACACATATACTTATAGACATAAAAGCACACATAAGGTGCAAAGGCAAACAGACGCATTTCGCATTAAGCAAAAATCACGCAATACCCTCTTTGACAAAAATGCTGCTGCTGCTGATGCTGATGCTGCTGCTGCTGCCACAAACTAGTCGCGCATGTGCAGTGCATGGTCTACAAAAACCGGCAACAGTGCGCCGCCGCTGCAGCAGCAGCATCAGTTCCTGCTGAGCTTTAAGTCAACGACATTTAGATGAACTAATATGTTGCACTGCCGGTTCGGAAAACCACTTTGCGCCTGAGACATATAGCGAGTCGATGAACGGACAGACAAACAAGCATTCCGACAGACAGATAGTAGTATATTGCAATAAACATACTTTATATTGAAACAGCAAAACTAAAACAATAACAACAACAACAACATCAACAACAACAAGAAACAGTCAGTGCTATCTGTACGTGTGACTGCATTTTTTCTTTTATTTTATTGTTTAATTTTTTATATCGGAATCAATTTGAGATTCAGTTGTGTTGTCTCTTTACCATACGATTAATTAAAAAAACAAACTGAATTTTAATTTCTTTCTTAAACACCAAATCAACAATTATGATATCATTGGTGTGCATCTTTGTTTTTTAACAAAAATCATTTCAGTGTTAGCACCAGTGCTCGGGTCAGGCACCAAAAGTAGAGTTTCATAGCGATTTGACGAAAAGCATGCTCTCAACTAGAAAGGGTGCAATCTTTTGCCTCAGCAAGCTTTGAATTTGTATATAAAGGGGATATCTTATACCACGCTACGTGCTGGCTGGTTTGACTAAACAGACATTGAATTTGCTAACATTTCCTTAGATAGCTCTTGGTAGAGCGGTTACAAATTTTTGCTTGCAGGAGGTGCAACGCACGCTTGTCAAAATCTGCCTACTCTTTCTCAAGTTCTTGTTTACGCCAGTCCTTGTGTTTGTGTGAAATTTCATTCCATTACATCCAATGATTCTGTCAGTTAAGGGCGTTTGTTTATGTCAGGACGTCTTGTCGAAATTTATCGTCGGACATGTTGGACATATCGTTGAATGTAAACCCTTAGCCGTGGCTGAAGGCCGCTCAGGAAACCCTAGTTCATTCTAAGCTTAACTGGTTCATGCTAGTTTGGCCTAAGAAAAACTAGTTTTACCTAAAAACTAGTTTGCCCGATAACATAGCTATAAAGTAAAAAAACGATCACACAGGTAAAGTGTTAGTACCGTCAATAAAGCCCGAAAACTTTGAAGTGATTGCGCAATATGGAATTTGATACTACAAATATATAGAAGGGGGGTGGTCCTGAAGTCTCAGCCAAGTTTTGAGCTTCAGGAGTAGCCGAATGGCCGGCATCTTGGAAATATATATAATATTCATCATAACTTCGTTTTCGCGGCGCAGTTAAAAGTCGAGTGACCCAAAGGCCCCTTGGCCTATTGAATAATTCAGCGCTGTATTCGATAAAGAAAAGCTTAAAATTAATTTTGGACAACATTGACGCTAGCTTTTCAATAGGCCGTAAGCAAAGGTTGAATATGAACTCTGAATGCTAACAAAGACATTCGGATGCTGGTATAAAAAAATTCCCCAATCGACCAAAATGTGCCTTTTTTCAAAGTTAGAAAGCGTACTCCCATACAAGAAAAAATTCTTAAAAATGCTTAGATACTGAGAGCTAGAGTTATGAAATTCAATATAGGAACGTTTTGTGCATTAAACCTGGCACTGGACAAAGCGAGCACAAATGTTGCCAAGCTCGTTTGGATAGCATTTGCTTGCACAAACTAGGACACCCCATACTACTCCTTGAGCAGTGTACATTTGTAGTACGACACACTTGTAATGCGCAAAAATCTGCGCTGCAAATGTTGTAAAGTGCAGAACGCATTATTGGCGCCGCAGCCGCTTATTGAGAACTTACAGTAATTGAAGAAACTGCAAAAAAAAGTAGAAAACATGACGACTAATTGAACAGCGAGCGCATGGCACTTTACAGAAGTTTGGGAATCCACCAACAGCCGCACCTTCTATCTGTCAAAGAGTCGACGAAATTACGGCGTCATCTCTAACAATAAAGTAAATCTTTTTTATCAGGTAAATAAAAAATTATTGAGTTATCTTCTTTTGTTTGGAACAGTTTGTTATTTTAACAGTTTTTATTAAGGTTTATTTGTTTTTGTTGCTGTTTGCTAGTTTTTTATTTATTTTGCTTTGCTATTTTGTGTGTGAGTATAGACCGAATCGCTTATGTTTTCTTTTTTTTTTTCTATTTCAATTTGTTATAGCAAAAGAAAAGTTTGTATTGGTAAGAAAAAAAAGAAAAAAATAACAATAGCCCGAAAAATAGAAACATTTTAGTGGGATATTGTGCATTTTTCGCTTGTGTGTTTCAAAACTAAATAAAGTTTTAGGTGCTGCTCTTCTCGCTTAATTGTTGGGTTTATTAATTAGTTTGCAAGTCACAAATTATTTTCTTTATATGTTATGCATTTCAAAACATTTTGATTAAAGTTTTTTTTTTTTTAAATTTTACGACTTTTCAACACATTTCGAGTTTTTGAACTTTTCAACATTTTTCGAAATTTTTTTTTTTTTTTTTTGAAATTTCCAACAATTCTTGACTTCATAAGTTTTCGACTTTGTCAACATTTTTTGCAATTTTAGATTTTTTCTATATTATTATAGCTCATATTTTGCTGAATACTTCAACATTTTACGACTTTACTTTTTATTATTTTTTTAATTTTTCCATTATTAGATTTTTTCAACATTCTTCAAACTTTCAAGATGTTTTGACTTTTCAACATTTCTCTTTCCAACATTTTTCATGATTTTGTAGTTATTCTTTAACAACATTGTTCAAAATTTGTGTCACTGTTAACATTTTTCAAATTTTTCAACCTTCTGTGGAGTTCTACATTTTTCGATTTATTTTTTTAATTTTTCCATTATTAGATTTTTTCAACATTCTTCAAACTTTCAAGATGTTCTAAATTTTCAACATTTCTCTTTCCAACATTTTTCATGATTTTGTAGTTATTCTTTAACAACATTGTTCAAAATTTGTGTCACTGTTAACATTTTTCAAATTTTTCAACCTTCTGTGGAGTTCTACATTTTTCGATTTATTTTTTTAATTTTTCCATTATTAGATTTTTTCAACATTCTTCAAACTTTCAAGATGTTTTGAATTTTCAACATTTCTCTTTCCAACATTTTTCATGATTTTGTAGTTATTCTTTAACAACATTGTTCAAAATTTGTGTCACTGTTAACATTTTTCAAATTTTTCAACCTTCTGTGGAGTTCTACATTTTTCGATTTATTTTTTTAATTTTTCCATTATTAGATTTTTTCAACATTCTTCAAACTTTCAAGATGTTCTAAATTTTCAACATTTCTCTTTCCAACATTTTTCATGATTTTGTAGTTATTCTTTAACAACATTGTTCAAAATTTGTGTCACTGTTAACATTTTTCAAATTTTTCAACCTTCTGTGGAGTTCTACATTTTTCGATTTATTTTTTTAATTTTTCCATTATTAGATTTTTTCAACATTCTTCAAACTTTCAAGATGTTCTAAATTTTCAACATTTCTCTTTCCAACATTTTTCATGATTTTGTAGTTATTCTTTAACAACATTGTTCAAAATTTGTGTCACTGTTAACATTTTTCAAATTTTTCAACCTTCTGTGGAGTTCTACATTTTTCGATTTATTTTTTTAATTTTTCCATTATTAGATTTTTTCAACATTCTTCAAACTTTCAAGATGTTTTGAATTTTCAACATTTCTCTTTCCAACATTTTTCATGATTTTGTAGTTATTCTTTAACAACATTGTTCAAAATTTGTGTCACTGTTAACATTTTTCAAATTTTTCAACCTTCTGTGGAGTTCTACATTTTTCGATTTATTTTTTTAATTTTTCCATTATTAGATTTTTTCAACATTCTTCAAACTTTCAAGATGTTCTAAATTTTCAACATTTCTCTTTCCAACATTTTTCATGATTTTGTAGTTATTCTTTAACAACATTGTTCAAAATTTGTGTCACTGTTAACATTTTTCAAATTTTTCAACCTTCTGTGGAGTTCTACATTTTTCGATTTATTTTTTTAATTTTTCCATTATTAGATTTTTTCAACATTCTTCAAACTTTCAAGATGTTTTGACTTTTCAACATTTCTCTTTCCAACATTTTTCATGATTTTGTAGTTATTCTTTAACAACATTGTTCAAAATTTGTGTCACTGTTAACATTTTTCAAATTTTTCAACCTTCTGTGGAGTTCTACATTTTTCGATTTATTTTTTTAATTTTTCCATTATTAGATTTTTTCAACATTCTTCAAACTTTCAAGATGTTTTGACTTTTCAACATTTCTCTTTCCAACATTTTTCATGATTTTGTAGTTATTCTTTAACAACATTGTTCAAAATTTGTGTCACTGTTAACATTTTTCAAATTTTTCAACCTTCTGTGGAGTTCTACATTTTTCGATTTCAACATTTTGCGACTTATTCAACATTTTTAGATATTTTAAACAATTTTCAATATTATATATTCACATACATATGGAGTTATAACAAAGTTCTTTCTCTTATTCGGCTACTGCAACTTGATCAACAGTTTTCGAAATTTTTCCACATTTTCCAAGTCTTTCAACATTTTTCGATTTTGAACATTTTTGAACTTGACTTTTCTTTATAAATCTTTATTGATTTTTTTCTCATTTTCAACTTTTTTGCAATTTTTAACGCTATCACATATGGAGTTTTACAACATTTTTTGAATATATCAACATTATTCGACGTTTGTCAACTTTTTCAGTTTTTTTTGAATCTTTCTATTTCTGGACTTTTTCAATATTATCCGATCTCCTGAAAGTTTTTCGTCTCTTTTAACATATTAAGACTTTTAAACTCTTTCGACTTCTTCAAAATCCTTTGAGCTCTTCAAAATTTTGCTGAACTAATCTACATCTTTCGGATTTAGTCAACATTTTTTGGCAACCTTCTAAGAATTTTTTAACATTTATACAAAAAATGTTCGACTTTTTCAACATCTTTCAATATTTTCCTACTTACCCTTACTAATCAATTGTTAACTTGCTCCAAGCAATTTTGAAATTTTACAACATTTTCGTCGGCAAAACTTGCAAGCTGATATGCTAATGCTTAAAATTTGCCAAACAACACAATGGTGCTGAATCGCCTGGATGTAGCGTACACAACTGAAACTGAAATCCTGTTGCAGCAACAGGTGAATTCAAGACGTCAAATACTTGTATGTAAGCTAAGCATGTGTATACCAAGTTATGCACACGCATATACATATCACATGCATACATACCTACATACAGAAAGACATACATTTGGTGTTGTTTTTGTTTTTGTTTTTTTTTTTTTAGTTTTAGCTTTATTTTGATTGCATTGAGAAGAACCACATTTTCCGTAAACGTAGGCATTTCTACGACTTATGCTAAGCTGAGCTGGTTGCTGCAGCTCTTTATGTTGCTGGTGCTTTTGCAACAAAGCCTGCTTGAAATGTTGCAAGCTGCTAATGCGTTTCTGCATGTAAACAGGATCAACAACAGCAACACAAACAACAATCAGCTTGTACCAAGGAAATTTCAAAAATACTCGTACCAATAAAAAAAAATTTATATATTGCCAACAACAGCAACAACAACAAAAATAGCCATCAGGTTGCAAGTTTGCCTAGTTATCAATAATGCAGAATTTGATAACTTAAAAATCATGCGACTTTTGGTGCAGAAAAAAAAAAATGTGGAAATTGAATAGAATGATGCAATGACTACAACGCACTTTTTCTTATCGAAAAAAACTACCGTGATGGATACTCGATTGGGTTGGTTGGAGAGTGCTTTTACTTAAGGAAAAATTTGTGTTGGATTTTATATGTCGAAAGTTCCCACGTTATAAGTGAAGCAATTATTGATGCAAACGTACTATTAAAAGCTCAAACCAAAATCTTCTTATTCTTCTAGTTATTATGATTACCTAACTGCGGACAGTTTTTGAAATCTACAACGTATTTGACAATAGCGGGTTGTACATAAATCGGAAGTATATAATTATAGCAATTTTTGTCTTTAATTTATCTTTTAAATATCTATATTATTCACGTGTTTAGTTTTTGTCCCCTAGGCAAAGGCATACGTGAGAAGTTATAATGCGTCAGGTAAAAAATATCACGATGTCATCAATTTCTAGTGTGTGCTTACCTTCCATGGGAATTTATGCCTTTCTGGAGATTTTTAATTAAATTTTTGCTAAGCCTCGAGAAAATTGATGTTTCGATTTCTTGAAATACCTGCAAAATTAAGATAGAGAAAATTCGCTTAGAAAATTTTTTATATCGTCATTTGGCGTAGTTCATTAGACGCATAATTTCTTAAGCTATCCGTTGCCGTAAGCTCACAAATATTTTTTTGAGAAACGACTTTGCGCTTCGGTGGGCAATAGCAGCTAGTGCTAAGCCCTTACATTTCAATTTCAGCAATTTGAGAAATAAATTTGAATATAACATAAATAATAACACTGCAGAACAACTTTCAAAAAAATGAGTTCATCAAGTTCCTCAATCATTATACATAGTTAGAAATATTGTTTTGGGGAAGTCCAAAACAACACAATTTTTTCTCTAATGCGCTCAAAATCTTGGATTTTTTCATTTAAAAATCTTTAGAAATATTCTGCTAATTGTAAAATCATATAAAAGCACAAAAGATGTTCGCACGCTTACGTCATGTTGTTTTTTTTTTTAAATATCTCATTCAATCTTTTCACTTCAAAAGTAGCAAAAAACTATTGAAAAAGAGTTTGTTCTTTGAACTTCGAAGCCAAATAGAAACGTTACAAATGCGAAGAAAAAAAAAAAACAACACAACACAGAGTTCAAGAAGCAACAAAAAATCAAACGTGCTTTGCAAAAATTTAGTCCTAGAAAAAAGAATAAATAACTTTTAAGAAAAATAAGTATGCAATAACATTTTTTAGCACAAATATGTTGTTTTGAAAAAGAAATTATTAAAATCAGTACAGTAAATTTTGCGCCAAACCGTTACAAAGCATTTCCAATTTACCTAAATAGTACAGTTAATATTATATAATATACAAATGTGATTGCAAATGGCTAAAAATGAAATCGTTTATAAATAAAATGTACCTCGTAGAATTTTGATACACTAAATTTGAATATGTCCTTGAATATGAGATATAAACTAATCGGCAAATGCCTTCTGGCAGACAAAAAAAAAAAAACAAATTTTGCATTTTACTTCAAATTTATGAAAATGAAAACTATGAAAAAGTCTGTGCATCAACTTAACAATATTTTCGATACAAAAACAACAAAGTTATACACTTCGTTTGAAACCAGACAAAATAATAAAATACAATTGTGTCTGGATGTAGTGTACACCCTATATAGTGAAAGCCATGATATAGTGAACACCAAAATTTTTATTTGTACTACTCTTAATAGTTCAAAACTCAATTTCTGAATGAAAGCAGCAAACATTTATTCGCGAATTCTTTCACTAAACATAAGGACTGTCTCAGAAAAAACTTATGTTTTGCTTTTTAGTTATAAAAACTACCCAGTAATTTTTTTGGTCTTTTTTTTTCATTTTTTATTAATAACGGTTAGTGTTCAGAATATAAATAATTAAAAACTAGGTAAAAATTTTTTTTTTTAAGGAAACAATATTTTTTTTTCGTAAGGCCTTTCATTAAATTTTGTCCAGTCGTTTCATCGACAGCATGGCACGATTTTTTCCATTTAAGTCTAAGGTCTTGTGAATTTTTTGCAGGCTTAAAACTGCTTCAAAAATCTCTTTTCATTACAGCGCGATATCTTTCAATTGGGCGAAGCTCTGGGCAGTTGGACGGATTTGCTATTTTTGGTACGAAATTGTTTTTTTTACTTGCATACCATTCCATCGTAGCTTTAGCGTAATGAGTGATTGTTAAATCTGACCAGAACATCACGGTAAATAAATAATTGAAATTAACAGGTTTTTTCCGTCACGTAATTTATGGATGGCCCCTAAGCTATTTTTGAGGAAGAGCTGTAACTTATTTGAATGGAACATTCAAAAATTGACTAAACAAAATTAACTTATGTAAGATAGAACTATTAATATTAAAAAATTCTTCAGCTAAAATGAAGTAAGTGATTTTCTTGAAATTAATTGGATTTTTCGATGGTCACACGCGGACGCTACACAGTGCATCAGCCTTTTTTGATATTTTTAATAATAATTCAATATTTTTTTTAACGAAACTTTACTAGTTTTTAGTACGCATTCTATGCAGAAACAAAAATTGGAAGCATAGTTTTTTTTTTTAATAAAAGCGCGTTAAGTTTTGCTCGATCGTTAAGGAAAAAAGTATGCAGAAATTGACTTTAACTTTTCAGTGCCCATCTGACTGATTTTGAATTTCGCTGCGGTCTAAAGCTTTCAAATGAGCTTTGAGTTCTTGTCACTGACAGTAATTTCTAAAAATCATTCAACAGCTTCATGTACATTTATGAATAATTTTTTGATAAGCACACGTTTCATATGTCGCCTTGCTGTTGCAAAATATGCGAGATATGTGCGAACTAAATTAATCTGCAGCTTTAAACTACATTCAATAGTTTTCAGTTGTTTTTTTTTTTTTTTTTTTTTGTTCTTATTTCGAATGAGTACAACTATTGTGCAAATGTGCAGCTTCATAAAATTCAAAAATCCTCAAAGAAAAAAAAAAATTTTAGCACAATAGCATCTTTGTTGTGACAACCAATCCAGCCGAAGTGTTGTTTTAAAATGTTGGATTGTATCGCCTTGCTAAACAATAACCCTTTTGTTAAAAGATGCAGTTGCGCGTTAAGAATCAAGCTGACCACTTTTCTCATGTTTTCAATAACTGCGTTTCTTGAACTAAAATTTTGGCAATTCGCTGATTATGAAGAGTAAAAATCAGAGCTAAAATATGCTGATCATTTACCGCAACAGTAGCAGCTTAAGGTTTTGAGTTAAGCTCTCTACTTCGCTGGATGGAGGTTTATAGTTTTTACACTTTCTTCTGTCGAAATTTGTCAGTCTTCAGTTTTTGCCAGAGAAATTCAAGAAACAGACTTATGTGTGCATACATATTTTTGTATAAGAATATTTGAAATTGCTGGCACAATGTCTTCTATTATGCTGCTTATATTCCCGAATGTAATATGTATAATCAATGAATTTTTTTTTTTTTTCATGAACTCGTAGTAATCTCTACAAATTTACTCACAAGTTCCGCTTGATATTAAGTCCATTGTCTGTATCCCCTAATTCGGATGTCTATATCTCCGAAACTGTATGCGTGCTCCAACCGTAGATTCCATATTCGTCGTCAGCATTAAAAGTGCCAGCAAGAAAAGTTGAGTTTTATATAAAAGTGTCAAAATACTTTTGTCACCTTAATGAAAATGTATATACAGTCGTGTCTGTATATCCAGTATCCAGGTTGTTCACTATATCAAGGTAGACATTTTTGGTTCAAAAACTCGTTTTATTTGCTCAAAATACATAAATGTAAATGAGTAAATTAGCAGAAATTTGTAGAAAAATAGAAATGTACATAAGGACTGTCCCAAAAAAAAAACTTATGTTTTTTATTTTTTGTATTATGCTCTAACTGATAATCTTATAGAGGTCTAAAAATACATAATATTTGTTCTATATAAAGTGGCGTTTGATATGATGTATAACACTTGAAGATAGCACTTTTAATGACAAAGATAGCTAACAAGTAACAAAAAGTTCGCAAACTGCTATGGTCCACATACCTGCAAAATTCAGAATTAAAATATTCAGCTATAGCAAAAATAGTTGGTGCAGCAGAAACTGCTATCTTTACGGTTATTTCTAATTATAAGAAGGGTCTACCTATTTCACGAAAAATAGGTTCAGGCAGAAAATTAGAATTTTTTAACCCAAAGCTAGCGACGAAGGTGAAGCGCCTTTTTAAGCAAAATCCCAACACGTCAGTGGGAGATATGGCGGCTAGAGCATTTACATCAAAATCTACTGTACAAAGTATAAAAGAGAAAAGTGAGCTAAAGACTTATAGAGTTCAAAAAGTACCACAACGTTCTGATGAAAAGCAGTTAATGGCTCCAATGCGACCACGAAAATTGTATGAAAGTTACCTGACTAAATTTGATTGCGGTGTTATGGAAGACGAAACTTACGTTAAAGCAGATTTGAAGCAGCTACCTGGGCACGAATATTATGCATCACCAAAAAAGGGGCATGTGTCTAGTAAATGCAAAGAAAAAAAAAATTTCGAAGTTTCCGCAGCAATATATGGTTTGGCAGGCCATATGCACCTGTGGTCTCAGAAACAGTTTTTTTTTGTTACGCAAGGCACAATCAATTCCAAAGTTTATATAGACGAGTGCCTCGAAAAACGTCTTCTACCATTTATTCGTGCACATGAGGGTACCGTGATGTTCTGGCCAAATTTAGCAACCACTCATTACTCTAAAACTACGATGGAATGGTATGCAAGTGAAAAGATCAATTTTGTGCCAAAAATTGCAAATCCGCCCAACTGCTCAGAGCTTCGCTCAATTGAAACATATTGGGCTCTTATGAAAAGAGATTTTCGAAGGAGTGCTAAGAATGCAAAAAAATTCACAAGACTTCAGACTTAAGTGGAAAAAATCGTACCATACTGTCGATGAAACGACTGGACAAAATTTAATGAAGGGTCTTACAAAAAAAAGTAAGAAATTTTTATAAAAAAAAAAAAAAATTCTTACTTAGTTATTTATATTCTGAACATTATTAATGAAAACCGAAAAAATTATCAAAAAAATTACTGCGTATTTTTTTATAACTAAAAAACAAAGCGCAAGTTTTTTCTGCGACAGTCCTAATGTTTATTGAATAGCAGCAGCTTAAATTTTTTTATTAAAATGATAAAAGCGATTAATAAAAAGGTACTTTAGCGTCATGGTAAACATGGTCACTTGGGTGTTACGTTACGTGTAAGGAGGGGCGGGGGGCACAGAAAATCGTTACGGCGCGTTACAACTACAAAAATCTTCAAGAAACATAAAATCCAGCACCTTTCACACACACTTCAGAATGATTGCATGTGAAAGATTTCTTATGCACCGTGTCAGAAGATATCATTTGAAAGCTTCAGGAAACGTTGAAGCTGTAATCTTTCAGAAACACTACAGAATGTTTGCATATGATACATAACGTTTGAAATGTGTTAGAAAGATTTCGCTTACAATCCTTTAAATGAAACATTTCCGGAACGTTACGCAATGTTTCTGAAACGCTACCTGCCGAGTTGGAAACTTATGGGAAAATTTCGCCACTAAATGAATTTATATGTAAGTACGTAGATTGTTGGAAATACCTGGTAGATTTTGAGAGCAAAAAATGTTTTCAATAAAGTTGACATATATATATATTTGGGTCTTTAGTTAAAATAAATGTAAGTCGTTCATTGTCGTTTAAAATTTTCAGCCTTGTAAATGAAAAATATTATTTGTAGTCCTCTGGGCGCTTCTAGCGGCATGACGTACCGTACAATATCAGAATTCTTGTTGGTATACTAATTAAAACAGAATGGCTCTTCTTTTATCATTTTATTTGTATGTGCTCACTGTTCAAATACAGTAGATATATATTTGCAAACACAAACAAAATTGCAAAAGTAAATTATAGCCAATTCAGGATTTTTTTTGTTTTTTCTCCAACAAGCGCAAGCGTGAAGGTGCAATTGCGTAAAGCCGCATGTAGCTAATAATGGGTGATTTACTTAGAGAGAGCTTTATTCAAAAATAAAAATAATTGAAAATGTAAACGGGCTATCTTCACTATTATGCAAAAGAACCATATATTTTTTAAAGATAATTTCTTTCAAATGTTGTACGTAACTGGTAGCACTCGGAAATTCCAATTTTCGATTAAGCTTTCGTGATAATTTGATGAGTGACGCAAATAATGTTGGCTTACAATTGCTCAATTGTAAACATTTTAACTTTGGACTTTACGTTGCCCTAAAGCAAAATGTCTAGAGGTATGCTACCACATGATCTAGGCCAGTGACGTATTCAGGATTTTTTACTGCGGGAGGGGCGGGGGTTGTTGTGGATTTGAGATTTTTTCTACGTAGTGTATATTCTTTGCAAAATTATTTCTATACAGTGTTCGTCAAAATATTTCTGGAGGGTTCTATCCACTAGCATCCCTCCCCCTAGATACGACCCTGATCTAGGCATTCAATTCACTGGACTGAAACGTGGAATTACATGTTCACTGACTTACATGGTTTCACGGGATGTGCGGCAATTAGCTACGTCTTGTTGGCACCAAATGTCGTCAAGATCATGGGCTTCAATTTCAGTCAACAAATAGTCCGTTATTATGGTGCGTTAACGGGCACCAGCCACAGGCAAAGTTTTTAAAGATATAAAGATGAGCCTATAAGCCACAACAAACCATTGATTTGTCTAAATGTAATTGCAGCTCTTGAACCTTCTCTGGGTTACTTTTCAACTCAAATACGGCAATTTTGTTTATTGAAGTAGCCATTGATCCAGAAATATGCCTTATCGCTGAACAAAATTTTGTTCGAAAAGAATGTATCTTCTGCAAACTTTTCAAGTACTCAATAGCTGCAATAGTGATCGCCTTCAACTCTTGCACGTGTCAAATTTTGTATGCTTTTAAGCCAAGATGCTTGCGTTAAGTAGGCCAACCTATGGCATACGACAAGCGAAGCTGCACCGTATTGATTCAACACGTACACTCTGAGCTACCTATAGCGCTATATTTTCTTCACTGCATGCTGAATGTGAACTCTTTGGTCGCGTTTTATCCAATAACGAAATTTGGATTTCAAATTTTTCAATGCTATAGCAGGCCGTTTTTCAATGCGTTCGGCAGGCCGTTTATGTAAAATATAAGTTGCTCCAAGGCTTACGAAATTTATTTCTCATAGCACTTAGATTTTCGTAATGCAGCTGAATAAAATGTGGACGCTGTGACGGACTAAGTCTTCGCACGTTGAAATATCAAATAAGTTGTCTTAAAATACCTACTGAAAAAGTTACCACTAACTGAATCACCCATTATTATTAGCGACAGTCCAAATAGACAAGGCAGACAAACATATAAGTACTTTACATATTGTAATGATTACCTCCACTAAAGAGAAGAATGACAGGTTTTTGAGCAGTTTCGCAAAAACGCAACTAAACACATGGAGATAATGGCTATGAGCGCTGATTTTTTGTTGTTGCTATAGTTATTATGATACATATTCTTATATTGTTGTTGTATTTTAAACTTATTTGTTAGTTTGTTTGTATGCCCCACAGATAAGTTGCACTATTACGGAATCGATGCAATGTTTTTTTTTAAGTACGTTAATTTTATTGTTTTTTATTATGTTCATTAATAGATGATGATCTCGAAAGCTCTGCAAAATAAATTTTTATCAGGAATCGTAAGTGCCCAAAGTAAATATTTTACAACGACATTTTTCTTAAATGTTTTGAACTCAAGTTTGATTCTAATTCCTATTTAGCTACAGTGACGATTACTGAAAATACAACGCTAATTTAACAAAAGTTGTGCACGGTGGGCTTTAACCAAATTACGAGTTGCAAGAAAAACCTGATTATTGGCGATGAAACATAGACTTGCTGTATGCCAAAAGAAAAGTAGTCCTTTTCGTTTTTTTATTTTTTTTTTTTTGTTAATTGCAACTTTACTGCTTTTTAATTATTTAAAATATGTAGGGGAGACCTGTGTAGCTCGGACTTTGGGGTACATTCGGTAATGAAGTTTTCGTTATCAAATAGCCAACGGACACCAATATTTACTTGTGAAAACATACTCATCACTAATATGAAATACCATCTCTGTCAGCTTTTAAAGCCACATTTGTTTTTATGTTTTCGTGGTTGTTTCCCTAAAATTTGGAATCGGTTTTGTGCACTAAATGTTTTATTATTTTTGAAAAAAAAACTATGACAGAGCATTAAGAATAACATAACTTTTGTGAAAAAAATGTCTAAAAACTAAGAAAAAACTAGTAAAGGTGTTATCTTCGGCCAGGCCAAAACTTACATACCCTACACTGCATTGAAAGTACTTTTTAAATAAATGTTAAAAAACAATGTTGAAAAGGTTGAATCAGTCGAAAATAATGTAAAAAGGTACAAAATTGTATAAAACTATTGGAAAAAACTGAAAATGAAAGCCATTGAAGAAATTTGAATAAGTCGAATATTATGAAAAATGCTGAAAAATTGATGAAAAAGTCGAAAGAATAAAGAAACTTTCGAATGAAATTGAATCGGAAAAGGTAAAAGGTTGAAAATGTCAAAAGAATATGGGAAATCTTGAAAAAATAGAATAGAAATGAAAAACATGAAATATTTCACGCCCACTTTTTCAATTCCGCCCACTTTTGTTTCAATAAATGATATTCATGATTGACATGCACAAACCAAATTTTAGCACTATAGCTTGTATAGTTTGCGATATGTGCCATAATCATTCCTAAAATTTAGAGCGATGACACACCCACTGGTACAATACAGTCCGATTTTGATCCAAAAATAGCTTTCCATAAACAAATCTCTTACACCAAATTTCAGTATGATTGCTCATATTTTTCGATAGTTATTCCACTTAAGGTATTTTAATCGTATGAGAGGTGCCACGCCCACTGTTGCTATTTCGCCAGCTTTTGATTCATACATACCTATTACCCAGTAAGCCACTTACATCAAATTCCAGATCGATTGCTCCAATAGTTCACTTAAAATAGCACTTACAACTTTATGTGAATGAAGGAGGTGCCACGCCCACTGATGCAATCTTGTCAAGTTTCATTTAATTCTGAAGCTTATAGTAACCGACACCTCTACACAAAATTTTATGAAGATTACTCCATAGCACACTATCTATATAGCATTAAACGTATTTCGCTTATATGGGAGGTGCCACACCCACCGGCGTAATTGTGCCAAAACTTCACAAGAAGACACCTTTTAGCAAGTGTATCCGCCATATTAAATTTCATAACGATTGCGTTGTTAGTTTTTTTTTTATAACGTTTATAAATATTGTAGGCTATGCCACGCCCTTCAACGAAATTTTCCAGAATATTAACGAAACTTGTACTGATGACTACTTTTAGTGGTATCATTCCTAAAATTTTTATAAAAATCTTATGTGCCAATTTGGAGTTATACGAAATCCAAATTTTCAAATGGTTAAAAAGTGCCACGCCCACTTTTACAATTCCGCCCACTTTATGCTTAATTCGAGATTTATAAGCTCTGCATTCGTGTACCAAATTTCATCACAATATCTTGCACGGTTTACGAGCTATGGCGCTATGAAAGATAAAATTTAGGGCTGTGCCACGCCTCTTTAAGCGTCTTTGCAAACTTCAAACCTAACCTTAATCTTAATTTTGTTCTTATCTTAATTAAATCAGCAAGTTTCATCAAAATCGCATCAACTTTTTTCAAAATGGACTTGGGTATATTTACATAGAGTATGGGCGGAAGGCGTGACCGTTAACCGATTTCGCCCATTTTTATATGCTAGTAGCTTGCAAGAAGGTTTGACCTGTGTGCCAAAGTTTATTGAATTAGTTTGCTTAGTTTTCCCGTAAACTTGATTTCAACAGACAGACACACAGACAGACGGACATAGCTATATCGACTCAGGTGGTGACGCTGATCAAGAATATATGCACTTTTCCATACCTGCCACGCCCTCTTCTATGCGTTACAAACGGAATGACAAAGTGAATATACCCTCCGTGTAGGGTATAAAAAAGAAAAAAAAAATTTTTCGGGTTAGATGCGGCGTTTTGTGATGAGGCGCATTTGCCGGAACAATATTTTAAGTTAATTTTTCTTCAGCTCTCTCCCTCTCTCGATCTTCAATAAAAATATTCACGTTATGCCCATTTAATATCAAGTTATTAAAGTTTTAAAATTGATGAAAAAAATTACTTGCTCAAATGCAACAGACATGCAAACACAACAAAAGTTTCCCTTGCAACCATTCTGAACTATTTCTGAAAGGTTCCAGATTCAACGTTTGCTTAAACTTTCAAATTAAATCTTTCTGACACTTCAGAAATCAAATCTTTCACTTGCAATCATTCTGTAGTGTTTCAGAAACGTTTACTGAATTTTGAAGTTTTATGATTTTCTGTTTGTAGTTGAGTCAAGTATAGCTTATTGCCAATCAGTGACGTATCCAGGATTTTATTTTGGGGGGGGTTGTGGATTTGAGATTTTTTTCTACGTAGTGTATATTCTTTGCAAAATCGTTTCTATATAGTGTCCATCAAAATATTTCGGGGGGGTTCTATCCCCTAGAATACCCCCTAGATACGGCCCTGTTCTCAATTATAAATTAAGAAAAGTCACAAAAAAAAAACGCGTGCAAAATGAAACAGTAATTCAGCGTCCCCATGACGCCATAAGATAATAGCGCCAATGACGCAGAATTTATTTTCAAGTTTCAGAAACTTTTCAAATGAAACCAGACACAGTTGTAGAAAGCTTGCTGTAATGGTTTTAATATATTTCTGAAACCTAACTGAAACTTCACTCAACTATGCTTCATAGCTTGAGGTCTGTACCCTCCAAGTTGGACTATGTTGTTCCAGGAATCTTATTCAACAGGGATTATGTAACTCATATTCCATCTAGGGATGACTGGAAGGGAGTATTCCCGTGGAGAAGGGGCCATATTAATTTCTACACTGATGGCTCCAAGCTAAATAACCAAGTGGGTTATGGTATTTACTCCAAGGAATTGAATTTAAGAATTGCTGCGAGTTTACCAGATCATTGTAGAGTTTTTTAGGCGGAGGTTATAGCAATAGTGGGGAGGGGGGGTTAGCATCCTGGCTAAGGAGGAATGTTGTATTCAAGAAGAATATAAACATTTTCTCAGTTAGTCAGGCAGCTATCAAATCTCTAGAATCAGTCTGCCTAAACTCACTAGTGGCCCAACAATGTCGCTCGTCGCTAAATGAGATGGCTCAACATTTTAATATTCACGTCATCTGGGTGCCTCGGCATAGGAACATTGACGGCAATTGCAAAGCGGATGAACTTGCTAGGCAGGGGACTACTGCATCAGGACAAGGAAGTTGTTGGCATGCCACTTGCTACCGGCAAGTTACTGCTTATAGAAGAAATGGTAAAAAATTCTAATAAAAGATGGACTGAACTTTTAATATAACTAGGCAAATCTGGCCGAAATGTGATCTTAAGCGTTCGTCAGAACTAATTTCTCGCTCTAGACATAGTGTCTCGTCAGTTGTTGCAGCCATAAATGGCCACTGCCTCATCGGTAGACATGCGGCGAGATTAGGTGTTAGGTCCTTTGACTTCTCTAGAAGTTTTGGAGATGTGGAGGAAGAGAAAAATATTAAACATCTTCTCTGCTCCTGTCACGCACTTGCTAGAAAACGCCACAAAGCACTTGGGTCGATGACCTGTATGACCTTAGACATGTTAGTAGAGGTCAGCTACTTAGTTTCATTATTAAATCTGGTTGGTTCGACGAGAGGGTATAGTCAAACACCCTGTGGTATCACAATGGATCACATTTGGTCTAAGTGAGTTGGTTTTTCATAGCTGACTGCCACTCCTAGCTAACCTAACCTAACCTAACTGAAACTTTGTAATATATCTGAAAGATTTACATAACGTTACCGGTATGTACCACATTTTTTTTTTGTGAAATAAAAGAAGAAAAATGATGCTACGCTTAAGGAACGTTATAAAAAATAAATTTATGAAGTTAAAAATAAGCAAAGCACTGAGAAAAATTTAGATAAGTTTGGACAAAGTGGCGCACGGGCGAAGCCGTGAGTCATGCAAATAAATTTCATGTTTTATCCCAGCCCCTCTATATTAGCATAAGAGCGCTTACACAAATAGAAAAATGCGTTCATTGACAGTTCTCAAGAGCGAATTCTTTTCCTGCCCTACTCTAAAGTGCAACAAGTATTAAATGCCTCACCCCGTATACTCACGTATCATCCATACGCTGTTGTCTATGTCGTATGCAGATCTAACGAGACGGTCTTTAAGTCTGGCGTTGTTATGGCTTATCTAACAGCGATGTTGCCATGTTGTTGGACTTGCTCCCTAAACAGGTTAGCTGATCAGTCAGTTCATCCCAATCAGGGATGCTACACGGCGAGCTCATTTGTGTTTGCTTTGAATTTGAAGTTGATTTATAATTGAACCAGGATTTGCGCAACGACAACAACAGACAGGCAGCATCAATAATAAAAAATAGTGTGTTTTTTTTTATACGTTAGACATGTACAAAATACTATAGGTTAGGTTAGCGCGGAAGATGATAATTATCATCATAATTTAGCCCACAGTTGGGTCTATTGTATACCTGGCCTATAACTTCATTGTTAACCTATGCAAACTATTTCGAAATTTTTATAAACAGCATAATAAATTTTAGATACTTTTGGGTGAGATGATTCCGAGAGAGACGAAGAAAAGACATTCGAATGCCTTGACAAAGATAATGAACGACAGACTCTTCGACGTTGCGATCTTCAAAACTACAACAAAGATCTCCTGCATCAGTGAGCACTTGTCTTGAGGCAAGCTTGCCTATGAGAAAGTGTACTGTAATGAAACCAACAAATATCATCCATCAATATATCAACCGACTTAGCAAACTAACGAAATTTCCACCAAATTATGAATGCAACATTCAATCATTCAAGCAATCAATCAATGTTTTCGAATCGATCAGTCTAACCGTCTATCAATATTTTAATCAATCATTTCAGCAACTTATCAAACAGTCAATTTAACATTCAACCTATCTATCACTTTATTAATTTATCAGCATTACGATTCAGCAATTGATAGGGCTTTATATTCTAATCTCTCTAATCCACCACTGTATCAATCTATAAATAAATCAAGTTTTTTTAAAAAACTTCCACCTGATGAGATCGCAAATTAATAAAAAGCTGCAAAATTTTGAAAATATCGCAATTACAAACATATGTTGAAATATATTGAAAAGTCAAAAAATATTGAAAACATTTGAGCTGATAAATATTGAAGATATTGAAGAAATCGAAAATATTAAAAAGTCTAAAAACATTGAAAAATCGTATATACTGAACATATCGAAATAAATGTTGAAAACTTGGATAAATCTTAACAACAATGTGAGGTGTCGAATAATTTGACAAAGTCGTGACAAAACATTTGAAAAATGTTGCAAACGACAAAAAAAATTATTAATAATATTTCATAATGTTGAAATATTTAATGAGAGTGAAAAATCTTGTAAGAGCTGAAATTCAAAAATTTTTTACAGAATTTGAATACATAGCATTACTATTTATATGAAATTACTAATATGAAAATGGTTTGTAACGCTTTGGCGCAAAATATACTGAACCGATTTCAATAATTTTTTTTTCAAAACAACAAATTTGTGCTATAGCAAGTTATTGCGTACTTAATTTTTGTTTTATTTTTTGAAGTTAAATATAATTTTTAGGGATTACGTTTTTGTAAAACCTCATACAAAAATGATCGTTTGGTTTTCAATTGCTAATGCTTATGTGTTGTTATTGTTGTTTTTGTTTTACTTTTCATTTGTACCGTTTATATTTGGCTTCGATGTTCAAAGAACAAGCTCACGTTCAATTGTTTTTTTTTTTTATTGTGTTATAATACTTTTGAAGAGGGAATATAGAGTAAAGTGTAAATAAGTTCGAAAAATGTTGAACGTTTCGAAAAAAGTGGAATACTTTTTGAAGCTTGATAAATTATAAAAATTCAAGAGCTTGTGAAAATGTTGAGAAATTCAATTAATATCGAAAGAGCCAAAAAAAAACTTAATGAATGTTGCAGTAGTCAACTAATGTCGAAAAATGTGCAAATAAGTAGTGCAAAACTATTGAAAAATTCGAAAAAAAAAAAATTGGGAGGATCAAAAAATGTTGAGAAAATCGATAAAAATCTTAAATGTACCACTAACATTGCGTGAGTGTAAGCGTAAGCGTTACTTTTCGGAGAATTTGCTCCAGCATACATTTAATTCTATGCCAGCCATTTTTCGTTAAAACCCTAGAGCGTAACATCTTACAGACAAAAAAAAATGTGCAACGTACACCATCGTATCCAAAGCAATTTTTTTTTTAGTTTGACTGCACGTATGGGTCGGCACTTAGAGTCAGATCTTAAAGTAGACCAACTATTTTTTTGTTCCAAAAGTTATTGACATCAAGTATCTAATACTTACCGACCAGATCTCAGTTCTTAGCATCATAATGTACCACCCTAATGTCAGCAAGTTAAAGCTTTCAAAAAATCAAGTCATGACGAAAAATTTAACAAGGGGACCCCTACGTTCGGCATAAAAAAAAATTTTAAATATTTCTTAAAAAATAGTTCTAATGGAATAATCATTTTGATTCCTTTAAAAAAGTATTCTGATATTTAGGTGGCACATTAGGATGGTAGTACAAGAACGCGGTACTTGATATCAATGACCTATGGAGCAAAAAAAAATTGGTATACCTGAGACAAAAAACATTATATTTATCATGCTTAAAGATTGAACTATAAGTGCCGAAGATATGACAAAAAATTAAAGTGTGCGACCTCTATGTTCGGTAAAAAAAAATTTTTTTTTAATATCAAAATTGCCTGCAAAAATGCTTCGGATTCGATGGTGTACGTTGAACTTTTTTTCTCTTGTACGGTCTAATGTTGACACATTAAAATTTTAACGTTTTTAAATTCTGAGCGTTTTTTAGCCAAAAAAAATTAACTGTGTATTAAAAGCTATCGTCAATAAATCGTATAAATATTGAATGACAACATTTCAAACGAAGAATTGCATGTACAACATTGTATAACAAATTATAATTGTTAAACTATTGTCCTTTGATCATTAACGACAGACAGCAAAATGCATAGAGAAATGCCGCCGACCTATTGTATTTCACCAAGAAAGAATGGACAATGACAAAGCGATGACGATGATGTTGATGCTGATGCTGACGCGAATGCAAAATCGGAAGACAATAAGAATAACTATGATGACGGCAATAAGAATGATGATGCCAACAAAAGTTCAATGTCGAAAGTACGTTGGTTGCACTTGGCTTTTTCAACCTAAAAATGTGCAATTTCGTCTAATGCACGGGGAGAATTTTTAAGGATGTTCTTCATAGAACGAAATTTATTTGAAGTTTTTTCTGTTGCTTTCAAAATTTTTCAAATTTAAAATATTTTTATGAACTTTCAATGTTATCGACATTTTTTCAACCTATTCAGCATTTTTCAATATCTTCAGCAAGTTTTGACCATGAAAATGTTTAATTAACCCTTAAACGACTTCTTCATAATTATTGACCTTCTATGAATTTTCGATTTTTTTTTTAAATTTTTTGACTTTTTCAACATCTGTCAGCTTTATTTAACATTTTTCGATGATTTTATTTTAATTTTTCGACTTTTTCAACACATTGCAGATTTTTGAATATTTTTGGAATATTTTTCAACTTTTTCATTATTTTTCAACAAACGAAAAAAAAAAAAAATCCCAATTTTTAAGCAAAATTCCCTCATGTACTTTATCATTAGATTGAAGAAGCAACTCTTTTTTTCAAATGAACATCGTTTACTTGTACCAACTACACTGTGAAAACAATATGTTTGGATCAAATAGTGGTAAGTGTTGGTTGAAGCATTTTATGCTTGACTCAATCAAATATTTAATTGCTCTATATGAAATATGCGTTTGTTATATTCAAACATATTGTTTTCTCAGTGTAAGGAAACCAACTAATTTACTAAAGCATAGCTTCTAGTGTATATTGTACCTATATATACGCCGCTTCGTTCCTTGTTTAAAGCCTCCTAAAGCTTATCTGAATCCACAACTGTGGCAGACTTCTCACAACAGTTAGTCTGCAAAGCATTACTCTAACTTCGACTGCCACGCCCTAATCAAGTCTTGTATTTGCATACGAAATAAATGCGCTAAGGTTTGTACGCAGAAATTGAATTATAATTGAAACTGAACTGTGGAGATGGCGATTTCATTCAACTTGTTTAGAGTTGATTATTTTGCGTTATCGCAAAAAAAAAAAAAAAATTAATATTTCACTACATGGCATAAGTATCTTTTACACACACAAAATACGCAAGATATATGAAATCCAGTATTGCATAATTGAATTTTATTTAACACACCACCGCACACACGCATCTACAAATGTTTGTTGATTCTGTGCTCACATAGCCCACCAGGGCCACTATTCTCTAATACCAAGCAAATGCAGATATTGCGTAAAAAATTACATGCTGACAATATCATTTTATTATCTACGGCTAATTGATTAAACTTTCTTTAGTCTGAGTTAAAAATCTCACTGGAAAACTGCACCATAAGATAATACATCATTTCGGGTGTGCAATTGAAAAAAAAAATGCGTCTGCTGTTATTTTTAAAACGTCGCGGGATTATCAGCCCTAATGCATACAACAGCGCGATTACACATATAAAGTCGTTGAGGCAAAAAAACAAAACCAGAACATCGAATGAACGTTTTTTTTTTTTTTTTTTTTTTTGTACAACGTACGTCAGAGCAAGGTAGCCTCACTCGTAAGCACCTGTTTAAAGCGTTGTTTGTCTGCGCCTGCGCGCGTTTCTGCTGCCGCACACAGTGGTACAATATTAAATTATCCAGTTCCTAAAAACTGCACTGCTTTGATGGCACAAGCAAAAAAGATGTTAAAAAAAGTTATATTTAATGTATTTGCGTAGCATATCATTTGGAACTTAATAATGATCTTATGCAAACTGATCATATGCAAAATAAGTCATAAAATAAACAAATAAAATTTCATTAATAGAGAAAGATTTGTAACAAATTCAATCTTTTTCAATACTTTTAGACTTTTCCAAAAATTTTTTGACTTTCTCAATTTCCAAACATTTTTCCGATTTTTCAACATTTTTTCCAACTTTCTGAACAATTATTTTTACTCAAACTTTTTACAACATAACAACGATTATCGATTTTATGAACATTTTTCGACTTATTTAAATGTTTTTCAACTTTTTCAATATTTTAAGCAGTTTTTGAAAATTCTTTTTTTTTTTGTTTTGACTTATTCATAATTCTTCGGCTTTTCCAACATTTTTTCAATTTTTTAACATTTTTCGTTATATGCAGCATTTTTGAACATTTAATATATTTTTTGATAAAACATTGCTTTGTGAGCGAAAAAAACGAGAAGCAAACATTGGAATGGCTCCAAAAACATCACAACACATCTGACCGGTCAAAAACAACTGTTCACAGATGATTTGCTGAATTTAAAGTGGGTCGTGGGCCGGCCAAATGAAGTTACCACTTCAGAGAACATCAAGAAAATCCAGCTGATCGTTTTGAAAAACCACAAAGTGAAAGTGAGAAAGCTAGCAGACATAATGAAGTTGTCGAACGGCAGTATTTTCAATATTTTGCATGAGCATTCAAAAGCAACATCATGTTTCAGAGGTCAATTTGAAGCTGCTTTGACGTAATCCAAAAAAAGTTTTTGCATCGATTCGTAACAATGGACTAAACATGGATCCTACACACCGAAGTTCAATTAACAGTCGGCAACATGGTTAGAAGCGGATGAAAACGTCGGCTGGGAAGGTGATGGCCAGCATATTTTTGCATACACGTGGCATAATCCATATCAACAATCTTGAGAAAGGCAGCACCAACACGGGCGACTATTACGTAGACTTCTTGGAATGTTTTAACAATGAAATGAAGACAAAATGGCCGCATATGGCAAAAAAAAAAAAAAGTGCTGTTTCACCACGCTCAAAGCAATGCAAAAATTGAACGTATTGCGATACGTATTGCTGTCCCACCCAGCGTATTCTTCAGATTTGGCGCCCAGCGACTATTATCTGTTTCCATATTTGAAAAGATGGCTCCACGGAAAGAGATTTTACTCAAATGAGCAGGTCGAGTTCGATACTATTGTCTATTTTGAGAGCCTCGACGTGGACTACTATAAAAAAGTTATCGAAATGTTGGAGCATCGTTAGATGAAGTCTATCTCCCTCGAAGTGAACTATGTTGAAGAATAAAATTTTTCCTGGGACTTTTTGCAGCATATAGCACATGGAACATTTTTGACTCATCGATTTGTGTATTTTCAATATAACACGATTTCGAAGTTTGAACAAACGATTATCAAAATATAGTAAATGAGGCTTTTGTTTAAGTTTAATAGATGGCAACTCTATTTTTTCTTTTGCAAATAACTGTTTTTAACTTCGAATCTAAACATAATGACTAAAGTCCTATTTTTGAACATGCTTTGATTAAAAACCTGCATAAAAAATGCTTTGCAAATATAAATAAATCAAACATTAACTAGTAAAGGTGTTATCTTCGGCCAGGCCGAAACTCACATACAGTACACTACATTAAAAGTAATTTTTAAATAAATGTTAAAAAAATGTTGAGGAGGTTGCATAAGTCGAAAATAATGTAAAAAGGTTCAAAAATGTTAAAAAGTGTTGGAAAAAACTGAAAATGTCAAAAGAATATGGGAAATGTTGAAAAAAATAGAATAGAAATGAAAAACGAAATATTTCACGCCCACTCCTACAATTCCGCCCACTTTTGTTTCAATAAATGACATTCGTGATTGACATGATCAAACCAAATTTTAGCACTATAGCTTGTATAGTTTGCGATATGTGCCGTAATTATTCGTAAAATTTAGGGCGGTGACAGACCCACTGGTGCAATCCACTCCGATTTTTATCCAGAAATAGCTTTTTATAAAAAAAACTTCTTACACCAAATTTCACTATGATTGCTCATATATTTCGATAGTTATGCCACTTTAGGTATTTTAATTGTATGGGAGGTGCCACGCCCACTGTTGCTATTTCGCCAGCTTTCGATTCATATATACCTATTACCCAGTAAACCACTTACATCAAATTTCAGATCGATTGCTCCAATAGTTCACTTAAAATAGCACTTACAACTTTTTGTGAATGAGGGAGGTGCCACGCCCACTGATGCAATATTGTCAAGTTTCATTTAATTCTGAAGCTTATACATAGTAACCGACACCTCTACACAAAATTTTATGAAGATTACTCTCATAGCACACTATCTATAGCATTAAACGTATTTCGCTTATGTGGGACGTGCCACACCCACCGGCGCAATTGTGCCAAAATTTTGCAAGAAGACACCTTTTAACAAGTGTATCCGCCATATTAAATTTCATAACGATTGCGTTGTTAGTTCTCTTTTTATAACGTTTATAAATATTGTTGGCTATGCCACGCCCATAAAAGCAGTTTTTCAGTCTATTGACGTGGCTTGTATTGTTGACTACTTTCAGTGGTAGCATCCCTAAAATTTTAATGAAAATCGTATGTGCCAATTTGAAGTTATATGAAATCCAATTTTTTAATTGCTAAGAAGTGCCACGCCCTTTTTTATAACTCCTCCCACTTTATGCACACTTCAAAATTCACAAGATCTGTATCCGTGTACCAAATTTCATCACAATATCTTGCACAGTTTACGAGCAATGGCGTCATAAAAGTTAAAATTTAGGGCTGTGCCACGCCTCTTTAAGAGCCTTCGTAAACTTAAGACCTAGCCTAATCTTAATGTTGTTCTCATATTCACCAAATCACCAATTTTGATCAAAATCGCAGCAACTTTTTTTCAAAATGGACTTGGGTATATTTACATAGAGTATGGGCGGAAGGCGTGGCTGTTAGCTGATTTCGCCCATTTTTATATGCTAGCAGCTTGCAAGAAGACGTGAGCTGTGTGCAAAATTTCATTGAATTAGCGTGCTTACTTTTTGCGTAAACCTGATTTCAACAGACAGACACACAGGCAGACACACAGACAGACAGACAGACAGACAGACAGACAGACAGACAGACAGACAGACAGACAGACAGACAGACAGACAGACAGACAGACGGACACAGCTATATCGACTCAGGTGGTGACGCTGATCAAGAATATATATACTTTTCCATACCTGCCACGCCCATTTCTATGCGTTACAAACGGAATGACAAAATGAATATACCCTCTGTGTAGGGTATAAAAATTTAGAAATTTTGCTTAACTTTTATTTCAAGCTCAAGGATAATTTTTTTATTTTTTTTTAATTTATATTTTCTAAGCCAAGTTATATCTCTAAGACGCTTCCAAAAATTTTTATTTAGTCATTAATTAAGCAAAAGCTATAGCTATCACTTCCCAAGTAGTTTTTGTATGCATAGACTTTATTTTTCCATGGCGTGCAAACAAATCACTCATACGTCATGTTGCGCTTAAGTTACATGAGAAGATATATTAATGAATTAAGCAACGTTTTAAATACAAAACTTGCAAGTTTGGAAAATAAAGACAGTTTCTTGCCATGGCATAGCTAGAGCGAATTTAAAAAATTAGAACTTTCCAGTAATAATTTATACAATTCAAATAAGAAATTCTATTTTTGAAATGGCAGATTTTATATATAAAATATAAATTGTATTATGAGACTGTCTTGGTCAGTACTTCATTTCGAAATACCAAGTAATCTTATTTTTTAAAGCAAAGCAAATTTCATTTACTTTTTAGAGTATCTACCATTCTTTCAAAAAAATAAAACGTACAAAATGACAGCCTATTGCCAATACTCGAATTTTTCCAATTTGACTGACTACAGGCTCTTAGTTGTTTTCCCGACATTTTAACATTAAATGCGTGCAAAGTAAAATTGTTAATGTAGTTGCCTAAATAATGGCTTTTCGCTGCTATTACAGCGATATAATTTTTTTCTTTTCGTTGCGCTCAAGCAGCTATTAAAGCATCCTACAAGCGGGCTGTTCTGTTTCATGCTAACACACATGCAGCATATGCCAATGTTGATATGCATTGTTAATACGCATTTTAGTGATGTTCCGAATATTGAAATGGGCAAAAAAATATATTCATAGATTACCAATAGATATTGGGGAACTTGCAAGGGCTATGTCTTTTAATATGTGTCATAAGTATTATAACCCCCGTAAACAATACGCTTAAAAAATATTGGGTATATAAGGTGAAAAATGTTGAAACAGGTTAAAAAAGGTTAAAGAAGTTGGAAAACATTTAAAAAGTACAACAAAGTTGAAGAACGTTGAAAATATCGATAAAAGTCTACAATTTAAAATCAGTGCCTTAGTAGCAAAAATAGGTTTTATAGCTTCTATTATAATTCGTTTCAAGGCCAGTAGAAAGATAATATACTATATTTATATGTTCTTTATATGGGGCTTATAAGAGCTATTTAGCGTATGAAGTATCAAAATATTTTCCACTCTTTGTTGTCTTTAATGAGACTCGGTAAAGTATCTTTCTAAGGTATTTAAAAGACACATTGGAAACACTTAAAATAGATTTCCATGTCTTGCTTAGAGACTTTAAAGATATTAGCAGAAATTTTGACTTTTATAGCACTTTTTTTTATATAACGTTATTTTATTATTATAACCTACTTAAAGAGCTTTTAGACCTCCCAACAGAGCTTAACATCAAATTATTTGTAGCCTTCCTCAAAAAAGCTAGAATTTTTTTCGATGTATAGCACTATACTTTTTTCTACACTGATCTATTTATAAAACCTTAATAATTAAGTTACAGCCGAAGGCCTTTGTTGCTATTGCTAATTTTTATATTGTTAAGAATTGTTATTTATTACTTTTTTTAATAAAAACAAATAATAATAATAAATAATAATATTATACCCTACACAGAGGTTATATTCACTTTGTCATTCCGTTTGTAACGCATAGAAGGGGGCGTGGCAGGTATAGAAAATTGTATATATTATTGATCAACGTCACCACCTGAGTCGATATAGCAATGTCCGTCTGTCTGTCTGTCTGTCTGTCTGTCTGTCTGTCTGTCTGTCTGTCTGTCTGTCTGTCTGTCTGTCCGTCTGTCTGTCTGTCCGTCTGTCTGTCTGTCTGTCTGTTGAAATCAGGTTTACGAGAAAACTAAGCAAGCTAACTTAATGAAATTTGGCACAAAGGTCACACTTTCTTACAAGCTGTTAGCATTTAAAAATGGGAAAAATTAGTTTACAGTTACGCCCACCGCCCATAATCTATGTAAATATACCTCTGCACATTTTGAAAAAAGTTGCTGCGATTTTGATGAAACTTGATGATTTGGTGAACATGTGAATAAAATTAAGATTGTGCTAGGTTTCAAATTTGCAAAAGCTCTTAAAAGGGCGTGACACAGCACCAAATTTTAACTTTAATAAAGCCACAGCTCGTTAACCGTGCAAGATATTGTGATGAAATTAAGTACATGAATGCAGATCATAAATATCTTGAATTGTGCATAAAGTGGGCGGAATTAGAATTGGAAAAGTGTCACTTTTCAACAATTGAAAACTTTGATTTCGCATAACTCACAATTGGCACATACGTTTTTCATGAAAACTTTAGGTAAATAATTTTCAATGTATTTCTAACATTTATTTAGAAAGTACTTTCAATGCAGTGTAGGGTATGTGAGTTTCGGCCTGGCCGATGATAACACTTTTACTTGTTAATTTTTACTTTTACTTTTAGCTGTAATACTTAAGTGATTTTTAGTTCTGCGCACTACCCACTTATTAGTATATTACCTGTGTACCTGTCATACTTTGTATTATATGTCAAAGTGGAATCATTTACTTCTCACATTTGCTTTGGTAAAGCGTCTTATAAAGAATATAAACGGACAGTAATGTGCCTTCGTGCCTCGTATAAATGCACATAAGAGACATGAGGTGGTATGTCTCGTAAGTCTCTTTCAACTATGTGTAGGGTGATATAGACAGAAGTGGGCCATGTTTTTATTTTCGGTTGTAAAATGGTGAAAAAGTTTTCTGAAATTGTAGGGAGAAGTGGGCCACTAAAATTTTTATCTGAAAAATGCTGCCATCTGTTTTAAATGCTTGCATATTGCATATTTACCTAAGTATTTCTCGAAAAAATTCGATCATAAATCGTATGAAAGGGCACGAGGGTAAAAACTTTCTCGCCAAAATCTACAGCACGTTTCTCTGGACAGTGCGAAAGCAGGTTTATAACCCCCAAATGCTTATAAAAAGTGACCTCGCGTCAAAATACGATAATTAATGTGCGCGGTTTGACATAGATGTCACTAATCTTAAAATTACTTGGGTGGCCCACTCCAACATGTGGCTCACGTCTGTCTACATCACCCTACATAATAAAATGCTTATGAAAGCATAAGACGGTATGTCTTTCAAGTGACTTTTATGTCTACAGTATTAAGATATACGGCCTCAAGCTTTTATAAGCATTTTATTATGAATGGTATAAAGACATACACGAGAAATGAAGTGGCATGACATTAGACATAAAAGACATGCCGTCTCTTGTTATTATAAGAATTTCATTATGTACATACAGGACCACCTAATGTCTTTATAATCGGCCTATTATGAGTTTTAAGAATGCATATTAAAGACATTTCTACATTTCTCTTTATCATGATTTTTTATCTTGTTATATTATAAAACCAAATTTCATTACAAAGGCAAAGTATCATATTAAGTACGATACAAAGCTATTTTAAAGACATCACTGTTTTGTAAGCTGAAGCTTTGTCTTCATTACTTCCCCTGATGCTACTAGGGTGTTGTTAGACCATCAGCGTTACTACACCGCCAATGCATTTGTGTATAGATTTTCTTTCATACCCGCCCTAAAGAGGTTCACACATCATAAAAACGTTCTTTACTTCAGAAATACATAGGTTTGTCTAATCCGCAATGTACTTACAAAAGAAAAATGCTCACATGTGGGGGTTAGGTGCCAACGGGGAAACATGTGACTTGTTTGAAATGTAAGACAGAATACCGTGCGACCACTTTTATTATTGTCAAATTTTGTACCTGATGTTCAAACTTTTTTTGCTTGCAACTCTCATGTTCATGTGGATGAACCGACCAATGTACAAAAGTTATTCTATTCTATTCGCATATAGGGACTTTAGTCCTTATAGCTACTCTGTGGATACGCCAAATATTAGGACTGTTCGAGCCAGATTTTGAATCATCACAATTTCGGCTCGATCGAAAAAATGTGTAAAAATTAAAACTGTTAAATAAAAGTGGCGCGGTTTTAGTAAAAAAAACTACGTAATCAATGGCATTGTTCAGAAGGTCAAGCGTAGTTGCATAAACATTTGCATAATATCTTCTGAATGCAAGGCAAGTGTAACCTTTTTAAGAGTATTATTTGATAAATAGTACATAACTCAGAAAGTGAATGACTGATTTTAAAGTTTGTACCTGATTTTTATAGCTTGATAAAGTACTGAACTGAAATGTGGGCATAAATTTACCTTAGAAGTCCCTCTCCTTTTTTCATCGCTCTTACAAGGCTTTTAATACATGGCAAAGAATATGGTATCGTCTAGTTTGGATATATAGATATCATAAGTAGGGGATATAGCTTTTAAAAAATCACTATACGTTGAGAATCCTGCTTTTAATTTTTTTTTTACGTTGCTCCTTTTTGACACAACCTTGTTGGAAGTGAAAAAAGTGTAACTAGTTTTTCCTAAGCCAAACTAATTCATCCGAAGCATTTTAGGATGAACCAGTTTAGCCTATGATAAACTAGTTATATTATTTGCTTTAACAGCTTCACTTACGATTTTCTGGGGGGCTTTTGCCTCAAGTCAGGGTATAAGTCGTCAAAAATGTCCAATGCCGGCTTCGCTGTGGCCACGATTTACCATACTATGTTCAATACGGGTTTCGCTAACACGTTCGCGTTGGTTATACTGCAGTGAACCGCGACCGAAGGCCGCCGCGAAGCCGATGCTGGACATGTTGGAAGATGTAAGTCTTGAGTCGATACCGAAGGCCGCCCACTTATACTAACTGACTAAAATTTTCCTAAACGGGTTTATCCTAACACGCTGCGGATGAACTAGTTTGGCCTAGAAACTAGTTTGGCCTAGGAATTAATTTGGCCAGTAACATATATGTCTAAGTTTTAAAAAAATTTCGGGCGATTCTAAGATGTCAGGTTTAAAATGATGAGCGGTTTTTAAGGGAATGAGCGAAATAAAATAGTAATTGTTTTGGCTAATCTTGTTAAGGTGCGCATTCTACAATACCGGAGGCTCATATTCGAATTATAAGGCCTCGTCGCGTACACAAATCATATGCTGCGTGCAGTACGAGAGCGTGCCGAGCGCATATAAGTCGGAAGGAGCACGCGCACGAAGTTTCATTGTCGCTTCATTGTCACTGTTCGTACGGGGCATGACGACAGGCGAGCAAGTAAGCTCTCTGGATTATTCAACCGCATTTTTTGCACCCTCATGAACTTTGGATTCGCTTTAGATCGTGACAGTTGTACTTCTTCAACACTGGGTTATTGAAGTAATGGCCTTTGACTACGTGCTTCCATTGAGGAAATGTACCACAAGTTGAAAATGTTAACTTGTTTTTGTCGATCGGTATTACTATAAAAAAAATAAAAAAAATCTGGGCTGTCGTACGTTAGAAGGAGAAAGCACAAGAAACTTTATATAAGAAAGAATAAATGCTTTGATTACATTGACTGTTTTAAATCCTATAAGTTTTCTTTATAAAAATTAATGAAGGTGAATGATACTTTACCGAATCTCTTGAAACGGCTCATATATGCCCCTTATAAAGAACTTATAAATATCATATGTTGTCTTCTATTTATCTTTAAAAGGCCTGTAAAAGAAACAAGGAAACCTTTTATTGACACTAGGGTGTAAGTCTGTTACTTTAAAATCTGTATACTGAACAGCTTTATTTTGTTGAATTTTTTGTTGTATTGTTATTTGAAATATAGTGTTAAACAAAAGAGATGCTCATCTTAAAATTAAAAAGAGATAGTAACTTTTATTTTAGAAAAAAAATTTATTAAAAAATTTTATTTTTATTAATTTTATTTTCTTAGACTTGAATTAAAAGCATATCGCTGGAAGACTATCACGTTAGGCTTTAGCGGTGGATTGAACCCCCCCCCCCCCACACACACACATATATACTTTGGCCCATAGTAATACCACAACTCTCAAGACTTAACCCATCGTCAGTGAGATGAGGTGTGACAAACCGAACATAATTGCAAACAGAGACCACTTTCTCCTCGTAGGAATGGCTGCCCCCGTGCTTACAGTAGCTGAAGATGGAACACTCTACAGCTGGCACAGCAAGCACGCTTAGTTGAGCGTAACACATTGAAGCTAAACACTGCTGGGGTATGTCACACCCCAACTCATTGATTGCGTTACTATAAGACTTTCGAAAAGTATAAGTAGAAACTCTGAAGAAACGTTTGAGGAGCTACAAAATAATGCAAACAGTAGATGATATTTTGAGTGCTCTCGCGAAAAAGACAGGAATTGTATACATGCGCTGACTGCGATCGATCTATTTGCATGGTACTGCAAAAAGTGCATTTATTCTGAGAAGTTTAATTAACTTTCATATATGGGTCAATCCATTTATAATTGGCCTATCATTAACCTCATGTTTTTTTAAATTGACTGGAACTTTTTTCAGTGATTGGTCTATCATGTAGAAGATATAAAAAAATTCGATAAAATTTTTTTGACCAGAATTATTGCTTAAAAAAAAAGTTTTAAATTGTGTTAAAAAAAAACTCGTAAGTAAAACAAAAAAATTCATTGATGAATATAAACAAACCAACACAATCCAAATTAGCTTTTATATTATTTTTAGGTAGTTGTGTACTAGTAGATGACAAAAAAACTGCAAATCTGAATAAATGAAGGCCTGAACGGTATCTATATGGTAAAAAATAAAAAAATTGATCTTCCAAGAAAACATCAATTTCCCAAATACTCCATCATTGATATCAGATTTTTTAGGCTCAAAATTTTCAAAAAATATAGGAATACCATCTCTGAAAATTTTTGTCTATGTTTTTTCCCCCTATTTGGTTTTACAAGCATTTAAAGTTAAGATTTATGATTTGCAATGTAAATTGAAACATTGAGAATGAGACTGAGAGAATAAAATTTGAACTGATTTCAGCATTTTTAGATTCAAAATTTCAGAACATACAGGAGTACCATTTCTGAAAATTTTATCCATTTTTTTTTCACCGTATTTCATTTTACAAGCATTTGAAGTTTGTGTATAAAATGGAATATTTATGGAAGAAATGTAATATAAAATCTCAACATAAATACAAAAACAAAAAAAAAACATTAATAGCATTATTTGACAAAATATAGTTAAAAACTTTCGGGGTATTTCACAACCCATGTCATTGGCCGTGTTAAACTTTCAAATTATTGACTACGGGCTTATCAGTTAGGTTAGGTTAGGTAGGTGTGGCAGCCAGTTACGAGACCGACTCACTTAGGCCAAATGTGATTCATTGTAATACCACAGGGTGTCTGACTATACCCTCGCGTTTAACTAACCAGATTTCCTAATAAAACTATATAGCTCATCTATACTAACATGTCTAAGGTAAAAAGTACTCATCTGTTAATATAAAATGCTTGATTTATGGTAAAAGTATACGTCTGCCTGACGAAATCGTATATTCTGTAGATTCAACAAATTAAAAAATAGTAAGTGACAAGACATTCAATATTAAGTTGGTGCAGCGCCGCTGGAACTATATGATATATACGAATACCATCCTTAATATCGATATTTTTGTGACATCTCTGACACACATGCATTTATATATAGCATTATACACAACACTCATATCTATATGTATGTTATAAAATAGGACGAGATGCTGTAAGTGAGAAACTGGTGAGCGCCTTTTCGTATGCAACATTTTAAAATCCCGAAGTGTAATAAATTCCAATTGAACATGAAATGTTCATCAGATCCCATTCATCAATTGTTGGTTGCTCCTTCTGTGTTGCTTAGTTTAATTTTACTTTTTTTTTATTTATTTAGTATTTCGTTTCTTTGCTTTTCTTTCGCTTTACTTATGTTTGTTTCCACTTAAATAAGGCTCCGTTTATAGCCAGCTAGACGACAGCATGTCGCTCCTGCCGTTCAAATGCATGCGTGCATTTCATAGCCAGGCGATTTTGTGTAGCACAACAATAGCGTCAGCAAGCTACGACGCATCGTCGTCGATGAACAATGGTTGAAAATGGATTTTAATCAGTAAGGAAAATTTCAAAATGTATTTTTGACATAGTTTGGTACGACCCCTGACACCGGAAAAGACCGTTTTTTGGGCGCATTTTGGAAAATAATTTTTTCTGCACCAATCAATAAGAAAAGTTAGAAAATAAATTTTTAATACAATTCAGGACGGCCGCTGACCCCAGGAGTGATTGTTTTGGACACATACACGTAAAAAAAATATATACCATCCATCGATGAAGAATGGTGAAAATTGGATATTTAACATAATTTGAGACGGCCCCGCTAAACATCTTTTATGATCAATTTTCGAAAAAAAAATTGCTTGCACCAATCAATCAGAAAGGTTGAAAATGGATTTTAAGCATAATTTGAGACGGCCCCGGAAAAACTGTTTGGGGCCCATTTCCGATAAAAAAAAACTAGTTTGCACCAACCGATGAGTTAAGGCGAAAATGGATTTTTAACATAATATGAAACGGCCCGGACCTCGGTAGAGACAATTTTGGACCCAATTCCGAAAAAAAATATTTTTCACTAGTCGTTGCAGAAAGGTCAAATATTGATATTCAAGGTCAAAGGTAACAAAAAAAAAAGGGTTTCGCTTTTATCTCGCTTCGTCTTAACCGAACACAAATTAAATCTGTGCAAAAGTTAAAGACAAGAGAATTTTTGAAAAATAAATTAACTAATCAACAATCAGCTTGCGATCGGCAAATAAATTCGACGTGTCACACTACGTGAAATCGCCAGGCTATGCGTTTTCAATGGTAGCGCCGTCGCTTCCAAAGCTGTCGTGTAGCGCGACAGAAAAACGCCTTGCTATAAAAGCAGCCTAAGACTATCCATAAATACACTGTTGACTTCGTTGAAAATGACAACGCTAAAGATTCTGGTTTTAATTTGTTGGTAATTTTACTACCTTGGTACCAGGGGTATGCAAAAAAAAAATTGTTGCGTTATTTAAATTAAAAGAAATTCGCAAGCTCATTCACCTTCTTCTTATCATTCTGGCATTGTCTTTGAATACACATTCAAGACTCAAAATGTTTGCATATATAAAATGATTTCATCAATTGTGGAGCTATGATTTTTAAAGAAAAATAAGCAAACAGTAGCGAGATTATCTATATCATAGAAAAAAAGCTATTGAATAAAACTTAAAAGATCGATTATAGTCGGAAAATATGAAAAACCATCAAAAAGGTCCATATTATTCGAAAAAAAAAATCCGAAAAAGCTGAACATTACGCAAGACATCGAGAGTTCTATAGAGACAGAAAGCATCGAAATTTTTGATATAGGACCAAAATATGGAAAGATATCATAAAAGTGGAAGATCATCGAAAATCTAACATATAAAAATCGAAAAAGTCGATTTTGAAAGTCAATGTAACACATGTAGGGGAAGGCGTGGCAAAGTGGTATACCTAACGGGTTAAGCAAGTTTTCACCAAAAAAAAAAAAATTTTTTCGCACACTTAAACATGTGGGTCATTAGTTCGATCTATATTTAATCTATTAATTTTTTTAGGCTCATTATTTTCTCAAGAAAAGATGTTTATTATTGCGATGCAAAAAAAAAAGTACGTTTCTACTGCTTTGCCCCTATAGTGGTGCACAAAAGTGCAATACATAAAAAATAATAATTATGCATTTGTTTTAAAAATTTTCTAAGAATAAAAATCATGTTTTTTTGTGTGTGATGACTGGCCGTTCAAGAGTAGCAGGACTTTTCTGTTTTTCCAAACTTCTGATAACGCTTTGACCCTGTCGCTCTGTCCCCATAACCTATATAGACATACAGACGCGCAAAATACATACTACGACGTAATGCTTTGCCTTTTTTTTTTATTTGATTCGTATGAAATGAATTTTTTAAAGTTGAAAATCCTCGAATTTTAAATTAGTCGTAGTCATTTTGATGGTTCTCGACAATTGAAGGTCGAAATGTCACTATAACCTGGCAGTTAATAAGCACACACATGTAGGGGAACGCGGGGCAAAGCAGCACAAAGGGTATATATAAAGGGTGTTTTTTTTAGAGGTATAGAGCTTCGAATTGAAATAAAACACAAGAAAATCGTTTTAATGTCCATCAATTTGGCTTTATTGGAAGGATAATTTTATGCCATTAATGTTTAAATATGATTTCGGGTATGTGGCCGCCGCGGCTGGCTCGAATAAAGCCAATTCTACAGGTCCAATTTTGAACCACTTTTTCGAGCATATGGGGCCGTATGTCGGCAATAACGCCACGAATGTTGGCTTCCAAGTCCCCTAACGTTTCTGATTTGTTGGCGTAGACGAGCGACTTCACATATCCCCAAAGAAAATAATCCAATGGTGTCAAATCACACGATCTTGGTGGCCAATTGACAGGTCCATTCCGCGAAATTATGCGCTCATCGAATGTTTCCTTCAATAAATCGATTGTGACGTGCGCTGTGTGGCATGTAGGGCCGTCTTGTTGGAACCACAACTCATCCACATTCATGCCATCCAATTCGGGAACAAAATAGTCGGTTATCATGGCTCTATACCGGTCTCCATTAACGGTAACTGACTATCCAGCATTATTTCGGAAGAAGTATGGCCCAATGACTCCACCAGTCCATAGAGCACACCAAACAGTCAGTTTTTGTGGATGTAATGGCGTCTCAAAGGTCTCATGTGGATTCTCTTCACTCCAAATGCGGCAATTTTGCTTGTTGACGTAGCCATTCAACCAAAAATGAGCCTCATCACTGAACAAAATTTTGCGACGAAAATCAGCATCGAGATCAATCTCATTTTCGGCCCATACGCCAAAATCACGACGCATTGCATGGTCTCGCGGCTTTAATTCTTGCACAAGCTGGATCTTGTAAGGTCGCAAGCCAAGATCTTTGCGCAAAATCTTCCATAAAGTTGATGGACAAAGCTCCAATTGCTGTGCACGGTGGCGAATCGATTCATTCGGGTCCTCTTCAACATTTTGCTCTACAGCGGCAATTGTTTCTTCGGTGCGCACTGTTCGACGTCTCTGCGGATGCGTATTATCACATAGAGTAAACGTAGTGCGAAAACGATCCATGGTTAACCGAATTAATTGCTCTGATGGACGATTATGTCGACCATAAAATGGACGGAGCTTGCGGTAAACTTCGCGAACTGAACCATTATTTTCGAAATAAATTTGCACGATTTGCAAGCGTTGTTCTTTTGTCAACCTGTTCATGATGAAATGGCAAACCAAACTGAACATAAATGACATTAGAGTTGCCAGATTTGACTATAAAATGCCAGTTTTATCTCTATTCGAAAAACAAACCTCTAAAAAAAACACCCTGTATAAGGCCTTCTCTAATTAGATTTTCATGCAAATAAAAATATATTCCTGGAAATATTTTGTTTTCAGTTCGGAAAAACCTAAGAAACCTGACTATGACCCAGCTTATAACAATAACAGCAGACGTACTATTATGTCTGCCGAAGGCAGGCGCGCTATTATGTCTTTTCAAAGCAAATGTGCCATCATGCCTGGCATTAGAAGGCACAAAAGACGAACACCATTTGTATTCAAGCATTTTCGGTAGTATTAATATTTAATAAATTGAAATGTTTTATGATTCGACATTACTTTTTCGCTATCGACATTGTACATATACGAAATCAATTGTACATAAATGGTTAGAAGTAAAGAACGGTGTGCATGCTGATCTTCTGCCTCATATTATTTTAAGGTAGAATTTTGTGTAATCATTGTCAATTATAAATTAAGAAACGTCACAGCAATTAGACATTACAACTATCAAGGCAATTGATGACGCAGATAGATAGAGTTCGATGATGTAATAAATTTTTTGTTTATTTCCCTTGGCCCTTTTCCAAGTAAATACTTCTGTGAGCGCTCTTTTGGCAAGCGTTCAAAGAAGGCCTCTTGACGCAAGCGATGTAGGAAGCCGTGCTTGAAGAGTGCTTTTATCAGATCTACTTAGGACTGCCTGTTTTAGCGGTTCATCTTTATAATCATCATCATTTATATAAAATTGCTTACATGGTTTGTAACGCTTTGGCGCAAAATGTACTGAACCAAATTTAATAAATAATTTTTTAAAGCAACATATTTGCGCTAAAAAACGATATGGCATACTAATATATTTTAATTTTTTTTGTTTAAATATTCTCATTTTTAAGTCTCACACAAGAATTGTCATTTGATTTTTTGTTGCTTATGCTGCTTCTTGAATTCTTTGTTGCGTTGTATTTTTTCTTCTCATTTGTACCGTTTGTATTTGGCTTTGAAGTTCAAAGAGCAAACTCTCGAAAAATTATTAGGAGACGAAAAGTATCTAAAAACTTAATGCCAAAGAACGCTATTTTATTTAAAATAGTCATCGATAATTTTATTATTGCTGATATGTAAAATAAAAATGTAATACACCGCTTCATTAAGTATATGAGAGAAATTGTTGGCCTTCACGCTCAACTCTCACCAATACGTTAAAGTAAAAATTCAGAGAAACCCGTTGAAAGCCTCACACTAAAGCAATGCATGCAGATGTGCGAGAAATTAACCACCCAATGGGAAATCTGTAAGCAGCTTTCAAAGAGAGCACATCACATGTGCTTCTTCGGAAGCATTTAATTCAAAATTATATTTGATTTACAAAATCAATATTTCATTTCGCAACCACTGGGATTTGAACCTAGACATTCCGTGCTGTTACATGCGCAGTTCAACGATATCATTTAATCCTCTTAATATACTTAGAATTGCTAAAAATATACTAAAAAATTCATTTTGACAGAAAAATATTGTAGTTTTAGTCTGCATTATATTAAAAATAAGTGTAGCTCTGTTGGTTAAGTTGTGCGCATCTAAGAATATTGGCATAACACAGGAGACCTAGGTTCGAGTCTGATCGGTGGCAAATAAACAATGATTATGTTTTTTTTTTTTTCAATTTAAGCTCAGGGGTCATCCATAAATTATATGATCGATTTGGGGGAATGGGGGGGATCATGAAGAATACTACGAAAAGTAACGGCGGCGGGCGGGGGGGTTTTCGCGAAATACTACGTGACTTCAAATTGTAAAAATATAAATTAGTTTTCAAATTCAACGTCCAGATTAAGTAGTAAATTTAGAAGATTCACGTATCATTTTAGAAAAGAAATACATAAATCTGAAGTTAGTAGTTTCTAGAGTTTGACCTTTGAGAATATTGAGTAAGCGATCAGGAGAACGTTTATATATCATTTCGAATGATGATTCACTAGGGTGGATGTAGATGTAGCAGATATAGAAGATGTAGAAGCTGTTGAACTGGAAGACGAACAATTAAATATAGAGAAAAATATTACTTTAATTGTGGATATACCTTCTTGGATAGATGAGGGAATTTCTTTCTTGGAAGAAATTTAAATATTGAATATTATTTTTATTCATTTTAAATATGTTATAGCTATTAAAATATATAATGTAATGTTTTATGTTTAATATTGTCAATAAACCAAGTATTTTATTTAAAAATTCATTAGTAGAAAATATTTTTAAAAATCATGCTGCAACGTTATTAAATAGGGGGAGGGGGGAGGGGGGAGGGGGGGTTAATAGAGTAAAGCCACGAATCGTCACTATAGGCGGGGGCGGGGGGGTAGGGTTTAAAAAAAAAGGTTTTTTCGGTCACTTAGTTTATGGAAGGCCTCTCAATGTGCTGCTGCTCAACAACCAAGAAAGCGTATTTAAAATGCTTCCAAAGATGTGCTTCTACTTAGCATTCAAGGAAGCGCATTTCATGTGCTACCAGAGCTGTGCATCCCCGCAATAACATCGTGCGTTAGAAAAGATGAGCAGTGAGAAGCGCATTGGAAGCCGCATCTGCTTCCCTTGATGCACATCCGTTTCCCGTTGGGCACACCCACCAAGCATATTCTATTTTTCTTTACATTGAATGATTCTTTACATGCATAATATGAAAATTTATCTTACAATAAAATAAGTCAAATAAATATAGGCATTTCCACGACAAGAATGTGTTATTCTGTTATTTAATAAATAAACCAAATTCAAATTTCACGCTATTTCATTTATACAAAAAAAAAAAAAAAAAAGAAAAATTATATTTCTTTTAATTTCGATTTAACTTGTACTCTAATGGGTTTGTAAATATATGCACGCATTAGTTATATTGTAATTAATGGCGTGCATTGCTTATTATTGGAGCGATATATCAATAAAACCGACATAAATATTTGTCGGAGGACAAAAAACGCAATGAATTATTTTTAAGACAAAAAATTTGCAAAACTATTTAAATAAATATTTTACATAAAAAGAACAAACTGTGCTACAAAATAAATATTTGTATATTGCTTGTAAAGACTGTCCCAGAAGAAACTTGGGCTTTTTATATTTTGTATTATACTCTACCTGGTGATCTTATAGGTCTAAAAAGACACAATCTTTGTTTTATATAAAGTGACGTTTAATATGATGTATACCAATTGAAGATAGCACTTTTAATGACAAAGATAGCTAACAAGTAACAAAAAGTTCGCAAACTGCTTTGGTCCACATACCTGCAAAATCCAAAATTAAAATATTCAGCTATAGCAAAAATAGTTGGTGCATCAGAAACTGCTATCTTTACGGTTATTTCTAATTATAAGAAGGGTCTACCTATTTCACGAAAAATAGGTTCAGGCCGAAAACCAGAATTTTTTAACCCAAAGCTAGCGACGAAGGTGAAGCGCCTTTTTAAGCAAAATCCCAACACGTCAGTGGGAGATATGGCGGCTAGAGCAGTTACATCAAAATCTACTGTACAAAGGATAAAGGAGAAAAGTAAGCTAAAGACATAAAGAGTTCAAAAAGTACCAGAAAGTTCTGATGAAAAGCAGTTAATGGCTCCGATGCGAGCACGAAAATTGTATGAAAGTTACCTGACTAAATTTGATTGCTGTGTTATGGACTTGGAAACTTACGTCAAAGCAGATTTTAAGCAGCTATCACGAATATTATGCATTACCAAAAAAGGGGCACGTGTCTAGTAAATTTAAAGAAATAAAAAACTTTCGAAATTTCCGAAGCATTATATGGTTTGGCAGGCCATATGCAGCTGTGGTCTCAGATGCGATTTTTTGTTACACAAGGCGCAATCAATTCCAAAGTTTATATAGACGAGTGCCTCGAAAAACGTCTTCTACCATTTATTCGTGCACATGAGGGCACCGTGATGTTCTGGCCAAATTTAGCAACCACTCATTACTCTAAAACTACGATGGAATGGTATGCAAGTGAAAAGATCAATTTTGTGCCAAAAATTGCAAATTTAAGCAACTGTAAAGAGCTTCGCCCGATTGAAAGGATATTGGGCTCTTATGAAAAGAGATTTTCGAAGGAGTGCTAATAATGCAAAAAAATTCACAAGACTTCAGACTTAAGTGGAAAAAATTGCAGCATACTGTCGATGAAACGATTGGACAAAATTTAATGAAGAGCCTTACGAAAAAAGTAAGAAATTTTTATAAAAAAAAAAATTGTTATTTAGTTTTTAGTTATTTATATTCTGAACACTAGCCATTATTAATAAAAAACAAAAATGGAACAAAAAAATTACTGGGTATTTTTTCATAACTAAAAAACAAATCGCAAGTTTTTTCTGGGACAGTCCTTATTAGCAGAATATGTAGTTTGGAATACAATTTAAGCTTTTAAAGATTTCCAATGTTTAGCTTTTGAACCTGCAGTAACTCTGTATTGCTGCAGAAGTTTTCAAATGTTCTAGGTGCTTGGGCTAAGAAATGGAACGGGTCTTGGTCTAAATACAGCAGACGTCCAATATAGCAAACTAATTTATGAACGGATCAGTCGCAATATCGCAAAATTCGTTATATCGAAGTGTTTTATAGTAAAGAAACTGGCTTCTTTTATTAACGCATATATTAACTCGTATAAAATTTGAGTAAGATTTTGGAATGCTATATATTAACTTGTGATCACATTTACTGGTAAAAAAAAGTTATTTCAGTTCAACAGTTATTGTTGAATTAAACAATGTTCGTTATTTGGAATAGTGAACATTTGTAGCGTTCCTAATTTAGTGACATCAATGGCAAAATTGCAACTTCAAAAATTGTTTGCTAAAATGTTAATTCGTTATATCGTTATACGTTATATGGGACGTCTACTGTACCTTAAGGGGGGCGTAAGGTTTGGAACTTTCAAAAAATCGATTTTTTTTTTTTTTTATTTTAAATGAAAGTACATATCTTCGGAGCCGAATTACCGGAGATACAGCATTTTGAATATCAGAGGTAGGGATTCTATGTGAGTATTATGAAAATCATGTTTTTCTCGAAACTACTTTTTTCAAAGCGGTGGACATTGTAACTCAAAAACTAATTGACCGATTCTCGTGAAATTTGCACAGACTTTCTTTAAATATTTTATGATTGAATTACGTACGTTTTTTTTTTTATTTATACTTTTTTATAAACAACAATAAATATGTTGATTTTCGCACTTTTTTTACACAAATTTTCGTTGTTTTTTTTCTAAATGATGCCAAAAACTCAAAAATCAATACTAATATAATTTTTTTGAATTTTTTGTTTCAGATAATTCAGTGACAACTTCTAATGTCCACCGCAAATTTTTTTTTTTTTTGATGTGTCTGGGGAAAATAAACACCAATGCCTCAATTTTTAATAATTTTACTTAAAAATTTATATAATTATACTTTGAAATATAATAAAAAAGCCTATGTAGTTTAAAAATAAAATAATGTAGCCATATCTCCAAAAACAATTAACAAAAATTCGCTTAAAATCTCACTTCCAAACCTTACCCCCCCCCCCCCCGCCCCCCTTAAACTCATCGTCTGTATCGGTTTTAAGACATTTACAGCCTCGTACCGTATATTATTTTTTTGCAAACAACATTTAAAAATCTAAATGATTTACGGAACATAGTATTTAAATAAGGTGCCCTATATCGGTAGCGGCTACATAAGACTAGCATGCTTATATTATAGTAGAAATCGTCTCCGTTATTTTGGTTTCTATGAACGAAACCACTTAAGACATGCACTCAATTTGCGCTGAGAATTATGTAGACAATTAACAAAAGGACCAGAAAGAGACCGCTGAAGAAGGAAATCTGACGCAGTTCAATGTGCTACCCGCGTTCTATGAAGTCCGGAAAGCGTTCTCAGTGCAGCATATGAATTTAAATTGGTCCGAACGATCGGCAGTTATACATGTGTGCAGTACTGAAAACTACGTCTTCGGCATTGACTCAAATCAACATTTTATCCCTCTTATCAATGATGATGATTGATAGAATGCAAAATTTGACGCTTATCGAATTTTTCTTAAATGGATGGCAACCCTAGTTTGGGACAAGACTCGACGAGACAACCATATATGTTCTATTTAGGTTCTATCATTTGGCGCCGAAAATTGAGTCAAAAATTGGGTAGCAACCCATGTTTGGGACAGAATTCAACAATATAACCTTTTATAATCTATTAAGGTGCTTCAAGTTCTATTGTGTGGCATAGATTTCAAGCTGTAATCCTTAACACATTTAATAAAATTAGAAAAATTGGCCACAACTAGGGCATCGGCACAAGGCATATCACTACATTTTTTGTACATCCCATCCCAAGGCCGTATCCAGGATTCTATTTCGGGGGGGTTGTGGATTTGAGATTTTTTCTACGTAGTGTATATTCTTTGCAAAATCGTTTCTATATAGTGTCCATCAAAATATTTCAGAGGAGGGGGGGGGTCCAACCCCTAGCATCTCCCCCTAGATACGGCCCTGTCCCATCCCATTCAGAGACAGCACTAAAGTTGTCAAAAAATTTCTACGCTTTGAACAAACTTCAATGTCAAAGATCAAAGAAAACTGATACTCTTGACATGTCTTATGAATTGGCTCAAGACAATATGTGCATGAAACGCAGCTCGTCTCGAAGACCTCAATTTGTGATGTGTAAGCCAGAGATGTGCACGAATGCATTCATACACAATTGTGAAACACTCAAATAAAACGAATTGTGAATCGAGACGTGTGAAACGAGTGAAAACACTGCTCACTCAAAGCGAATGCGAATGCGAATGCTGCCGTGCCGTGCTTTTTTATTGCACTGCCGTTGCTTGGCTTTGTTTTCTTTAAAGACAACACACTACAAAAGACAAGCTTTATTCACTCAAAGCTCAATCATTCATTTCTATTGCTATGCAACGAATGCTATGGCTATGCAACGAATTCTATGGCTATGCAACGAATGCTATGGCTATGCAACGAATGCTATGGCTATGCAACGAATATTATTGTGCAGCATCGAATGCTATTGCGCAGCATCGAGTTTGATTTGCTAAAGCGCATGCATACGTTGCTTCGTATGCAATGAACGATTTGTGCTCGTGCATTCGTTGCTATTACTTGTAAGTTGTGTAATAATTTTCTTGTCATTTTTGTCTTTTGAAAAAGTAGTGTAACTAAAATTAATTTGTTAAAAATAAAATTCACATTTGAACAGTAATAAAAACAATTATTAATTCTAATGTGCAATGCACAAACAAAAAGGAATATAACTATATCATACATTTATTGAAACTACTATATATATTAGGGTGTGTCGAAATTTTTTTTCCAACCGCTTGGTCTCAAAGTTCGTCATTCTGAACATCACTAAGTAGTTGAATTTTTTTAAATGTGATCATAAAGGGAACTAATTGCTAATTTTTAG
>OY804262.1:6480435-6582935 GCA_963680825.1 Meiosimyza decipiens | reverse complement strand
CTTTTTTCAAAATGTTTTCTTTGCACATGTTGATAAAAGTTGAAAAATGATTTTTCGCACACTTTAGCACAAAAAAAAAAAAATATTTTACCATTTTATTGAGTCCTTCCAAATGCTGTGGTTGAAACAGAGACATATGTTATATAGTATAAATTTAGAAAAAAAGTGATATACCTGCAGTTACTGCTGCTTTAACGTTCATCGGCTACGGTAAGATACAACGTACGACTCTTCACGTATTTTTAATTCGTATGACGCATTAACATCAAAGCTGTTAAGATATATTTTATTATATCTATTTGATTTTGATAAGTTTTGAGTATGGAGCTCGAACACCTTATTTGCGTTCAATTAACAAAAACTACAATTCGACTAACAAAGACAAGGAACGTGCTAAGAATCGGATTCCATTTTTAATTATTTTTAATGAATTATGTAAAGTTCAAAATACAAAATTTATGGTTTTACGTCGGCGGCGTTACTACATAAGTGCGAAATGAGCAAATCGTTTAGATTTGTGTAACTAATTTTATATTTTATTATTCAAAGCGGTTTGAAGTTATCTTATAGAATCTAAATATTATATTGGCACAAAAATCAATAACGTGGTTATGAAATTGCAAGGAACGCATTAAGTTTAAAACAGAGCTCATAGTTCTAAGTTCGTGATATTTGCTAAGCTTCTACAATAAAAAGACTGTGAACAATGAAACAAGTAATGCTTGCTACCAATGTACAGTGGTGGCGGAGTTATTAAGAACACTCAATTTGTATTCCTTTTACTTGTTTTGATGCTTTAAATAAACAAAATTTTGATTTTATTTTTGTTTTTGACAATTTATTTCCAATATCATCAACACAAATATATTTTAAATAAAAAGCAATTCAACACTTAGGGGCCATCCATAAACTACGTGACCGAAAAAACCTTTTTTTTAACTCCTACCCCACTATAGTGACGATTCGTGATTTTACTCTATTAACCCCCCCTTCCCCCTATTTAATTATGTTGCAGCATGATTTTTAAAAATATTTTCTACTTATGAATTTTAAAATAAAATACATGGTTTATTGACAATATTAAACATAAAACATTAGATTTTATATTTTAATAGACATAACATATTTAAAATGAATAAATAATTTTCAATATTTAAATTTCTTCCAAGAAAGGAATTTCCTCATCTATCCAAGAAGGTATATCCTCAATTAAAGTAATATTTTTCTCTATATTTAATTGTTCTTCTTCCAGTTCAACAGCTTCTACATCTTCTATATCTTCTACATCGATCCACTCTGGTGGTTCATCATTCGAAATGATACATAAACGTTCTCCTGATTGCTTACTCAATATTCTCAATGGTCGATCGCTAGCAACGCTATCTGCAGATTTATGTATTTCTTTTCTAAAATGATACTTGGAGCTTCTAAATTTACAACTTAATCTGGACGTTGAATTTGAAAACTTATTTATATTTTTCAATGAAGTCACGTAGTATTTCGCGAAACCCCCCGCCCCCCGTCGTTACTTTTCGTAGTATTTTTCATGACCCACCCCATTCCCCCAAATCGGTCACGTAATTTATTTATGGATGGCCCCTTATGAAAAAGGTTGGCGTTGGAATTAGGAACGATATCAAAAATGGTTAATATCCCTTAAGAAAACTAAACATTTGGTTAGAAAGCCTTTATTTGCTATTATAGCTTAGCATAGAACCAATTAATTTTGGGTTTTTTTCTGGGGTTAACGTTTTCAGAGCCGTTCGAACTCTAGCAGATATAAAATTTTTCCTTTAAAATGTCAATTTTAAGCTGGTGCCAAAGATTTATAAAAGGATTAAGAGCACTGTTAGAAAATTATATCAACAAATAAAGTTTCTAGACTACAACACTCAGACGAAAATGCCTAACCAGCGTCAGATAACACATTAACCTGATAAATTGTTTTATGGGGGTTTGAACCTGTACATTCCGTGTTGTTGCATGCGATATGCTCATATAATTTTAGTTCCACCCAATATAATAGTAAGAATAGCTCAGTTCGTTAAGATGTGCGCATCTCTCAAGAGTGGCATAACGTAGGAGACAAAGGTTCAAATCTCGTCGGAGACAATAGAAAAAGTTTTATTTCTCTATGAAATTTTTAAAATGTAACATAAATGAAGTTCCAATTAATAAGCAGTAAAAAGGGAATGATAGAAAAAAAGCAAAAAAAAAAACATTAGGTTTCATTTTTTGAGAAATTTCTGTAGCTAATCTGAGAATCAGATCAGATAAACTTAACAAGAAGGGCCAACAGATTAGAAAATTTTAACCTGAGATTTGGTAAAAATTTGTTTACATTAACCATTTTTATTTTCTGAGTGAACGTACACGGAAAACGGTTGAAAGAACAGATTTTTTTGTATGAGTATTTAAAGATGATCTCAATTCACTATCAGCGCGATAAATTCAAGAGAGATTGTGCAATAATCAAATTTTAGGAAGATCGGCACGTGAAAAGCTGAAATTTGTATTTTAATTTGTGCACACTATCGGCCATCAGATCTAACTCCGTAAGTTTTAGTTGCATCACTGAGTAGCACGTTTCTCCTATTGCGAAGCTGTTAAGTTCTTGTGAGCCTACGAAAATTCAAGTCTGGCACATCGATGTTGTTTTGTTTGGCACAATCTCTCTCGAATTCATAGCGTTGATAGCTTTAAGCACAATATTTTGTGTTTCCTGAAAAATTACAAAATAATTTAATTTTGCTTCCTTAGGTCGGTTTTTTCATGCGTTTTCCGTGAACGTTTGGGGTCTAGGAACTTTATTTGTTGATTTAGTTTTCTAAAATAGTTTTATGCCATTGAAAAACGGATATTTTAAGTGAAAAATTTCATAACTGGAAGACTAAAGCTGACAAAGGAGGTCGAGAAAGCCTAAAATTTATTGCTTCTATGACAAAACGTTGCATTTGCTGTAAAAGCAAATACAGGTTTTCTAAGAAAATATTAAATTAAATTTTAAGTTTGATTGTAATCGCTCCTAATTAAATCGCCATCATTGTTCTCAAGTGATGTATAATAACTTTTGATTTAAAAAAAAATTTGTGTTGATGTTATTGAATTTTCTTTTTAAGGAAGTTTTCGTTGTGTCAATAAATTGTTTAAAACAGAAGAAACATTTAAAAATTTTGTTTATTTAAAGCAACAAAAAAAGAATAAAGCTTTAGTGGTCTTAATTAGTCAGCCATCACTGTACATTTATGATTTATGTGTGTATATTGCTTAAAATGTATTTTGTTTTTTCTTCTCAGCGAACAGGGACTTGGACCACTTTCAAAAGAAAGCGCTCAAATCTTGATAAAGCGCAAAAATGCTGAAAGAGTCGAAAATGCTGAATGGTTTTGAAAATTCCTGAAAGACTGAAAAAAAGTCCAAAATTTTTGTTGAAAAACTCGAAATTGTTGAAGAAGTCGGAAAAAAAGTTAAGAATGTCGAAAAATTTGGAAAAAGTTGAAAATGTTACAGACGTCAAAAAAATGTTGAAAGTGTAGAAAAATACTTAAAAAATCTTGAGCAAGTTGAAAAAAGTTCGAAATCAAATAGTGTTGAAAAATTCATATAAAGTAGAAAAAGTCGAAAATTTATGAAGCAGTCGGAGAGTTAAATAAATCGTTAAAATAATCGTTATCGTTTGTTTTATAATGAAAACACTCTTCGACTTTTTAAAAATTTTTTCAACTTTTTTATAAAAATTATTGAATTTTTCAACACATTTTTGACTATACAAAATTTTTCGATACTGTAGGATATTTCGTCGTTTTTCAATTTTCTCAACATTTTTGATGTTTTCAACATTTTACATTACACTTTTAGAACATTTATCGAGATTATTCACATTTTATCGATTCATTCAACATTTTAGCACTACTGAACATTTTTGTCTTTTTAAAAATTTATCAGCTTCTTTAAAATGTTTGGACTTTTTTAAGCATTATAGACTTTGCAACTTATTCAACATTTTTCGACTGCATCGACTTTTCAACATTTTTCGAATTGTTCAAAATTATTAAATTTTTTCAACATTTTCTATACCTCAATGGTGCACAAATTACGCCCCGATTGCTTGCACTCAAACACTCCAACTTTCGGAAATATAGCCATCGAATCAAGTTTCATAAAAATCGCGATGCCAAGAAAGTTGCCGCAGTAATTTTTGAAATTCAATAAAAAATCTTTTTTTAAGCCAGTTTTTGCTAGAGGAATGCTGCGTTGTGCCGCAAATTAAAAAAAAAAAAGTTTTCATTAGCAAAAAATTTTCAGCGCAAAAGAAATTTTTGGAATGCACTTTGGTTTGGGCATTATTGATACTGGAAATTCAGCCAAACTTTCGCAAAACTATAAAAAAGTTAAAGCTATGCCAAATTATGGCTAAAGCGCCAGAATTTATACTCTAAAATATACTTTATTCTGGAAACAAGCTGAGGCCACCAAATTGTGCTGGAGTTCTGCTGCGTTGTGACGTTAAATTAAAATAACAAATGTAACAAAAAATAATTTTTTTTCTTTAGAAAAGTACATATTTCAAGTAAAAGTTGGTGAGACCTGCTGAAACCCTTCGACCCCTGTGAGACCTACTGCATAATTTTTAAATACATAATAAAAATTACTTGATATGTTTATGTATTTTGCTTCATTGCACTAATACTTATGTATTCTACACACACGGCATGTAACATTTCATTTAAAATTGCTACAAAAGTCATTCTTATGTATTACATGCAATCATTCTGTATGGTTACTGACACCTTTCAAAAAAAATCGCTTTGACACGCTGCAAACGAAATTTTTGCATTGTAAGCAATCTGAAGTGTTTTTGAAAGGTTCAAAATTTGTTGTTTATGCAATCATTCTGAACTGTTTCTGAAAGGTTTCAGATACAACGTTTCCTAAACCTTTCAAACAAAATCGCTTTGACACGCTGCAAACGAAATTTTTACACTGTAAGCATTCTGAAATGTTTTTGAAAGGTTTAAAATTTTTTGTTTATTGAATTTATCTAATAAGAGCTAAATAATGTTTTATGATTCTCTATTTGATGCTATGTCAAGGGTTAAGTTCAATGTTATTTATAAATTAACAACACTATCATGAATATTCGGAGGAAAACTAAAAATTGTCACATTTATTTTATGCTTGAAAACAAAACTTTGCAATCGCAAAGCAGTGGAAAACTTAATTTCCAGTCAAAGCTACCAAATTACTTCCAATCAGTCAAGAAAACACAATGATTTTGCACATTTGATTATTTGAATTATACACTTACGAAATTCACAAGGTGTTCACAGCATGTTTGAAAATTTTATGACTGTCAAATGTGCTGTTGACATTCTCAGCAAAATTTATTTGCTTACAAACATTTTTTTTATTGTCACTCTCTTTTCCTATACGATTCTCTCATCTGATTCTCTCAGCATTGTATTTACTTATTTGCATATGGAAGATAGCAACACAAATTTTAAGACAGTCATAAAATTTTACAATATTACGATGAGTTAGCACACATTGTGAATTGCCTTAATATAAAGTGAAGTGCAAAATAATAAATTTAAATAGAAACTGTGCCAAGAAATTGATTAATTTTATTTACAAAATAAAGTCAAATGCAAAAGATAAATTATGATATGCTAAAAATGATGTGGTTTTATCTACATTTTTAAACAAAATTTACAACAAAGTAAATTACATAGTTTGTTACACTTTTTAGTGTAATTGCTTTTTAGAAGTGTTGTTAGATTTTTAAATATGGGTCAGAGTTTCTCGAGTGGGCCACTTTTAAATCCAATCTGCTAATTTTTTTGATGGTATTTTGATATTTAGCTTGTGTTTTAAATACCCCCATCGTGCTCAGCATCTTCGAAAACGGGATGCCGAGGTTCAATACGAATCAACTATGGTTTATTTTACAAAAATCGTCGTATACGTTCAGAAGTTTTAACCTTTTGAAAAAATTTGGTGCCTGAATTTCAATTGCCATCACATTTTAATTTCTAGCATATACCACAATCTTAATAACAAAACTTCATTAAAAAATTAGCATTTTGGATTTAAAAGTGGCCCACTTGAGAAATTCTAACCCATATGTTGAGATATCTTTATACTAAATAGGAAATTAAAAAAATAAGTTGGAGCAAAGAATTTGCAAGAAAAATCAAAAATTTCTGCTCAAAAATTATTGCCGACAACTCATTTCCCAGGGAATTTGTTTTTTTTTTTTTTCATTCACAAAAATCTTCAACGATTACTAATCAGGGAATAGAAGAAAAAATACGTGGGATTCTTTATTCATGATAGCGGCTTAAGAAACGTCATTAAAAATAGCCGCATATTAAGTAGCAATGCAATTAATGACGCGGGTAAAATGAAACAATAATTCATAATCCCGATGACGTAATAAAATAACAGCTCAAGTGACGCAGAGTAAAAAACAAGTCCAAAGACCTAATAAAATATGTGCAGAAAGGTTTTGATTTAAATCAAAATGCGTACACTGTAGAAAGCATTCTGCAATGAAAGAGAAAGATTTCTGAAATGTAACTGAAGTTATGTATGATTTCATGTGAACGATTTCTGAAAGGTTTACGAAACGTTACATGTCGAATGGCTATATGCTACATTTCTTCTGTGAAATAAGCGGAGAGAAATGATAATACGTTCAAAGTACACTACAGCGAAATTATTAAATGAATAACGTAAAAATAGACTGCGGCACCACATTTCCTCAGTTTTCACTCACTTCATGCGCATGCATGCGCTTCCTCTATGATCTTGCTTGGAAACATGACATTCATGTCTTTTGGAAGACGTGTTGAGCGGCATGCCAATAAGGCGATACAAAATACTATCTGAAAATCTGCTGATTTTTCTGTTTAAATGAACATTTCCAATAAAAATTTAAGTGCGAAAATCACCAAATGAAGCCAAAAAACCTTCCCAGCGCACAGGTTAGAACTGCAGTAATTTGATGTTGCATCTTTGACATCGGGAAAGTAAGCCCAGTAATTTTTGATGCTTAAAAAAAATTATAGTTGGGCTACGGTTGTGCTTTTGAATTCTTTATTTGAGTTTAAATTAATAAAATACGATATATTGTTTATGAAAACCGTCGTAGGTTGCAACTTCAAGTCCGAGCTCAACAAAGTTCTGTATGATGCTGTATGAACGCAGAAAGAAATGTTCGAACAGCAAAAGCCAAAATTTGTTAGCAATAAATTGTTCCATTTTTGGTGAGAGAATCGTATGTGAAGAGAGTGACAGAAAGCAAAATTTGTGAGCAATAAATTTTTGCTATTTTGGTGAGAGAATCGTATGTGAAAAGAGACTGACAATTTTGGTGAGATAATCATATGGGAAAAGAGGGTAACAGCAACCAAAATTTATAAGCAATAAAGTTTTGCAATTTTGGTGAGAGAATCGTATGTGAAAAGAGAGTGACAAAAAGCAAAATTTACAAATAATATATTTTTCCAATTTCAGTGAGAGAATCGTATGTGAAAAGAGAGTGACACAAGCCTAAATTTGTAAATAATAAATTTTTGAGCTCACAGTTGTATGATTTGACACATTGTTATGTTGTCACATTACAGCTTTACAATGAAGTGTGAATTGCATAATTAAAACTTTTATATGTTGCTTAAGCCACATACAAAAATACTCTTCATAGACTTTGATACTTGCTAAAGTTAGTAAAATATGTTGCTTGGGCAACATATTAGAACTTGTCTTTATGTGTTCATAAACCATGAAAAACTTTGTTGCATGTTCGCATGTTTTCGGAGGTCGAACATGCAATCCCACCAACATTAATTTACGCTAGTTGGCATAAATAATTATCGTTTTTATTTATAATAACTTTGTGGTTCACAAAGAAAAACTTACAGCACAATGCAGCATAATTTACATTTTTTCAAATTTTCAAAATGACTGGGCCAACTTGTGCTTCAGTTAGTTACTTTTCCAAAGAACAAACATTTTTTCTATACATTCGTTATTAATGCAGCACAATTCAAGCACAATTCTGCACAACAATGATGTATTTTTTTTTTTATAAATTTTGAAAAAGTTTAACTGAAATTCCAAAAATAATGGTTTGGGACAAATTGCTTCTGAAAACAACGCAGCAAAACTTTAATTCTATGAATTTCAAAAATGGCACGGCCAACCTTCCTGACATTAAGTAGCGAACTTCTGTATTAATTTGAATATGCTGGTTAACATTTGAAAGAAAATTTAAGTTTCAAATTATGGTGATTTTTAAACCCTTTTTCTAATTAACTGGTATTTTTCCTTGAATGGTTTACCCGAGCAAAAATAAATGTTTTCCATGCTCGGAAACTGCAAGTTTCATTTGAAAATTTTATCAAAAACTTTCCAATTATTTATTGATCCGCTTGTTTTTCAAATTATCATGTTAAAATCGTTCCCAGCTTATTGCGAATTTTATGAAAGCTATATTTAATGTTCACATGGCTATGTCTACGAATAGGTCGGTCTTGAGGCTCTCTATACCTACGATGACAATGTTTAGCAGAGCAAAGTAAGGTTCAAATTAATATTTTTTTGTTTGCAAACAAAATACTAAGCCATAAAGTAGGTGATTGATGTCAAATATAATACTATAACTAAAGGGTGTTTCAACAAGAGTGCACATTTTAAATTTTGTATAATTTTGTTTTCGTGCAAGTGGCAACTCTGCTGTAACCTATGACAGTTCCGATTATTTAAAATGTAAGTTATACAAAAGAACAACGTTTAAACATTATTTAAATATTGGTAATGCGTTAATTGGACGATACACTGAGAAAACGATTTGTTTGAATACAACAAACGTACATTTCATATAGAGTAATCAAATATTTGTTTGAGTCAAACATATTGCATTTGGATCAAATAGTGGTTGAAGCTTTTTATATTTGACTTAAATAAATATTTAATTGCTCTATATGAAATATGCGTTTGTTCTATTCAAACAAATCGTTTTCTCAGTGTGGAAAAAAAAATGAGAATTTTTTCAAGGAAATTATTGAAATTGGCTACCAAGATCATGCGATATCTTTTTTAGGGGTTTTGTGAAATCTCGGGTTTGGGTGAATAAGCCAGTAACAATTCCTGAGCTCAAGGCCGAGTTCCAACGCGTTATCGGTGAGATACAGCCACATCACTGTGAAAAAGTAAACGAAAATTATATGAAAAGAGCAACGGTCTGTCGTCAGAGCCGCGGTGGCCATTTGCCAGATATTTCATGCCAAACTTAAACGACACATGTCTACTTTACAATGCTATAAAAATATCACAACTCGCTCAAAAAAAAAAAAATTGTTTTTACTTTCAAATAGAAATGCGCACTCTTATTGGAACACCCTTTACTGCTATTATTCTAGAACTTTGTTAGGAGCGTAAAGCCTGCACAAGACTTCTATTTCGATGGATGCGATTTATGCTTTGCTAGTTCGTGCCGATTTTTTACACATCACTTTCTAACATTCGTTTGGTTGGCGGAGGCCGTGCTTGTGCCCATGACATGGTCGATGTTATTGTCGTTGCCAAATTTGAGAATGAAAATCGCGCATTATCATACGCATTATCGCTCATTATCAACTGTTTACAGTTGTTTTTTCAGTTTTTATTAATTTTTTTTTTTTTTTTGCACACTTATGTCTGGAATTCCATGCATAAAAAAATTACCGAACAGAAGGCAAAAATAAGGTGCTATCCTTTAAAATATAGAACGGATGGGCATCGTTTTTTTTTTTTTTTTTTTAGAAAAGCTGACGGGTTGACACTAATTTTTCGATTTCTTAAAACACTGCATTACAAACAGCGTTGCTATTTCCTTTGGAAACGTCTGTTTGGCAAAAAACATTTAGCGTATTGTAAGCGATCGTAAAGAAATTGTACTAAATTATTATTAAAAATTTGTGTCATTAACAGAAACTAAGAAATTCCTTTTCTTTTTCACACATTCTTCAAAAATATATTCATTGTTTATACTCTTGTTCGAACTGTTGTTGTTTTAATGGGGTTTTTTTTTTTTTTTTGCTTGCTGGCGGCTCAAACGATAATTTTAAACGAAGCCGAATCAAACTTAAAAACATAAAACAGCTTCGCCGTTTTTACCGATCGAACGCAGATCACCGAAAACAAAAACAAAAAAGGTTGAAATTGCACTTTTCTACACACGTTGCGCTTAATTAAAGAAGGTTTGATTCGTTCACATCGTACGTATTATTGAATTGTTAATTTTAATCAGGCATAAATCGCATACTTCAAATCAAAAAAAAAAAAAAAAAAAAAAAAAAAGAAAGAAAACTTTATGATTCTTTAAGTGTCCGTTCCCCCAGGTTTTCGAAACTGGATGCCCGCTCTCTTCGTAAAGATAATGTGCTAGCGATAGAGCTGCTTTTGTTTTTTTTTTTTTTTTGCTTTCTGATAATATATACATATATATAAACACATATATTAATATTAACAACAATAATTTTTATTCCGTATTTATTTTTGCCGATAATAAAACAATCAACATCAAATATCAGGCAATTTTACGATATTAAACAGATTACGAGCTTTTGCCGCGCCGTCACTGTCACCGTCACCGTCACCGTCGACAACAACATTTGGCACTATTCAAAAAAAAAGCAAAAAATACCCAACTCTACTCACTCGTTGAAGTCGGTGTTGTTGACGGCGAAGACTACGGTGACGCACAGTGGGTAAAAAAAAAATTTATGTATTTTTTTTTTGGTGTGGGGACTATTTCACAAAGCATTTCGCATTTTTGCGTATAGTTTTTTTAATTAAAAGTCATTAAAATTATGAGTTTACAAATTGTCAAATTTTACCAACGCAAACGTTTTGTTGGTTAAAATTTTTTCCCCAAACACTTTAATTAATTTTTTCGGCTTTTCGCTTTATTTTCAAGACATCATATAACTTTGGATTTTCGGGAAATAAACATGCGATTAGAGGCAAAAAAAAAAAATGTTAAAATTGATGCACTTTTACTAACGATATTTGATTAAATTGTTCAATAAAAGTTCTACTTTTCGATATTTTGACTTTTTGATTTTTATTTATTTTTTCTTGCGTGTAATTCTCGCAAAATTGACTGTTAATCATAGGAGTTTGCTTGTGAATAATGTTAACGTTGTTACAGCATGTGCCGATCAAAACTACACTTGTGTTAGTTTTTTTCTAGGATGGTTTCTGAATTTTAATATCTACGAATAAAAGTTACACAACTTTACTTCGAAAAAGTTTGGTACGGCAGTTAGCGTTGCTTTTTTCATAGCTTAATTTTTTCTGATATAAGCGTCGGTCGCCAGAATCGTGTTGGGTTTGTTTATAAGAGGCCGAGAAAAAAAAATTTCGCCCTATAACTCCGAAAATAAGCCACAAGTAGAAAAATATGTTTAGACCAATGTTGCAGCGAAGATAAATGCACGTCGATTTCAAGTACAAAAAATCGCTATACGACAAGATTTAAGCCACCTTTCACCATTTCAAAGTTGCCTATAAATAATGTAAATTTTTATAAAAAAAAAGGTAATACTGAGCGAAAATTGCGGTTTTCAGAATCGTACGCATAATTATATCCTACACAGAAGGTATATTCACTCTGTCATTCCGTTTGTAACGCATAGAAGGGGGCGTGGCAGGTATGGAAAAGTATATATATTCTTGATCAGCGTCACCACCTGAGTTGATATAGCTGTGTCCGTCTGTCTGTCTGTCTGTTTGTTGAAATCAAGTTTACGAGAAAACTAAGCAAGCTAATTCAATGAAATTTGGCACACAGGTCACACCTTCTTGCAAGCTGCTAGCATATAAAAATGAGCGAAATCGGTTAACAGCCACGCCTTCCGCCCATACTCTATGTAAATATACCCAAGTTCATTTTGAAAAAAAGTTGCTGCGATTTTGATGTAACTTGGTGATTTGGTGAAGCTGAGAACGAAATTAAGATTAGGCTAGGTTTTAAGTTTGCAAAAGCTCTTAAAGGGGCGTGGCAAAACCCTAAATTTTAACTTTTATAACGCCTTAGCTCGTAAACCGTGCAAGATATTGTGATGAAATTTGGTACACGAATACAGATCTAATACATCTTGAATTGCGCATAAAGTGGGTGGAATTGTAAAAGTGGGCGTGGCATTTCTTAACAATTAAAAAATTGGATTTCGTATAACTCCAAATTGGCACATACGATTTTCATTAAAATTTAAGGGATGATACCACTGAAAGTAGTCAACAATACAAGCTACGTCAAAACATTGAGAAATTTCTTTTAAGGGCGTGGCACAGCCTACAGTATTTATAAACGTTATAAAAAGAGAACTAACAACGCAATCGTTATGAAATTTAATAAGGCGGATAAACTTGCTAAAAGGTGTCTTCTTGCAAAATTTTGGCACAATCGTGCTGGTGGGTGTGGCACCTCCCATATAAGCGAAATACGTTTAATGCTATAGATAGTGTGCTATGAGAGTAATCTTTATAAAATTTTGTGTAGAGGTGTCGGTTACTATAAGATTCAGAATTTAATGAAACTTGACTAGATTGCATGAGTATTAGTGGCACCTCCCTCATTAACTTAAAGATATAAGTGCTATTTTAAGTGAAATATTGGAGCAATTGATCTGAAATTTGATTTAAGTGGTTTACTGGGTATTAGGTACATATGAATCAAAATCTTTGGAAATAGCAACAGTGGGCGTGGCACCTCCTATACAATTAAAATACCTTAAGTGGCATAACTATCGTAATATATGAGCAATCATACTGAAATTTGGTGTAAGAGGTTTGTTTATGGAAGGCTATTTTTGGATCAAAATCGGACTGGATTGCATCAGTGGGTGTGTCACCGCCCTAAATTTTATGAATAATTAAGGCAAATATCGCAAACTATACAAGCTATTGCGTTAAAATTTAGTTTGTTTATTGAAGCAAAAGCGGGCGGAATTGGATAAATGGGCGTGGTATATTTCGTGTTTTTCATTTATATTCTATTTTTTTCAACATTTCCCATATTCTTTCGACATTTTCAATCTTTTAAATTTCTCCTTCAATTTCATTCGACGTTTTTTTCTTTATTCTTTCGACTTTTTCATCAATTTTTCAGCATTTTTCATATATTTCCACTTATTCAATTTCTTTCAACTTTCTTTAATGGTTTTCATATATTTTCAACATTTTCAGTTTTTTTAACACTTTTCAACATTTTTGAACCTTTTTACATTATTTTCGACTTATTCAACTTCTTCAACATTTTTTTAACATTTATTGAAAAAGTACTTTCAATGCAGTGTAGGGTATGTGAGTTTCGGCCTGGCCGAAGATAACACCTTTACTAGTTTTAATTTAAAATTTTCAACAAAAAAAATCGCATTTTTTAGAAAATATGTTCATTAGTTCATTAGAATATGAAAGATGGTTGAGGTCTTATCATGCAAAAATTTTTTGTGCATTAAATCAAAGTATTTTCCACTCCTTTACAATATTGGTTTCAATATATTTTTTTATGCTTACGGCTTACTATGCAAGTTATTGAGCGACATTTTTTCGGCGGCCAGACACAATCGACCCCAACGCGATTCTGACGACTGACGCTGGTTTTCATTAAGCGATGGGAAATGAATATGAAACGCCAACTTCCGAAATAGTTGAATTTCTTTGGATTAAATTATAATATTGAAGACTTATTTGTGTAAACTAAATAAAGCTTCATAAATGATTCGGTGCAAGGGCTCATTTAAAAGAAATATTGTAAATAATTACGAAAATAAGTAGTAAAATTCGGTTGAGTAAGTAGACGAAGAAGTGTTTTCAAAAAAAATTTATATAAGACGTATTTTTAGATTTAGAAAATAAGCCACAGTTTTTTCAAAAATAATAAAATATTAAACTTTTTAAACAAATAGCAATTATATATTAACTCGCTAAATTTACAATACTGTTTTTGCTTGCCTATACAATTGCGACCCGAGTAGGAATTCCTATCAGCCAAGCGCCACCACAGTTAGCTACGAATCTGGCTAGTGGAATGGTGAACCCTATTAAAAGCAGCTATATATGAATCTTATCAGTATCTATGGCAAAGATAATCAGGGAAAGTTCTTTGAAATTTCGTGCAGTTCTGATCAGAAACGGAAGGCTAATAAGCCTTGCCAAATCAACAACATGTTAAATCAGCTGAAAGTGGGGTTGAATATATATATTCGCCATAAAAATGTAGACCCTGCAAAAACCTCTAAGGTTCTGATTATCTAAGCCAGATCAGATGATGATGATCAGATTATAATTTTTATATTTTTGTCATGTTAACCTGCTAAAATATTCTATAGATTTAATTTTAATTAAAAACAAAAACAAGTTATGTCGTCTGCACTGTGGTTTGAACTTGGGCATTCGCTGTTGAACACAGTTGAAACAACAGCCAACCTATTGGTTTTTTTTTTTGCCTGACTAAAAGTTTGCTATTTGAATTATTAATTGGCAACTATAGTGTATAAAATGATTTACGTTAAGCAAATTTTTTTCTGAGTGTATCATATCGGACATCAGCAGACATTGTACTGAAATGAATCCAAACTATTGCCGTTACTAAATATAGGCATTACCAATTCCATATCGAAACGAGTTTAAATTGATACCCTTTCTAAATTACGCTTAAAATAAATTGGTTATTCAACATTTAAACAAAAAAAAAAATTTTTTTAAAAAGTACAATAAATGAAGGTTTTAGTTAGTAACATTTTTTTAAAATTTGATAAAAATCTGAAAATAACTCATCAAAATCGAATTGTGAATTTTATCATTAATGTCACGCTATATAAAGAATTTGTTACAAAGGTAGTGGTAACACTGCTCTACATTCTTTGATCAGCGAAATTGTTGCGCTAAAAGAAAGCGATTTTTTTTACGCCAAAATGTTTATAACGAAAACAAAAAGCATGCCCATCCGTTTAACCATTCATGCTAAAATCAACAAGGCTATGGCCAGCTTAGCTCAGCTTCATTAAGTTGGGAAGTATAGCATTTGGTCATGTCAACAAATACGCAGCTTAAAGTTTTTAAGACACGGCTTTGAAACTTGATTAATTGGTAGCGCTCTACACTGACCACTTAACAAGTGGTCATCAACTATTGTCTACGTCTAATTCTAAAAATTTTCCGTCCATTATCAAATCGTTTAACAGATGATATCAAGACCCGCTTTCCAATCAAATGCAGCGGCGGAAATAGAAATGCACAGGAGTGGAATTCTCAGAGTAGCAGAAGACGCGGCCATACTAAATCATTGTGGTAACGATCGCTACATGCAAGATAGTATTTATATAATATAGATATTGGAGATAACTAAAGGCCCTTGCTTCTGATTCTGCAAAATGAAGAGTTTTGTGAATGCCATATGCTCAGTGAGATGATAAAGGACATAAGAAGGAAGTACTGTACTTGAATATAGCTTTATATGATAAGGTTTTCTGAAAATGCTTATCACTATGAATTGTCAGGCCCCGAAACTCTATTGTTTCGAAGTTTCTTAAGAAATTCAAATAATTTAATGTCTACAGAAGCCTCCCTAAAATACTTTTTAACTCAAGCATTAGCTTCATCTGTCTTATTATTTGCTATTATTCTAATATTAATAGAAAGAAAAAAATAAAAATTATTTTTTTTAATTTTTTTTTTTTTCATTTTTTTTCTGAATGAACAATATGTTGAGAATATTATGTACAAATTTTAAGTTAATCCGAGTAAAACTAACGGAGTTACAGCGTTTCAAATGACCGGTGGTGGTACCTGATAACACCACGTGTAAAAAACTTTAAACGATTTTCCCAAAAACGTAATTTTTGAAGTTCGTCAACATCAGAACTCAAAATCTACTGAACCGATGCTTTTGAAAATTTGAACATTACTTCTTCACATATACCAACAGGTAATCAGGAAGAGTTTTTTTTTTTTTTCATCTTTTTCTATTTTTTAATAAAAATTAACCGCGATTTTTTGAGCTAAGATCGCGTTTTTCACTTCGAAGTAAAAAAAAAAAAAAAAAAAACTCTTTCTGATTACCTCGAGAAATACATCACCTTTAAAATGCATATCAATTGTTTTGTTTCACATAATCCGGTAACGACTTATAATGTTCACCGCAAGACCACTTTTTTTCGAGGCGCCTCTGGAGATTCACCGTCACCGGCTTATTTATAAATATTTTTCTTTGAAAATTTTTTCTGACATACTTTAAAAGTTGTAAAATAATATGTAATAAGATTATGTTATTGATGTCGCCGCAAAAAAATCATAAAAACATGCAATTTTCACGCCTTTAAAACCCTACCCCGCCCTTAAGACTGTTAACTACTAATTAAAATGGTCAAAACGTGTGATGCGTGTCTGAGTAGCCTAGCAAAATAAAGTGAATAGTTTCAATATAAATAGTAATCTGAGCCACATATATGTAGCGCCAAAAATGCTTTAGAATACAGAACCCTAAACATTAATTTAGGGTTATCATTGATAGTAACTAGTTACCTTGAACAATATCGGTTATGAGAAACGTGGAAAAAGTTGAAGGAGACTAAAACAGTCGAAAAAAGTTGAAAAATGTAAAAAGCACTAAAACGTTGAATAAAGTTAAAATGTATGGAAAATATTGAAAAAGGTTCAAAAAAAAAAAAATCGAAAGCAGTTGAAAGAGTCGAAAAAAGCTGAAAAGTTTAAAAAAAGTATGAACTTTAAAAGTCGAAAAATTATGAAAAATCGAAAATGTTGACAAAAGTTAAATGAAGTTTAAAATATCAACACAATATTTTGTGTAATTTGCGAGATACGCTCTAAAAAGTTTTAAAATTAAGGGAAACAATATGTTTGAATATAACAAACGCATATTTCATATAGAGCAATTAAATATTTGATTGAGTCAAACATAAAATGCTTCAACCAACACTTACCACTATTTGATCCAAATACAATATGTTTGGCTCAAATAAATATTTAATTGCTCTATATGAAATATGCCTTTGTTATATTCAAACGTATTGTTTTCTCAGTGTGTTGACATACCCAGCGGTATTCGTGTAACAAATTTTATCGCAATATCTTTTATAAGATGACGCAGAGCATAACTTCTACGAACGCGCATCCTTACAGTAATCAGTCGGCCAGTGCTCCGCTGACAACGCGATCGAAAGTATGCTGCAGAGCGAAGAAAACTGGCAGGTTTAAGTGAGAACGTTCTCAGAAAAAAGAAGTGATACCTGGACGCAAGCATATGATTTGAGGACAAATCATGGGCCCTACCACGAAGCAATGCTAACGCAGTTCCAGAGTAAATGGAAGCCTGAGAAAGAGTTGTGGGTTTTAGTGAAGCGACACACACTGAAGGTTATGTCGGACAAAATATATCATGTTAAATGTATTATGGTTACTTATTTGATTGAGCAAAATAGTGCTATGACATTTGTCAATCTAAAGCAAAATATAATTAAAGTTTAAAAACTAAACAAATTTAATTTTCAAAAAACATATTCTCTTTTTTGGTGCTATGCATTTCTTTTCATAGCGGCAACACTGTTCAAACTGTCAAATTGCCATTCCTCATTCGTTTGCACGTTTGCATAGATCGGGGGGTGTTCTCGAAAACTTTCGAGTTTTACATGCTTTTCAAGTTTACGTGTTTAGAGAAATACCCTAATTGTTTTTTTTTTTCTCCGGTGTCACTGATAGAAAACTCTCAAAGATAATTAAGAAAACGCTGACAATCTAAAACGGAATCAACTGCTTAACCAAGCACTAATGTGGTCTGGCGCAGTAAAGGAGGTTTTTGCAATTAATAGCGACGATAACGATAATGGCGTTAAAAACGTGTTGCTTTGCCGCGTAATATATTTTAAATTGATATAACATAACTCACAGTGATGGGTTTTATTTTACTGAGTCTTATTCTTATTTTCATCTTGCGCTTATTTTATTGCTGTCTATTTCTCATGGTTTGCTTGTTCTTTGCTATATATTACCAGGACAGGGTTGCCAAGTGGCCTGTATCGACCAGGCCAAGCACCGGAATTTCATGACAAAGACAGAGAACTGGTAGGAAATGAAATATTTCTGATAAAGCCTAGAATTTTATGACTTTTGGTACATGTAGTTATTTTTTTTAAAGAGAAAAAAAAAAACAAAAATAAAGGTCAACAACCTTTTTGCGATGTTCGGGATAAACTCTGGAAATATTCAATCTATTTTTATGAAATTGAGCTTACTGTGTGTAATTTGGTCTAACTTAAAATATAGGATGGTTTTTATATCAATTAGGGTGACCCTCATACAAACAAAGTTTTTAAAATATTATTTTCACGAAGATCACTTAGCATCACGTGACTTTTATATTAAATGGCAGAGTAAAAGGCTATGAAATTTTTGCTTAGAGTGCATATTTAGGGTGGCCCTCATACTAAAATATTTTTAAAATATTATTTTCACAAAGACCACTGAATCGTTTTACATGGAATTTACACAACGTGTCTTTTATATTAAGAGGCATAGCTTAAGTTTTAAATCTTTTAGTTAGGGTGCATATTTAGAATGGCCCTCATACAAAAATATTTGTACTATATAATTCTCACTATGACCAACTAATCGCTTCACACCGAATTCACATCACGTAGCTTTTTTATTAAGAGCCACAGCTAAGGCTACAGAGCTCTTATTTTAAGTTCATATTTAGGGTGGTTCTCAAACAAATATATTTTTAAAATAGCATTTTCACAAAGACCGGTCAATCTATTGCAGGAAATTTACAGTAGATGGCTTTTATATTGAGGGAAATAGTTTAGGCTATAATACTATTATTAAGGTGGCCCTCATATTTTTAAATAGCATTTTCACAGTAGCTGCATTGACAATTTCAAATTATACTGTATTAAGGTGAATATTGTGAAAATAGCAAAGGATTTGATATATTTTTACGAGTTCTTCAACCTCCTTCAACATTTTTCAATCTCTTTCAACATTTTCCATATTTCAACGACTTTTTCAACTTCATTCAACTTTTTTGAGATTTTCAACCTCATCCAAATATTTTTGAACTTTTTCAACTTCAATCAACTTTTAAAAGTTTTTCAACCTCCTTCCATTGTTTCAACATTTTTCAACCTCTTTCAACTTTTTCCATATGTCTACGACTTTTTCAACTTTTTTGAGATTTTCAACCTCATCCAAATATTTTTGAACTTTTTCAACTTCAATCAACTTTTAAAAGATTTTTAACTTTCTTCAACTGTTTCAACATTTTTCAACCTCTTCCAAATTTTTTCAATATTTTCAAGATCGTTAAACTTATTTCGAGATATTCAACTTTTTTGAGTTTTTTCAATCTCTTTCAAATATTTTTAACACTTTCATATTTTGTGGATTTTTTCAACTTTTTCCAATTGATTTCAACTTTTTCAACCACATTCAGCTTTCATCAAATTATTCAACCACTTTCAAATTTTTTCAACATTTTTTCGACTTTTTCAGCCTCATTCATCATTTCAACCTCATTCAACTTTTTGGCGATTTTCAACCTTTTCAATACTTTTCATATATTAACGACTTTATCAGCCAGCCCTTTTCAACTGTTTTAATCTCATTCAACATTTTCTGTTTTTTACACTCATCCAGCCTTTTTTCAACAGCCTAAAAACGTTGAAAAATCAGTTCCACTTCCACTTCTTTACAAACATTTTTCGGCTTTTTCAACGCACTTCAACGTTTTCCATACTTTTTTTTGAACTGTTGTGACGATTTTCGACATTTTCCATGTCTTATCAAACTCTAGCAACTTTTTTAATACTTCAACTTTTTTGGTTGGTCTTCTGGAGCTTTCCCATTAAATTACACAACTCACTGCGATTGATTTAATATTTTCATTTACTAAAAAACAATAAGCTATTATTATAAATCTACACATTACGTTTACTTTCATTTTTTCATTTACTAAAAAAAATGGTAATTATTCTTAATTGTTCAAATGTATCGAAAATATATTGAAAATATGCTGAAAATTCGCCAAATGTACTACAAAATGTACCGAATGTACTGAAAACTCTTCGAAACTACGTACTGACGACGTTTTTTCAGAAAGCAAATGTACCGAAAAAAGCACAAATGTACCGAAAAAAGTGCAAATGTACCGAAAAAAGTGCAAATGTACCGAAAAAAAGTATAAATGTATCGAAAAAAGTACAAATGTACCAAAAAAAAATGCAAATGTACCGCAAAAAGTACCGAAATAGGTATAAATGTACCGAAAAAAGTGCAAATGTACCGAAAAAAGTACAAAAGTACCTGATAAAAGTACATATGTACCGAAAAAAGTACAAATGTACCGAAAAAAATATAAATGTACCGAAAAAAATATAAATGTACCGAAAAAAGTACAAATGTACCGAAAAAAGTATAAATGTACCGAAAAAAGTACAAATGTACCGAAAAAAAAACAAATTTACCGAAAGAAGTACAAATGTACCAAAAAAGTACCGAAATAGGTATAAATGTACCGAAAAAAGTACAAATGTACCGAAAAAAGTGCAAATGTACCGAAAAAAGTGCAAATGTACCGAAAAAAGTACAAATGTACCGAAAAAAGTACAAATGTACCGAAAAAAGTACAAATGTACCTGATAAAAGTACATATGTACCGAAAAAAGTACAAATGTACCGAAAAAAATATAAATGTACCGAAAAAAATATAAATGTACCGAAAAAAGTATAAATGTACCGAAAAAAGTACAAATGTACCGAAAAAAGTACAAATGTACCTGATAAAACTACAAATGTACCGAAAACAGTACAAATGTACCAAAAAAGTACCGAAATAGGTATAAATGTACCGAAAAAAGTACAAATGTACCGAAAAAAGTGCAAATGTACCGAAAAAAGTACAAATGTACCGAAAAAAGTACAAATGTACCGAAAAAAGTAAACTTGTACCGAAAAAAGTACAAATGTACCGAAAAAGTACAAATGTACCGAAAAAAGTACAAATGTATCGAAAAAAGTGCAAATGTACCGAAAAAAGTACCGAAATAGGTATAAATGTACCGAAAAAAGTACAAATGTGCCGAAAAAAGTACAAATGTACCGAAAAAAGTACAAATGTACCAAAAAGTAGAAATGTACCGAAAAAAGTACAAATGTACCGAAAAAAGTAAACTTGTACCGAAAAAAGTACAAATGTACTGAAAAAAGTACAACTATACCGAACAAGTACAAATGTATCGAAAAAAGTACAAATGTACCGAAAAAAGTGCAAATGTACCGAAAAAAGTACAAATGTTACTTTCCTGCTGATCATGCGGAGCAATAAAATTGCCGCCTGAAAGTCCTTTGCAAAAAAAATGCAAACACAAGGTTGTATTAGCGCTGTTCCTAGGCCGGAGCTTAGTTTTACATTTTATTTCCGTTAGCATAATTAATGACAAGTTTAGTCTGCGTATTAGGGAACTCCGCTACTAATCATTTAATAAGCTATATAGGTCAAATAACATGCTGCTTGGTGGGGCAAATATTTATAATGTTAAATTCACGTAAGCCACAAAGTATGCAACAATAATTATACCAAAGATTTTGATAAACGCATACAGCGCACAGCGCCGTCTAACAAATATAATTAGAATGTGTAGGAATAACAAACACCATTGAGCTTATGCCGTGCTCTAAAACTAATATACCACACATTCCACAAGATACAGAAACAAGTGGATTATTCAAGAACCATTTAAATATATGATTTTCACTACAAATGGTACAAGAAAAACTGGTTAAGGCGCTACAGATCAGTTGAATAGAAATCTTAACTGAGCCAGTAAACAGTCTGTTCAGTCTTGTGCTATAATGAATGTTTTGTGAAGATTTTAGAAGAACTTAAAAATTGTAATAAGTTATTATTCGTGTAAATAAAACAAGTATGATTTCGAGAAATCAAGCTCTTAAAAAACGAAGACCGTAATTTTAAGAGCTTTGTTTCTTAACAGTATTTGTGAGTCGAGCTCGATTTAATCTCTTATTGGGTTATCGAAACACATCGATATCAAAATGCGTACACTGCTGGTTGGCTTCAGAGTTACCCATCGCCTGTATTGAAAACCAAACAAGATATCAAAGAATTTTCTTTTGGCTTGCTTCAACGAGTTCTAAAAGAAAGCAACCAATACTATCGATATTAATCAATAATATGTTATTTTATATATTTAAAATCATAGCTAATCGTCATCTATTACTGATATCTTTTGTTGCACCATGTCCCTCAATATAACAGGTCCTTTGAAAATTCCCCAGGCTAACCCATAGATGGCGCCACTTGAATTAAATCCATATGATCTTTAGGTAGTACCAACCTTCAAACGATCAGTGTCAAAATTTGACAGCAATCGGTCGATTGGTTCGTGAGTTATAGCATTTTGAGTGAAGCAACTTTTGTTATTGTGCAAAAAATGGATTGGTATGCTAAATTTCGACATGGTGAAATGAGCACCAAAGACGGCAAACGCACTGGACGCCCAAAAGAGGTGGTTATGGAAGAAAACATCCAAAAAATCCACAAAAATAATTTTGAATTGCCGTAAAGTGAAGCTGAGCGAGATAGCTGACACCCTAAAGATATCAACGGAACGTTTTAGCTATATCGTACATAAATATTTGGGTATGTGGAAGCTCTGCGCAAAATGCGTGTCGCGTGAGCTCACAGTCGACCAAAAACAACAACGAGTTGATGATTCTGAGGAGTGTTTGAGGCTCATGAAGCGTAATAAAGCTGAATTTTTGCATCGGTATGTGACAATGGATGAAACATGGCTCCATCACTTCACCACAGAGTTCAATCGACAGTCAGCTGAATGGACGGCACGCGTTGAAACGGCTCTAAAGCGTGGAAAGACGCAACAGTCAGCTGGCAAGATGATGGCGTCTGTATTTTGGTATGGAATTTTGTTCATCGACTATTTAGAAAAGCGAAAAACAATCAACAGCAACTACTACATAGCGTTATTGGAGCGTTTGAAGGAAGAAATCGAAAAAAAAACGGCCCCATTTGTAGAAGAAAAAAGTGCTGTTTCATCAAGACAATGCACAATGTCACAAGTCAATCAAAACAGCCGCAAAAATGATCGAATTGGGCTTCGAATTGCTTCCCCACTCATCGTATTCACCAGATCTGGCCTCGAGCGACTTTTTCCTGTTTTAGCGTTAATGAGGGAATAATCGCCGAAACTGAGCCCTATTTTGAGCACAAACCGGCATCTTACTACAAAAATGGTAACGAAAAATTGGAACTCGGTGTACCGCCCTCAAAAGGAAACTATGTTGAATAAATATATCGAATTTTGCCAAAAAAATGTGTTTTGCTATGGTAGCCTAGGGAATTTTCAAATGACCGTTATTTATGCATGCATGGTACCATATTTTTCATAGTTGTGTCGGGAGTTTCGATTTGAAACTATATACATATAGTATATGCTTAGGATTGATAACATTTAAAAAAATATAGGTGTTAGTTATGTCGAAGATAATTTAAGAAACATTTTTATAAATAAAAAATTAATTTTTAAGCTAATTTTTTTAAAGTTTCTGATTTCTTTTTATAAAACTAAAGCATTTTTTTGACGAATGAATCAGTTGGCTATTTTGGTCACCAAGTTGAAAACGAGCAATTAACAGCCTTTCAAAATTTAATATTTTTTCCTGAAAATGTACCTTTTTTTGGAAAAAATGAGTAACATTATATATACTTTTGTGAGTGACAAACGTTTGTTTGATGACTTTCCTTTTTTTTAGTTACCAAATTTAAATAAAGATTAAAGATTCAAAAACATCTTTTAACAGAAATCCTTTAATTGACAGCTTTTTCCGTATTTTTATACCCTACACAGAGGGTATATTCACTTTGTCATTCCGTTTGTGACGCAAAGAAGGGGGCGTGGCAGGTATGGAAAAGTATATATATTCTTGATCAGCGTCACCACCTGAGTTGATATAACTATGTCCGTCTGTCTGTCTGTCTGTCTGTCTGTGTGTCTGTCTGTTGAAATCAGGTTTACGAGAAAACTAAGCAAACTAACTCAATGACATTTGGCACACAGGTCAAACCTTCTTGCAAGCTAGCATATAAAAATTGGAGAAATCGGTTCACGGCCACGCCTTCCGCCCATACTCTATGTAAATATACCCAAGTCCATTTTGAAAAAAGGGTGCTGCGATTTTGATGAAACTTGGTGATTTGGTGAAGATGAGAACAAAATTAAGATTAGGCTAGGTTTGAAGTTTGCAAAGGCTCTTAAAGGGGCGTGGCACAGCCCTTAATTTTAACTTTTATAACGCTATAGCTCGTAAACCGTGCAAGATATTGTGATAAAATTTGGTACACGAATACAGATCTTATACATCTTGAATTGCGCATAAAGTGGGCGGAATTGTAAAAGTGGGCGTGGCACTTTTTAGTAATTGAAAATTTGGATTTCGTATAACTCCAAATTGGCACATACGATTTTCATAAAAACTTTAGGGATGATACCACTGAAAGCAGTCGTCAACACAAGTTCATTCAACATTCAGGAAAATTTTGTTCAAGGGCGTGGCACAGCCTACAATATTTATAAACGTTATAAAAAGAGAACTAACAAAGCAATCGCTATGAAATTTAAAATGGCAGATATACTCGCTAAAAGGTTTCTTCTTGCAAAATTTTGGTACAATAGTGCCGGAGGGTGTGGCACCTCCCATATAAGCAAAATACGTCTAATGCTATAGATATTGTGCTATGAGAGTAATCTTCATAAAATTTTGTGTAGAGGTGTCGGTTACTATAAGCTTTGAAATTCAATGAAACTTGAAAAGATTACATCAGTGGGCGTGGCACCTCCCTCATTCACATAAAGTTGTAAGTGCTATTTTAAGTGAACTATTGGTGCAATTGATCTGAAATTTGATGTAAGTGGTTTACTGGGTAATAGGTGCATATGAATCAAAAGCTAGCGAAATAGCAACAGTGGGCGTGGCACCTCCCATACAATTAAAATATCTTAAGTGGCATAACTATCGAAATATATGAGCAATCATTGTGAAATTTGGTGTAAGAGGTTTGTTTGTGGAAGGCTACTTTTGGATCAAAATCTGAGTGGATTGTACTAGTGGGTGTGTCACCGCCCTAAATTTTAAGAATAATTACGGCACATATCGCAAACTATACAAGCTATTATGCTAAAATTTGGTTTATGCATGTCAATCACGAATGTCATATCAAAAGTGGGCGGAATTGGAGAAGTGGGCGTGACATATTTCGTGTTTTTCATTTCTATTCTATTTTTTTTAACATTTTCCATATTCTTTTGACATTTTCAGTTTTTTCCAACAATTTTCAACATTTTTAAACCTTTTTACATTATTTTCGACTTATTCAACCTCCTCAACATTTTTTTAACATTTATTTAAAAAGTAATTTTAATGCAGTGTAGGGTATGTGAGTTTCGGCCTGGCCGAAGATAACACCTTTACTAGTTTTAGTTTCTACAATGCCCACGCCTTTGACATGCCATTAACGGCCTAGTCGCAATAAAAGCGGCCACTGGGCAAACTTAATCAATAGAGACGATACAACGTTTTTCGAAGGCAACGTTGTAGTTTATTTCAAAAATGTTAATTATTCTACAATATCTTTAACAGTTTTCAAGCTACTGAAGCAATATGAAAAACGGTGGCCATAAAGAGTAATAAAAGCGATGGGCTCTTGAAATTTGAGTACTCATGTTTATAAGGTCAAAAAAAAAAAAAAAAAAACTCTCATACAAAGGTGCGATGTGTTTCTTCAAAATGTGTCTGAGTTTCCATTGGTTTGGCAATTCTGATTTCCAAAATGCTAAAAATTATGCGATATATTTGATAGTTTTTAAGTTATTAGAGAAAAATTGTTATGCAGCCTTATTTATTCTGTTTTTTGAAAATTCGAATTCAAATCTTTTATACGAAGAGGGAATGAAAAGGCAAAAAATGTCCCTTACCTGTGCCCTGTGCTTTAAGTGAACTGCCTTATGAGTTTAAGTAACTCCCCTCACACTGTTTTCCTTTGCAATTGAAAATGTGAAGAAATAAAAATTATTTTTTCATGATGCTTTAACACGGCTGTAACTTTGCGAGGAAATGTCATAGATGACCACTTGAAACCTCATTTTAAAAAGAAAAGACAGTACTAAATGACGTTTTTATTGAAAATAAGATAAAATTTTTTTTTGTGAATACTATACATGGCCTCAAAAGTAGACAAAAAACATAATTTTTCAGAAACATAACGTCAAATATTTCAGAATTCTGACATGATGGATTAAATTTGAGACCAGATTCAGGGCAAAGAACTACTTTTAAAAACGACCCTCAGCAGCCCAACAACATTCATCACATATTCATTCACATACTTTTTAATAAAATATAGTTTTTTTCATACAATTTACATGTAAAACTTATAGGCTGCGGCGCCACTTTATAAAATTGGGGTACTGAGCTGAATTTCAGTGAGATTTTTCTTCTCATAAAAAACTTACTATTGAAGAAAAATCATCTCCATAAATAAAACAAAAATTTAGAGCTTTTATGGTTCGGAGTAAACAACAAAAAACTTTTTATTTATCATAACTTTTATTTAAAAAAATTAATTTTCATCACTTGACATCATTTGGCTTGTTTTCAAAAACCCTTAACCCTTTGAAGACAATTGTTGCTTATAATCAACTTTAAGTTTATGGCTCGAAATCTTTTGTTTGGCAATTCCTGAGTTCTAACGGTAAAATGCATACGTTAGAGTTATCATTTCTGAGTAAAATGAGAAAAGAGTAAGCGTAAAACAACTTTGGTTCATTTGTTTTATTATGTTAATTAGAGCAAGTTCGCGTGCGGAAAAAAACATTGAAAAAGTTGCTGCTAAATAATTAATTTTTTCATTACATATACAAACCCAAATAATATAAAATAAACAAAAAGTATCAGCATAAAGGTAAGTTAATGAGTTCATATATTAGTTTAGAGCCACAGAAGAGGATATAGAATTTTTTGAAATTCAAAGTTGCTTATAGACAACATCGGTCCATAGTGTACATAAATAATTCAAATACAAAACTAATTTGCAGGTAAACTTTCAGTTGAAAAACGGCTGAATATTGAAATTAAAGCTATTGCCAACTTTAATTGGAATATTTCATCTGACGAAGGTCAAGATACTGATGATGCAGGCGAACAGGATTTTTTGGAAGAAGCGCCTAAAGATATTCTAGTAAGTGGATAGGAGATAGAAACGTATTTATTGGAAAACTTGATGGAAATATCCAAGATCCAAATAGTGACGATGTCGCAAATGGTGATGATGATGAAGACGTAAGTGGTAGAGTTTGTTTTGGAAAAGTGGAGGCATCTACATTGCAGTGGAGAAAACGGAAAATGGATTCTGTCGATGTGGTGTGGAAGGGAATCGCAGTAATCGATGATGAGTTTTAGGTAAAAAAAACACCTTTTGAATATTTTGAAATGTTTTTCGATGATATGGTTTTTGAACTCCTATCGGAATCATTACTAAACTCCATCAATGTCAAACGGTCAAGAGGTTATCCTCCTGCAGAGAACCTGCAAACTCAGCAATCCCAGTCTTCGCCCATGCAATCACAATTGTCATCGTCTACGTCTACGATCCATCAAAAGCGTCGAGAACGATGAAAAAGGACATTGGCTCACATGGGGTCAGAAAGGTTGCTGCCATTTTATGTGTTTGCAACTTTAAGTGAACATATTGAGCTTAAAAAATCTATTCTACATAGAGATTAAGCAACTCCCCACACAAGCTTATTTTAAACTTGATGATTTAGACATTCGTCGCTTAAGTGAAGCGACAATGGCACAAACCTTCCTCCATTTTTCAAGACTAGCTGGTATGTTAAGGTATATCGTCGTCTATATCAGTGATGATTGTGTGGAAATGTACTGAATGGAGACTTGAAATGTACTCTTTAGATGCCGAACTTAGTTTTTCGAATTTTACTTACAAAAATTTGTATAATAATGCAACATAAAAGCGAAAAATAAAAATTTAAAAGTTACTCAAAGGTTATGCTTCGTCGTTTCGACAAGCCAAATTTTAAAAAAAATTATGCTTAAAAAAATTTTACAACACTAAACTTTCCATATATTTATTCCTCGAAGGTAAGGCTTAGTTGACGTGATCTAGAACAACTACAGCAACAAATGCTATATCAAATTACAGTGCAGAGTTTTGCGGAAAATTATTGGAACCAAACTCCGTTGACCAAAAGCTGAGATGTAAGCGTGAAAAGATTTGCTTTTTATACCCTACACAGAGGGTATATTCATTTTGACATTCCGATTGTAACGCATAGAAGGGGGCGTGGCAGATATGGAAAAGTATATATATTCTTGATCAGCGTCACCTCCTAAGTCGATATAGCTGTGTCCGTCTGTCTGTCTGTGTGTCTGTCTGTTGAAATCAAGATTACGAGAAAACTAAGCAAGCTAACTCATTGAAATTTGGCACACAGCTCACATCTTCCTGCAAGCTGCTAGCATATAAAAATGGGTGAAATCGGTTCACAGTCACGCCTTCCGCCCATACTCTATGTAAATATACCCAAGTCCATTTTGAAAAAAAGTTGCTGCGATTTTGATCAAAATTGGTGATTTGGTGAATATGAGAACATTAAGATTAGGCTAGGTCTTAAGTTTGCAAAGGCTCTTAAAGAGGCGTGGCACAGCCCTAACTTTTAAGTTTTATAACGCTATTGCACGTAAGCTGTGTAAGATATTGTGATGAAATTTGGTACACGGATACCACGGACATTTTGAATTGCGCATTAAGTGGGCGGAGTTGTAAAAGTGGGCGTGGCATTTCTTAACAATTAAAAAATTGGATTTCGTATAACTCCAAATTGGCACATACGATTTTCATTAAAATTTTAGGGATGATACCACTGAAAGTATCCAACAATACAAGCCACGTCAATATACTGAAAAATTTATTTTAAGGGCGTGGCATTGTCAACAATATTTATAAACTTTATAAAAAGAGAACTAACAACACAATCGTTATGAAATTTAATATGGCGGATACACTTGCTAAAAGGTGTCTTCTTGCAAAATTTTGGCACAATTGCGCCTGTGGGTGTGGCACCGCCCATATGACCGAAATACGTTTAATGCTATAGATAGTATGCTATGAGAGTAATCTTCATAAAATTTTGTGTAGAGGTGTCGGTTACTATAAGCTTTGAAATAAAATGAAGCCTGACAAAATTGAATCAGTGGGCGTGGCACTTCCTATACAATTAAAATACCTTAAGTGGCATAAATATCGAAATATATGAGCATTCATACTTAAATTTGGTGTAAGAAGTATATGTAAAGCTACTTCTTGATAAAAGTCAGACTGGGTTGTACATTTGGGTGTGTCACCGCCCTAAATTTCAAGACTAATTACGTCATATAGCGCAAACTATACAAGCTATTGCGCTATTGTGCTAAAATTTGTGTGCGTATGTATGCTAATTACGAATATTATTTTTATTCCAAAAGTAGGCGGTATTGAAGAAGTGGGCGTGGCATATTTCGTGTTTTTCATTTTTATTCTATTTTTTTCAACATTTCCCATATTCTTTTGACATTTTCAACTTTTTACCATCCCTTCAATTTTATTCGGCATTTTCTTTATTCTTTCGACTTTTTCATCAATTTTCAGCATTTTTCATATCGACTTAATCAATTTCTTTCAACTTTCTTCAATGATTTTCATATTTTTTCAACATTTTCAGTTTTTTCCAACACTCTTCAACATTTTTAAACCTTTTTACATTATTTTCGACTTATTCAACCTCTTAAAAATTTTTTAACATTTATTTAAAAAGTACTTTCAATGCAGTGTAGGGTATGTGAGTTTCGGCCTGGCCGAAGATAGCACCTTTAGTAGTTTTTTTTTCAATTTTTTGAAGCATTGCACTGATTAACTGCAAAAGCCTTGCAATTGCGAGTAGATAAAAGGCTACATACCAACTGCTCTCCGTCTCTAATTGTTATTGCTTTCCAATTAAGCGTTTTTTATTACTAAGCTATGAAAAGCAATAGCAATGTATAAGTGACAAGAAAGTGCAAGGGAAAAACAACTTCTTGTTACATACATATGATATTGTTGTATGGAAACTTTCATTTTGGATTTATATTTATGAAAAATGTAATGAATATTATTGGAATTGATCGCTATTTTTATTATTAAAGCTAAATCATTGAAATCGAGCTTACATGGTGTGGCATGTTCCAAGTGACATAATTCAAGGAAAATTCCAAATAAAGTTTTCAGAAGGAATACCTGATATAAATATGTTTGGGACTTTTAAAGGCTTAGTATAAAACTATAAATTTATAAAATAACAACAATATTTAATTATCAAAGCATTCGATAATAGGGCATATAAAATTGTCCCCTGGATTTATGCGAAAATAGATTTTTTCTATATAATGGCTCACAAAAATTATAAGACCGTGTTTGTAGGAGGAAGCTATGTGAAATTTTTAACTGAATTTGGTCCAAGGAAAAATTATTTAATTTTTTTAAACGCATATTCTAATCATTTAAAATCGAGAGAAATAAAGGGACAAATTAGTTAGCCTCTGCCGTGATATATGAGGATTTAGAATGATGGAGTAAGTCATTCTTTTTTCGAAATTGAGTTAAACTAACGTGACCAGATAGATCAAAACACTTTTTAAAGATTTTTTTTTTTTTTGCAAAAAAAATTTCATTACTTTATTACCAATGAAAACGCGATGTAAACGGGAATTGCGTTAAGTTTTTTGTGTTTGTAGAAATAATGCCACCGGCACCGGAAAGGCCCGTAAGAGTTCATCAAAAGTCAATTATAAAATTCAGATCTGTTTAGTGTGTACAGAAGACACTGCCGATTTTCGGGGCTTATCACTAGTACGAAAAATAAGCGCAAAATATAATATGGTAAAACATAAACGTGCGTCCTCGATTCGACGAAACATAGCCTTCAATGGTTTACCTAACTCTGACTCTACACAAAAAGCTAATATTTTTAATGATTTTTTTGCTGATGTGGGAAAAACAACCATTTTTAATAATGGTTCCTAGTTGTAACTGTTTGAGTCTTGAACAATCATGTGAATCTAGTTTTTTTTATGAACCGGTCTCATCTCTAGAGATATTCAGAATTGTCATGTCGCTTAAAAACTCCAATGCCGTAAGTACAGGCAACTTATCGAATATTTTCATAAAAAAAATAATTTATAATATTTCTGATGTTGTTTGTCATTTGATAAATGAAAGTTTTGCAGCTGGTATTTTTCCAGCAAAACTTAAAAAAGCTGAGGTCATACCGCTCTTCAAAAAAGGGGATCAAAAAAATTTAAATAACTACAGGCCCATATCTTTATTGCCAGTTTTGTCAAAGGTCTATGAAAAAGTTATTAAGAAAAGATTATTAAGTTTTTTTTAACAGAACACATTTTTTGAGGGATAACCAATTTGGGTTTAGGGAAGGTCTGTCAATAGAACACGTGCTCATAAAAGTTTGCTCCAATGTTCATAATGGTATAAACAAAAAAAAAATATGTGCAGCACTTTTTATAGATATTACCAAGGCGTTTGACACGGTCGACCACAAAATTTTGCTTGATGAGCTATACAACAGTGGTGTTAGAGGTTCTATCCATAAATGGTTAACCTCTTACTTAGGAGAAAGGACACAGAAATTTAAAATTAATAACTCTTTTAGTTCTAACAAGGAAATTAATATTGGCGTACCTCAAGGTTCTGTGTTAGGCCCGGTGTTGTTTCTTGTTTACATAAACTCAATTTTTACCCAAAGTTTTCGTAGTAAAATTGTTGCGTTTGCGGATGACATGGCGTGCACTTATACCAGCGACTCTATGTTAGATCTTGTAGCTAACATTAATTATGATTTAAGCGTATTAAGGCATTGGTTTTATCTCCATAAACTAGTCCTAAGCGAAAAAACAAAGATCATGATGTTTGATATATCTGGCAATATTTGTAGTTTTCCGAACTTTATATTTCATCATTCTAAGTGTAATAAGTTTCTAATTGGGTATGATGTATGCATTTCTGCTAATCAACCTATATCATTAAACAACGATCAAACTTGCTCGTCTAAATGTTTCCACATTGAATGCGTCAAAAATTTTAAATATCTCGGAGTTCTGTTGGATTGGAAACTATCTTGGTTGGAACATACAAACTCACTTAAACAATATGCTTTAGCTGTTATAAGGCAGTTATACCTTCTTCAATATGTTTGCTCTGCTAAATTACTGACGTGTATTTATTATAGTCTTTTCCACTCTAAGCTAGAGTATGGTCTGGTGTGTTGGGGTGGTGCGCACAAGAACAAAATAAATCCACTATTGATCATGCAAAAACACATTATACGTATTATTTGCAAAAGGAATCGCATGACAAATAGTTTGATGCTATTTAGAAACCTTAAGATTCTCCCTCTTAAGCATCTTTATTACTATAAAGTTTTGAGAGCTTTCTATAACAGCTCCGGGTATCTTTTAAACAGAACTTATGATACCCACGATTTAAGAATCAACAGACAACATCTGACTGTAGTACCTTCGCATTCTTTGCAACATTTTTTTAATTTTTACAGCTCTGTAGCCCCAAGACTATTCAATAAGCTTCCTGGCAATATTAGGAATATACAAAATGGTAATCTTTTTCTTGACAGGGTTAAGTCTTGGCTTTTAAATAAAGATTATATTGAAATAGATGCTTTAAACTCAATTCTAATCTAGCTTGCGTACACATTATTTCAAAGATTTCAGGTATTAATTTAAAAAAAGAAAATAAAAAATAAAATTTTTTTAAATTTCACTTACATACAGTTTAAAATTTTAGCTTTATTTATAAAGGTGTATGACCCCACCATTTCTAATGTCTTATATGTTTTTCTGTATTCGCCACTAGTAAAATATTTTTATACTACATAATATAGATATTATTAAATGAATATTTTTCAGGTTTTAGTGCTTACGAAAAATATTGTATTTCCAATGTTAATCATTTGATAATAATAAACTAATGAATGAATGAATAAAAAAAAAATTTTAAATTTTTCTTTTCTTTTTAACTTTTTTTGCTCACGCTTTTTTTGCTGTTTATGATGAATTATTTAACTTCTAAAAATTTATTAGTTTGCTCTTTAGGAAATCAGTGCAAAAGTGAGAATACAGGCATCCCTCGTATAACACGGTACTTGTAAAACACGGAATTGACATTACACGGTACAAGAATTGATATTAATCTAACACGGTTTCGATATTACACGGTAATATAACACGATTTTGAAAAATATGCATTGGAAATTTGAATTTTTTTTCCGTTCAATAAGGGGAATACCCCAAATTCATTGCTACATTTCGTTTTATGTAGTGAAAGTACATATGCGTTTTGTCCTTTGTAAATGAAGTTGATAAAGTTTTAGCTTGCTTTGTTTTTAACATTTTAGAAAGTAGAGTAAAAGGTGATAAAAAGTACATAGTAAAAAAAACATTTGCAAGTTTATAAGTGCATAGTAATTATACCCTACACAGAGGGTATATTCACTTTGTCATTCCGTTTGTAACGCATAGAAGGGGGCGTGGCAGGTATGAAAAAGAACATGTCTTCTTAATCAGCGTCACCACCTGAGCCGATATAGCTGTGTCCGTCTGCCAGTATGTCTGTCTGTCTGTCTGTCTGTCTGTCTGTGTGTCTGTCTGTGTGTCTGTCTGTTGAAATCAAGTTTACGGAAAAACTAAGCAAGCTAATTCAATGAAATTTGGCACACAGCTCACATCTTCTTGCAAGCTGCTAGCATATAAAAATGGGCGAAATCGGTTAACAGCCACGCCTTCCGCCCATACTCTATGTAAATATACCCAAGTCCATTTTGAAAAAAAGAACTGCGATTTTGATGAAACTTGGTGATTTGGTGAATATGAGAACAACATTAAGATTAGGCTAGGTCTTAAGTTTGCATAGGCTCTTAAAGGGGCGTGGCACAGCCCTAAATTTTAACTTTTATGACGCTATTGCTCGTAAACTGTGCAAGATATTGTGATGAAATTTGGTACACGGATACAGATCTTGTGAATCTTGAATTGCGCATAAAGTGGGTGGAGTTGTAAAAGTGGGCGTGGCATTTCTTAACAATTAAAAAATTGGATTTCGTATAACTCCAAATTGGCACATACGATTTTCATTAAAATTTTAGGGATGACACCACTGAAAGTAGTCAACAATACAAGCTACGTCAATATACTGAAAAATTTATTTTAAGGGCGTGGCATAGCCTACAATATTTATAAACGTTATAAAAAGAGAACTAACAACGCAATCGTTATGAAATTTAATATGGCGGATACACTTGCCAAAAGGTGTCTTCTTGCAAAGTTTTGGCACAATTGCGACTTTGGGTGCGGCACCTCCCATATAAGTGAAATACGTTTAATGCTATAGATAGTGTGCTATGAGAGTAATCTTCATAAAATTTTGTGTAGAGGTGTCGGTTACTATAAGCTTTGAAATAAAATGAAGCTTGACAAAATTGAATCCGTGGGCGTGGCACTTCCTATACAATTAAAATACCTTAAGTGGCATAAATATAGAAATATATGAGCAATCATACTGAAATTATGTGTAAGAAGTTTATCTAAAGCTATTTCTGGATAAAAGTCAGACTGGGTTGTACATTTGGGTGTGTCACCGCCCTAAATTTCAAGACTAATTACGTCATATAGCGCAAACTATACAAGCTATTGCGCTATTGTGCTAAAATTTGTGTGCGTATGTATGCTAATTACGAATATTATTTTTATTCCAAAAGTAGGCGGTATTGAAGAAGTGGGCGTGGCATATTTCGTGTTTTTCATTTTTATTCTATTTTTTTCAACATTTCCCATATTCTTTTGACATTTTCAACTTTTTACCATCCCTTCAATTTTATTCGGCATTTTCTTTATTCTTTCGACTTTTTCATCAATTTTCAGCATTTTTCATATCGACTTAATCAATTTCTTTCAACTTTCTTCAATGATTTTCATATTTTTTCAACATTTTCAGTTTTTTCCAACACTCTTCAACATTTTTAAACCTTTTTACATTATTTTCGACTTATTCAACCTCTCTAAAATTTTTTAACATTTATTTAAAAAGTATTTTCAATGCAGTGTAGGGTATGTGAGTTTCGGCCTGGCCGAAGATAACACCTTTACTAGTTCAAATTTATGTTTGATGCATAGATTCCAAAACCGGCCAAGCTCATGAACTTGCTTTCAAAAATGGCCAGAATCGGTCAAGTACACTTTTGGTTTTGGTTTGATCATGTTAATCACGAATATCATTTATTGACACAAAAGTGGGCGGAATTGTTGGAGTGGGCGTGACATATTTCGTGTTTTTCATTTCTATTCTATTTTTTTTCAACATTTCCCATATTTTTTCAACATTTTCAGTTTTTCCAACAGTTTTCAACATTTTTGAACCTTTTTACATTATTTTCGACTTATTCGACCTCCTCAACATTTTTTAAACATTTATTTAAAAAGTACTTTTAATGTGGTGTAGGGTATGTGAGTTTCGGCTGGCCGAAGATAACAACTTTACTAGTTTTTTTATTTAATTAATTTATTAACGATAAGTATTTTGCTAAATTTTGGAAAAAATCATACATTAGTCCTATTTTCAAGAAAGAGTGTAAACATTTTTTTTTTGTAAGCTACAGGCGCGAGGCTAGGTTATGATTAATACCGAAAAATTTTGAACGTATTGTATACGATCAAGTTAAGGTGTGCTGGCGCGAGATCATAACGAAATGTTTGAAACCTCCTTGATTTCTCTTCTTTTACATTTAGCGCTTTAGACACTGGTGTGCCAGTTGACTGCATCTATACTGACATAAGTAAAGCATTTGACGAATTATCACACAATTTATTTTATTTAAATTAAAGAATATTGGAATTCCAGTAAGCTTTGTCAGCTGTCAAGCTTTGTCAGGATTTCGGAGTCTCCATGTTCTTTCTATTAAGCGCAACATCAGGTGTTCCACAAGGAAGCCACCTCCAGTATATTTTAGCAATTAATGATGTTACACACATTATTATGCCAATCAACGCACATGATCGCTGAGTAGAGAGTGCAGATTTAGTGCTAACTTTAAAATCGCGACTTTTCACTATTTTTTTATTATTTCAACAGTCTAAACCTTCAAATAAACGAAAACTTGCGTGATATTTGTTAAATGTTTGATTGAGCACGAAACTAATTTTAATATAAACATTAAAATAAATTTATGTATTTGCACCTACTACTGTCGTTTGTTTTGTTTTGATACAACAACAATGACACCAACAGCAGTCAGAAAAACCACGCGCAAACAGCTGTCTCGACGTGATGCTCCACAGCAAAGTCCATCGTTATCGAACTTGCTACGGCAACTGGAAGCAAAAATGTAAATGCAAAAGAAGAGCATAATTTTCGAAGTGACTGAATTAAGGTAAATGTACCATATTCCGGACTATTAAGGCTTTTTATACTCTTAGACCTATTTTGTAATTATTAGAATAAAAGTAATCATTTAGCACATATCTGATTATAAATATATAGCTGTTGTGTTTTGAATTTTATGCATTTCATGTATATTAAATCACAGTTTATATTTGTTATTAATAAATTTATAAATCCTTTTATGGTCTCTAATTCCGTCCTTCAGAATTTCACGCTGCGACTAATTCCGTTCTAATAAGTACTTAATTCCGGTCTATTTATAAAAATTATGGTTTTGCGATACATGTAGACACAATTAGGTATATAAAGGGTGTTTTTTTTAGAGGTATAGAGCTTCGAATTGAAATAAAACACAAGAAAATCGTTTTAATGTCCATCAATTTGGCTTTATTGGAAGGATAATTTTATGCCATTAATGTTTAAATATGATTTCGGGCATGTGGCCGCCGCGGCTGGCTCGAATAAAGCCAATTCTACAGGTCCAATTTTGAACCACTTTTTCGAGCATATGGGGCCGTATGTCGGCAATAACGCCACGAATGTTGGCTTCCAAGTCCCCTAACGTTTCTGGTTTGTTGGCGTAGACGAGCGACTTCACATATCCCCAAAGAAAATAATCCAATGGTGTCAAATCACACGATCTTGGTGGCCAATTGACAGGTCCATTCCGCGAAATTATGCGCTCATCGAATGTTTCCTTCAATAAATCGATTGTGACGTGCGCTGTGTGGCATGTAGCGCCGTCTTGTTGGAACCACAACTCATCCACATTCATGCCATCCAATTCGGGAACAAAATAGTCGGTTATCATGGCTCTATACCGGTCTCCATTAACGGTAACTGACTCTCCAGCATTATTTCGGAAGAAGTATGGCCCAATGACTCCACCAGCCCATAGAGAACACCAAACAGTCAGTTTTTGTGGATGTAATGGCGTCTCAAGGGTCTCATGTGGATTCTCTTCACTCCAAATGCGGCAATTTTGCTTGTTGACGTAGCCATTCAACCAAAAATGAGCCTCATCACTGAACAAAATTTTGCGATGAAAATCAGCATCGAGATCAATCTCACTTTCGGCCCATACACCAAAATCACGACGCATTGCATGGTCTCGCGGCTTTAATTCTTGCACAAGCTGGATCTTGTAAGGTCGCAAGCCAAGATCTTTGCGCAAAATCTTCCATAAAGTTGATGGACAAAGCTCCAATTGCTGTGCACGGTGGCGAATCGATTCATTCGGGTCCTCTTCAACATTTTGCTCTACAGCGGCAATTGTTTCTTCGGTGCGCACTGTTCGACGTCTCTGCGGATGCGTATTATCACATAGAGTAAACGTAGTGCGAAAACGATCCATGGTTAACCGAATTAATTGCTCTGATGGACGATTATGTCGACCATAAAATGGACGGAGCTTGCGGTAATCTTCGCGAACTGAACCATTATTTTCGAAATAAATTTGCACGATTTGCAAGCGTTGTTCTTTTGTCAACCTGTTCATGATAAAATGGCAAACCAAACTGAACATAAATGACATTAGAGTTGCCAGATTTGACCATAAAATGTCAGTTTTATCTCTATTCGAAAAACAAACCTCTAAAAAAAACACCCTTTATAACGAATGTTAAAGAATCGAATAATAAATAATGCAATATAACATATATATCAAGTACTTAAAATAGAAATGATTTGTAAAAATGATAACTTTCAATGTAATAACAGCAAGATATGAAACTCTGCGATTTCATATAAATAATAATGAATTTAAAAAGTCGGGCAGAGAACAGGTTCTCTTATAATCACAGCAATATTTGCTTTTTAAAACTTAAATTATAATAATTTGGTTTGAAAAATATTGGTACGTAATTACCTCAGGCGTATTTTAGTATAGTGCTTTGTTTGTTAACACAATAATTCCATTAATTAATTTGTGAAAATTTATTTTAAACATAAAAAAAAAATATTCGATCCTATATCCTAATTACGTTCCAAGAACGGAATAATGTACAAGCCTCATAAAATCATGAACGTAATTCCGTTCGTCAAAAGAACGTTTTTTTCAATGATAAAAACACACCATGACGGATTTAAATTATTTATAATTACTAAATATAACCATAATTAATGTAAAAATCCAGAACACTATAAGAAATATTTTTCTTTTTCTATTTATCACTTCTTATATCCTTATAAAGACTGTTACAACTCGTTGTAGTTTCACCTAGCACAACTCTCTCAAAAGACGGACCATTCAAAACGATATTTATCATTTACAAACTAAAAATAACGTTCAGTAAAGTAAGAACTTTGGTTTCCAGAATATCACGGATGATGTCTTGCTACTTTATTTCGCAGAATATTCAATACTTTTCTTATTTAATACTTTTCTTAAGTAATAGACCGTAATATTGTACTAGGCCGGAATATCGTACACTTACCTTAAGTCTTAATTATTAAGACCATAGTAGAAAGCAGAGCATGAGCGAGATAGCAGATGAGCTCTTCAACTTAAAAGCATCACTAGGAATAATGGTAGCGTCAGAGTTGCTGAGGCTGCTTGTGCTGAGATAAGATCAGTAAGTGAGCCGAGGCTGCTTGTGCTAAGGTTAGCGCGTTATATAACAAAGTGAGTATACTGAACAAAAAAATAGAGCAGTATGAAGATGATGATTTAATTATAAATCTCTCACCACAGTTATGTGAAGTGGTACACAGAGAAAACAATTAAATTACATATACTAAAATTTGGTGATAATTAACAAATGGTATATTTGATAAAGGCGATTAAAATATTTGATATATATTAAAACGTCACCAATTACAGTGAATTGAATAATATTATTTGATCAATTATATATTTGGTAATAATTACCATAATTTGGTTGAAACAAATATTTTGGTTGCAGCTATCATTCGATTGTTAATAATTACTAAATCATTTATTTGACTAAAAATATATTTTCTTTTCGCAAACGTAGAAATTAATTAATATCGATTTGTGCTAAGAACCGATGACCAAAAAACGATTTTACATCCTTATATAGCATGTCGTTTGTATTTATACAATCATAAATACCTGAATTGTGTACCAATCAGAATTTACTTTAGAAGTTTTTTACCTGAATATGTTGTGAACTGCAAAGTTAACATGTTAATGAGCAGTGAAATCAAATAAAAAAAGGTATTAAAACAAATGTAAAATTTAACCAAACAAATTTTTTCAATCGACTCAAACTAATAGAACGTTTGGCCCAATAAGCAACAATTTATATATCAATTAAGGAAATGGTAATAACAAACAAAATTTGTTGATAATTAGCAAATATTTTTAAAATCCATCAACCAAATACATATATTTAAAAGAATCATACTCTTTTCTCAGTGTACACTTCAGCCTAACTCAAACACGTGATTCATTTTGAATTAAGCCGGTCAATAATAACAAATCCCCAATAATTGGGGATTGGGAATTGGGAATTGTTTTTCCCGTTTTTGCCTGTTTGTAGGCAAAAACGGGAAAAACGAAAGGGTGTTGTACAGAATTTGTCATACCCGCGAAATCTCTTTCGTTCTATTCGTTAGCTGATCTTATGCTTTGAATTTACGTTTGTTGTGGCGGGTTGACGCAGTAATGGCTTTGAAACCGAATTTGCTCGTGTAAACGTTGACTTAATGATTTAGGACAGTCACCGGCAGAGCGCTAACATCAAATATTTTTTTACGCTCAAAAGAGAGGAAGATGAGAAATCTGCAAACTCTGTGAAATATGCGTGCTCCTTTTGCTGTTTAGCCTACATGTGATTTCTTATTTGACGAGTTGAATTTTAGTCATAAAATGTCTTTCTATATTAAATTTATTAACTATGCCTGAAACTAAGTTTTCGTTGACGTTATCTCTTAGAAAGTGTCGGTCGTTTTATGTATTGTTGTGATTGTTTTAAGTATTGTTGTGATTGTTTTTAGTTATTATTTCTGTTTGTGGTTACTAAATGATAATATGGTAATTTTATGTTTAAGACACTGTCATTAGATAAAAATTGTCTGCACGTAGAAAAAATTTAATTGTATTTTTCTATTAATAATTTCCATTAATATTAAAGCAAAGCAATAGTTGCTTGCATTACAGAGGCGTACCGTGCATATCGGACACCCGGGGCAAAAGACTTATTTGCCGCCGCTACCGAAAAAAATTGCATGTTATTTAACAGTTATTCAACAAAAAAATCATTTAGGGGAAGGCGGGACAAAGTCGTATACCTAATGGGTTAACCAAGTTTTCACCAAAAAAAATTTGTTTTTCGCACAATTGAACATTTAGGCTCGATCTATATTGAACCACATGTTATTAGGCTCATTTCTCAAGAGAAAAAGCTCAATAAAATAATATTTATAAACTAATTTGTGTAGGTGTAAGATTTTCGTACACCATTATGTATATTAGGGTGGGTCAAAAAAATTAAATATTTTTTTTTTTTGGATCCGACACACGAAAACTAGTTCCTAGGTACCTCTAGAAAGTTCTCAACATAGTTTTCCATTTTTAATTTTGTCTCTTTGTAAAAATGGTCATATCTTATCACCAATAGATTGTTAAACCAGTTGCATTGTCAATATTTATAGAAAATAAAACGCTCTACAAAAATTATCTCAAACACTTTTTTTATTAATCTTACCATTTGAAAAATATTCAAGGAAAATTTTTTTTTTGTTTTGAATTTTGTAACTTACAAAAAAATATAGTAATTATTGTCAAATGAGCTTCAATTATTTCTATAGGAAATTGAACGATCTACAAAAAAAAGGTCTCGTGTCAATCAATTACTCTAACCATTTAGAAGATATTTGCAGTAGAATCCTAATGCGTATTGATTTTAATAGTTTTTCAATAAATTTGATTTGGTAAGTACTTTCTAGAGGTACCTAGGAACTAGTTTTCGTGTGTCGGATCAAAAAAAAAATTTTTTGATTTTTTTGGCCCACCCTAATGTATATGTAATTATTATATTATTTTGAGTAAGCGTTTTACTTTCACTCAGAATAATTGTATAAAATAAACAACTTTGAATAAAGAAAATATAGTACTTCAAACGAAAGTTTTTTATTTGCCAATGCACTACCTAAATATTAGAAGCCCTGCTGCTGAAATTAAAAAGCGGAACCGCTCTTTTCTTCCTCACCCGTCTGAGTTAAGTTTAATAAAACTGCACTTAATCTAATTCACAGATAAGCCTCATAACTTAAAAAATAGTTTACCACTATACAGCCTCGATTTACTATCTATAAGCCACCTTATCGAAAACTGTCTTGTTATGCATGAAAACCAAGGGACAACCAACATTAGCAGCACATTGGAACTTTTATGAAATTTTTCTAAGGATAATATTATGAAAATTCTTAATACACTAAAATAATTCAATATATTGAAGTATTTTCATATTTAGTTATATATAATTAATAGGCTGAGAACCATAGTTGTTAATGATTAGTCGTAAGTTTGTTTGCATAATTAATATGTACAAATAAACTGAAAATAATAATGAAATATATAATATAATAAATAAAAACATTTTCGACCTATTCAAATCGATTGGTTTCAAAACAATCCTTAGATGGATCGGGGATCACTGTGATGACTTCTAAAATGCATTTTCAACCTTTCTGTACCAAAAATATTCGACCCTTTCTCATTGATTGATGCAGTAGAATTCTTTTTATAAATCGGTATTTCCTATTCTCTAAGGCAAATGGGGCCAAATGTAGTGGTGCAAGAGACTTCAGAAATACATTTTCAAACTTTCTCCAAGGATTGATGTAATAACTTTTTTTTTGTTTTTAAATATACGGCAGTAAATTTCTTTAATTTTAACTTTTAAGAAAAATAATAGTTCGTAAAAATTAAAAGATTTTAAAATAGCTTTTATATGGAACTTTTAAAAGTAAAGTTTTATGAAATATATGTCTGTTTATTTTATAATGAACAAGTCCTAAGTTAACTTTAACAAAAAGGCTTAAATCTGATTTAACCCAAAAAAAAATATTTTTAAAAGTTTACTTCAAGCTTTGTTTCAATTGGTTCCAACAGTGATTTCGGTAGGAGTCCATTGGAAACAATATGGCAGTCCTTTTTGCAAGAAAATATATAATTCCTACTTTCAGGTGAATGTGCATAAATGAAAGCACAATATTTTTATCACAAACAGCAACATTCCTGATAAGATCAACATATGGAGTTTTAGTCTCATGGAAGTTCTTGAAAAAAAGTCTCAAGTTGCTCTAAGTACCCCAACATCAGAATCATTAACGCAAAATTTACTGACTGTTCGCGAAGAGAATAGTTTCCAAAACTGCGCTCCGAGCTAAAGGGAGTTTGACTAAAGCAACATAAAAAGCAAATCTACTGATTACTGTAAGCCAAAATGTAACTTAATACAAAACTATCTGTTGTTTTTCAGTCAATGAATTCCACGGGTAACAAAGTATCAGACCCTTTGAACTCAATAAACATTTATGATGATGGATGACAGATTTATGTTGATGGATGACGCTGGATTGGGAGCTTTAATTAACACTATAATTACAAACTACTTCCCGACTGCAGCATCTTTCAGGCTAAGTTGTAAATGATTGGTCTGGCAACAGACAATAACATGGCTTGCAAAGCACCAATCGCATAATTTTTTGTGCAGCCAAGTAGCACTCAAATCGCTGACCAGCTGTAGAATTAAATCTACATCGATCCTTCACAATTTGCTACAAACTCTCAGTAACAAATTTGTAGCATGACTTATATGAGTGCCTCGTCAGCGTGGAATTAAGACCAATGGAATAAAAAATAAACAGGCAAAGGTGGCGCTACTCCTTGAAGGCAAAACATCGAACGTATATCTTTCTCTACATCCAACAGCTTCTCTATACGATATCATGCTCATAAAATGGGTCTTATGGCCCACAAAAGATGTTGCTATTACAACGAAGATGCAGTCTTGACTTTAGCACATTTACTGTGTCACTGATTTTCGACAGACGTTGAACACTTGTTTTTCACACTGAGGAACTCTCCGCCGTTGACCAACGGATTTGCAAAAACAACCAAAGTTTTCATTTTCAAAAACTGAATACACAACAAGAAACTTAAAGCTATCTACGTTCAGGATGCTATAGTATCCTTGTGAACCTAAATATGTTTATGGCTGACTGTAAAGCCGTCAATTTAACTAAGCTAGCTTATTTAAAAAAAAAAAAATGTTTGAATGTTTAATATAATATTTTGATAAATACGTACTTTTCATTAGCAATTCCGAATCTTGAGAAACTTCATCATCGGGCATATTATCAAATTGTTGCTCTGCATGCTGCGATTTTGAATTAATGCTGATTTGGTGTTGAAACGCAGTATCAGCTGTCGATTTTGATGTTGGCGATTTTGATAGACGATGATGGTGGTGTTGCTGCTGTGGTCGTCTTTGTGGCTCTTCATCTTTAGAATTAAGTTTAAGTGAGTCACGTGGTGTTTGTCGTTGAGTAACGACAGCAGCTTCAGTCATTGTTGCAGTAGTTTTATTCGATGTATTAATGGTAAGCGGTGGTTGGGGTGGTGGTGGTGGTGCATGCCACCAATTTAATTTGGCCGCATTACGTTTGCTTACAATTTGTTCGTTTAGTAATTGCAATGGTAAGAGCGGTTGTTGCTGGCACAAAACTGTTGCTGCATCCACTTGGTTGCTGGTATGTTTTTGTGATGCATTGTCATGTGCTGCTGTTGCTGCTGTTACTGTTAACAATTTTGCGGTTGGTGCCATTTGTGGTACAGTTGTTGAAGTTGCTGTTGTTAATGGCATTGTAAATTGGAAGGGATATCGAATACTTTACGCGCTTTTTTTTTGCTATGTACTATTGTTTCACACACTTTTTAGTTTGATTATTAAATGTATTTTAATTATTCGTACACTCACACTCGTTCACATATATTAAGAGCTATTTTACACAAATATATAATGCTCTTTTGAATATATTACACTTAAGTTTAATTTACTTTCTTAAGTGTCGATTTCGTACGAAATTTATAAAATGAACTATGTTTTAACTTTAAAGTTTTTTTTTACTTTATACTTAAGCTCTTGCTTGGAGACTTGTTAGTCTTACTAAAATTGTCTGAAAGCGTGTGAAGTTTTAAAATGTCGACAGGTAGTATTTGGTTTTTTGAATTTTTTTTTTTTTAAGATTTTTCTTTTCTTAACATATTGTTTTTCATCTTCGGATTGTATATATAAATGTACATAGCTTTTATTTACTTTGAAATAAAAATTTTTCAAAAATTGTTTTTTTTTTTTTTTGTTTTAACAAATAAAGGCAAGGAACTTATTAAATTTTCAACGAAATATTTTTGTTTTATTTTTTTATTATAATCGTAAGGGAAAGCTACACGTGTTACCGTTGCGTTACCGCAATTAACTCTTGCTGTTGCTGTTGTCAAATGTGTCAGCTTCGCAGTTTCTGTGCAAAGCTGCTGGCAATTGTGTTGCTGCTGCTATTGCGGGTGTTGCTGTTGCTGCTACATTGAACAGTTGCTACTGTTGTTGTTACAGCTGTTGTTGTCATTCTATATATAATCAACATCATAACTACACACGACAGCATCAGTGTATGTTGTGCTTGAGCCATATTGTAACAAAGATACTTGTGTCCAACAATTGCTATGGTATGCTTATCAACACTTGCAATTGTTGCAGAAAATGTTTGAGTTTTAACTTTGGTTGCCTGTTTGCGTTTCTTGTAATTAAAGTTGCTGTTGTTATCAATTCTTGCTGTTGTCACATTTAGAAACTTTTTGTTGTTGCTGCTATAATTTGCATTTGCTTTTTTGATATCAATGCTTGCTACTACACTATGCCAATCATCCAAATTTGTTGCTGTGTGCGATTGCTGCCTCACACAGCAACGGTTGTTTTTGTCCAGACACAATTGGAACAGTTCCTCCTCCTCCGCTGCCTTTTTCAAAGTAGAATTGTTCTATGTATTCCTTTTGTATGAGGTTAAGCAAAGCGTTTGAAACAATAACGCCGTGTGCGATAGTTGTTGCTAGTACTGCTACTAAACTATTACCAGCGTTGGCGATGACGGCGGCAACAATAACTTTAAAAGCGATTAGACTACTGCAATAAGTAATACCGCTGTTATGCCACGACGTTTGCACACGTTCGATATTGCTAAATGAAGTCATTACGAATTGACCAAGTTGGTAACAAGTAAACTCTTTTGCTTCTTTGCAACGGAAGCAGTTAGGGAACACAATTAGCAACAAACAGGTACACCGAAATGAGTGCTGAAATTATTTCCACGAAAGAAAGTCAAACTTTTTATGCCGTTTTTCACTGCTTACCAAATTGTGTAACAAGGAGTTATGATAAATGCAATGTTAGTCGTTGTTCTAATATCACTTTACTATCAAATGTTGGTATCTAATGTCGTTTCTAATTAAATTTTTATGTCCAATTTCTTGCTTAGTGCTGCCTCACACACACTTTGTCTTAAATTTAACAATATTTCTTTATAATTGCATTTATCTAGTCTATTTTATTAGACATTTGATACGTTGAAAGCTGTTGCTGTGTTGCTGTCACTTAAATGTTGCAATACTTGTTGCAAATTATTAGATTCTTGTTGCTTCTGCTTCTGGTGTTGGAAACCTAAAATTTTTCCATCTGTCAAGTTTAAATTATAGTTGCTTTTATACTTTTTAGAATAAACACGTTGCGCACTTTTAAGAATCTTCATATTCATTTCGCCCACTGAAAGTATCGCATCGAATAAGATTTCCCATCAACTTTAGAATTGTATTTGTATGAAAATTGTTATGTAAATTACGATTGAGATATTCCTTTCCAATTTGTTTATTGTATTGATATTGATGTCGAAAATCCGCTCACTTTAACCTGGAACATATTGAAAAATAACGATTTTTTAATGAAAACAAAAATAAAGCTTCAAGGATTTTATTATGTTAAAGATATACATTTTCAAGCTGGAAACATCTATTTCGCTGCATGCATAATTTGTTCGAAAGAAAATAAATGCCGGAATGTAACAACACTATCTACTACTACTGCGGCGATTCTATGCTACGAAATGTCAAAGGAGGCCGCAGTAGCTGCGACGGAAAATTGCATAGCTCTATAATATCAATAAATCAGTATTGCCATATTCATTTTATTCTTTCCATTTTAAGGGATTTTTATGGGTTAACCTAAGCACATAAGTGATGCAGATGCGCATTTGCGGCAGTTTATCAAAATACAACACATAATTGGATAAATTGTCAAATGAATGCGCATTGCCTTCCTACTGTTAGTTGCTGAATGTAATTGGGCGTATATTAAGATCGGTGGATGTACAAATAATCAAAAAAAAAAAATATTAAGCCCTGATGAATTAAACCACATTTTCGAGAAATCAAAACGTCTTCAAATTTAGGAGCAAAATAAATTATGTGATCAAAAACTATGCGTAGTACAACATAGCGAGAGCACGTTTAACGTTTTTGAATTGAAAAAAAAAAACAAAATTCATTTTACAAAAATAAACTCAAACCAAGAATATTTACAGGTCTTTGAAGACGTCTGGTAGGACTAGTGCGACTGTTTATATAGTAAAATTATTTGAGTGTACTGGAGGGTTTACCTAGCTTTTGGAATTTGAACTACTGTTTTTTTTTTTCTTTTAGTTTACTATCTCCGGTTAAGCAAATGGGCCAATATTTTTCGTTTTCGGTGCGCTAATTGGACATTGGAACGCTTGTATGGCGTTGAGAATTTTTATCGAGAAATAATCTTTTCTGACGTAGCTCATTTTCGCAACAGTGGGTATGCAAATAAGCAAAATTGTTGCATCTGGAGCACAGAAAATCCAAAGGAATTGTTGAGAAACCAATGTACTCTCAACGGCTAACTGTTTGGTGTGCGTTCTAGATCAAATCTGGATATTCTTTGGAGAGATGCTAAAGGAAGATGAGTTATGGTGAGCGCTACCGCATAATGAAAACTGATTATTTGTGTTCTATTTTCGAAGATATGAACATGGACAACTTTTGGTTTCAACAGGATGGCGCAAATCAAAAAAAAAAACACATAAAGCAACTCTTAAGGTCTCATAAAGTCATATGTGGGTAAGAATTTCTCAAGTGAGCCTAAAATGTTAATTTTTAATGAAATTTTGTCATTTAGATAGTGGTATGTGCTAGAAATTAAAATGTGAAATGATTTTCTTTTTTTGTTGTTATAGGCAATTGAAATTCGGGCACCAAATTTTTTCAAAAGCTTATAACTTTGTAAAGGATACGACAATTTTTATAAAATTAATGGTATTCGATTCGCATTGAAAAAGTGTATAAGCAACATTTCAAATGAGCTTCAATTATTTCCATAGGAAATTGAATGGTTAGAGTAATTGATTGACACAAGACCTTTTTTGTAGATCATTTAATTTCATATAGAAATAATTGAAGCTCATTTGACAATAATTATTTTTTAGTAAGTTACAAAATTCAAAACAAAAAAATAATTTTCCTTAAAATACTTCAATCTTTGACCTTGAATATCTTTCAAATGGTAAGATTAATGAAAAAAGTGTTTGAGATCTTTTTTGTAGAGCGTTCAATTTCCTATAGAAATAATTGAAGCTCATTTGACAATAATTATTTTTTAGTAAGTTACAAAATTCAAAACAAAAAAATAATTTTCCTTAAAATACTTCAATCTTTGACCTTGAATATCTTTCAAATGGTAAGATTAATGAAAAAAGTGTTTGAGATCATTTTTGTAGAGCGTTTAATTTCCTATAAATATTGACATTGCAACTGGTTTGACAATCTATTGGTGATAAGATATGACCATTTTTATATGAGACTAAATTAAAAATGAAAAACTATGATGAGCATAGTCTTCCCGTTAATATTAAGAGCTCAGATTTGGTAAGTACTTTCTAGAGGTACCTAGGAACTAGTTTTCGTGTGTCGGATCCAAAAAAAAATATATTTGATTTTTTTGAACCACCCTAATATATATATATATATATATAGCCTTTAGGCGGCAAAAAGTTTTTTTTCATAATATATATATATATAGATATCTATCTATACATCTATATATGTATATACATATATATAGATGTATATATACATACATATCTATGTAAATATATGTATATAGATATATGATTTTTCTGTTGCCTTTGTTGTAGGTAGCTCCTGCTTCCAAAATGTTAACCACCTATGGTCTAAAATGTATAGCAACAAACAATAACAAACAGCACATAATCGCCGTGTTGCAAACCCGTATTGTTATCCAAATTTATTAGCTTAACAAATTCGTCTTGTGCCTTGACTCATAATCTGGCCACTATGCGCTTACGAGCAGGACCAACGCACAATTATTGTCATATGGTTTTAGCGGCTGCGCTGTTTAAATCAAAGCCAAGATATGATGTCAAAATTGCGAGCATAATGCGTAAATGTTCGCTGTTCTAGGGCAGTATGAAAAGATACAGAGAATAAGCATTGCTCAAAGTTATACTGGCTGTTGCCTGCGACTTTTTTCGCGCATAATTTGAAAGAATTCGTTATCAGCATCATTTTATTAAATAAAAATTTGCATTTATGCAACATTTGATGCATATATTTACTTGCATTTATCATCATGCATGCATAGTAAATAAATAAAAGTAAATGCATAAATCGAAAAATATCGAAAATGTCGAAAAATATCGAAAATATCGAAAACATCAAACACTTCAGAAAAATTCGAAAAGTCTGGAATAATTCGAAAAAAGTCGGTATAAAATGAAAAGCACCGAAAACGTTGAAGAAGTCTTAAAACATCAATACAAGTTACAATAGGCAATAAATCGATTAAGTGTTTAATAGTCGAAAAGTATCGAAAAAAAAAATTCGAAAAGCTTCGAAGAATTGAAAAAGCCGACTGCCGTCAAAAAAAGACGAATATTTTCGAAAAACATAAAAAGTCGTAGAGTATAAAAACCTGAGACGAATAGTATCAGACAACATCGAAAAATTTGTAAAGTATCGAAGAAGTCGAAGAGCTTCCAATTGGATCGAAAAATATCGAATGGTACTACTAAAAAATAACAAAGAATAGTCGACTTTTATCAAAAAATTCAACTTAAGCCATCGAAATTATGATAACAAAAATCTTAGGGTTTTGAATTGTATCGAGGAACGTCTTAATATTCGAAAATTACAAATATCGGTTAAGCTCGATAAAAGTCGTATTGTATTGAAGAGGTCTATAAGACGGTCCAACAAAGTTTTACACCCATGAGAAATTTCAATATATTTAAAAAAAAAAAAATATATATATACCTGTCTCATGGTTTTTCAATGAAAAAATGGGCGGTGCCACGCCTCCAATATGAGTAATACAGCAAATGGTTGACGCAATTGGATAAGATTTGGTATATATGTTGCTTATGGTTTTTGTAAAGCTCTAAGCTTTGCTAGGTTTGGAAAAAGTGGGCTATGCCACACCCTCCCATATAAGAGAAGAATTAAAATCATTATATCTCATAAGCTATTTGACTTATATATATAAGAAACCTGTTGGGTATACACAAAAGAGATGCAAAATAAAGATTAAATGAAAAAATGGGTAGTGCCACGCCTCCAAAATGAGAGTGCGCTTGAGCAGATTTTCACTAAAATCTGTCCGAAAACATTTTGCTACGTCTTGCCGTAAGTCCCATTAAATTTGAAAACTTAAACGAAACGGTGTCCACAGAGTGGTCTCTATGATTTAGTGAATAGCCAGAAATCACTCGGTGCTAAATCAGGCGAATACGTAGGTTGCGGAACGATATGAGCTAAATTTTTGGCGAAATCAGATATCAACGCAACGCCTTTTTCTAAGACAATTGAGCGTTTTCGGAACAAAACGAAATTTGACGCGTCTGAGGCATAACAAATCTTTTAAAATGGTATTTGCCGAACCTATTGAAACAGTATCAGCAAGGTATCTTATTGTTAATTGACAGTTTTCGAGAACAATATCTTTGATTTGATTAACGTGTTTTTATCAGTTTACGTTGATGGTCATCCGGGACGCTCGTCTGCAACACTTTCTCTGTCTACTTTAGTCTTTGTATCACTTGTAAAAATTTATTTTGCGCCATAACCTCATCATCAAAGAACATCTGTAATATCCTCAACGTTTTCGCAGCAGGATATTCATTCCCCCAAACAAAATTTAATGCAAATTCTTTGCTCAACAAAAGCAGACATTATGAAAATCGATAAACTAACTTTCGTATGTTTACAAAGTAGCTCGGCAGCAATTGTATAGTATATTGACTTGAAACTCTTCTTAGATATCAAAGACATAATACCAATTTACAAAAAAATAGTTGTATGCTTTCATAGTACCCGCGAATTTCACATAACTAATGCAACTTATTTTCTAGACACAGTTGTATATCGAGATTCTAAGCTGAAAATTTAATATTCTTGCGACCATCAGTTTGGCCAGGGCGATTGCACAAAATAAGTTTGGAATATCTTTGAAGCGTAATACACTTTGGAACCGAATTTCATAAAATCTTGCGTGAAGTTAATTACACAGGCCGACATTTTTCATAGCCTAAAACTAAACTATATTTTTCCTAAGGTTTTCGGTGCGCCGAATTCGAATCTAACCTCAGAATTGCTCCATTACATTAGGTTTTCGAGATATCCTAACCTAAAAGTGTTAAAAACAATGATTTTTGACATATTTGAGGTTATGTAGCATCGTGAATTTCTTTTTCCAAAGAACTATGTGTAGAACAAGTCTTTTTTTTTCAAATGCAATTGAATTTGCTTAATTACCTTTTCTTTACGCCGAGATATCGATATTTTAAAAATTTCATGTTTGTGATTTTCACTTTACGAGAAAACTCATTGGGGACACGTTTATAACAAAAGATTTCAAAATTTCAAATTGCGATAGCTTGGCGAAAAAACACGATATTTTAGAAATTTTAATGGCACTTGAAAGAGGAATACTTGTACTTTAAGGTTCCATACATAGTCTTTTGAAAAAAAAAAAAAAAAAAAATAGTTCACGATGCTTCATAACCTCAAATAAGCCAAAAAAATAGTGTTTTTTTTTTAGGTTAGGATATCTTGAAATCCCGATGTGATGGAGCAATTCTGACATCAGATTCGAATTTAGCGTACTTCCGGAAACATTTAGTATAGCCTTTATGAGCCAAAACGTTTTTTGCTTGTGAAATTAGCCACTCTGCATTTTATGACGTTTTCAAACAAACGATATTGTGCTCAACTTGTGCTATGTCGTATCGCAAAAAAAAAAAAAATATTTTTAACCTTTTAACACAAGAAACTACAAAAATTTGTATGAAATTGGTCAAGTGTTTATTGGCCATATTGCTATAGCCATATTGCAAATAAAAAAGTTTTCCACCATTTGACAGTTGCGAAGTTGGCGCAGCCATTATTGATTTTCCAAAAAAAAATGTTTTGCTGCTAGTCTCCAACTTGCACATCAAAAAAAAAAATTAAAATGAGATCAGGTTTCACGATTTTTCGCTAATATATTAAATAGCAGACCACCGAATTTAAAACTATATTATATTACCTAAATTAATCGATATTAAAATGTTTTTATTGTTTTTTGGCTTTCCTCAGAAATTTTGTCAGTGAATATAAAGTCTTTTTTCAGATATTATTTTTGACTAGTTTTTCTTTCTTTGACAAAATATACAATGCAAATATCACAAAAATAAATTGTACATATGTTGGCTTAAGCCAGTGAGCGGTAACCCATATGGCCGCGACCAAGCGAAAAGCATAAGCTATCGCTCTCACTTAACGAATCGCGAAAATCAGTTTCATATGAAACGTTGCATGAGCAGGTGCGCGCTGTGCATTTTGTCTGTTGCACTGCGAAAAATATTTAACGTAGAATAGGAAAAAACTTATTCTTTTGCGAAATATTTTTTTGGTCAGCCGCAATATTTTATTTGCATGCGCATTTTAGAGGAAATGCACAAAGAAATAAATTTCTTGTCTTGGAATTTCATTGCAAACAGGATAATTAGAGGGAGACTTTAGTTGTGGAATTTTAACATTCACCTCATCTGGGTGCCTGGGCATAGGAACATTGACGGTAATTGCAAAGCGGATGAACTTGCTAGGTAGGGGACTACTGCACAAATTCCTCAGCACAAGGAAGGTGTTGGCATGCCAATTGCTCTACCTGCAAGTTGCTGCTTAAAGTAGAAATGGTAAAAAATGCTAATAAAAGATGGACTGAAGGGTCAACTTGTAATATAACTAGGCAAATCTAGTATTCGTCAGTTGTCGCAGTCATAATTGGACATTGCCTCATCGGCAGACATGCGGAAAGATTAGGTGTTAGATCCTTTGACTTCTGTAGAAGTTGTGGAGATGTGGAAGAAGAGGAAAATACTAAACATCTACTCTGCTCCTGCTCCGCACTTGCTAGAAAACGCCACAAGACACTTGGTTCGTTTTTATTTGATGATCTGGATGACCTTAGACATGTCAATATAGGTCAGCTATTTAGTTTCATTACGATATGTGGTTGGTTCAACGAGGTATAGTCAGATACCCTGTGGTGTCACAATGGGTCACATTTGGTCGAAGTGAGTCGGTTTCTTCGTAACTGACTGCCACTCCTACCTAACCTAACCTAACCTAGTTGTGGAATTGAAAAAACGCTTTTGTGACCAAATGATTAACGATTACGTTAGCAAGAATAAGATATTAAATACTGAAACAGATTTAATTAATTACTAATAAATTCCTTTTTATACCCTACACAGAGGGTATATTCACTTTGTCATTCCGTTTGTAACGCATAGAAGGGGGCGTGGCAGGTATGGAAAAGTATATATATTCTTGATCAGCGTCACCACCTGAGTCGATATAGCTCTGTCTGTCTGTCTGTCTGTCTGTCTGTCTGTCTGTCTGTCTGTCTGTCTGTCTGTCTGTCTCTGTCTGTCTGTCTGTCTGTCTGTCTGTCTGTCTGTCTGTCTGTCTGTCTGTCTGTCTGTCTGTCTGTCTGTCTGTCTGTCTGTCTGTCTGTCTGTCTGTCTGTCTGTCTGTCTGTCTGTCTGTCTGTCTGTCTGTCTGTCTGTCTGTCTGTCTGTCTGTCTGTCTGTCTGTCTGTCTGTCTGTCTGTCTGTCTGTCTGTCTGTCTGTCTGTCTGTCTGTCTGTCTGTCTGTCTGTCTGTCTGTCTGTCTGTCTGTCTGTCTGTCTGTCTGTCTGTCTGTCTGTCTGTCTGTCTGTCTGTCTGTCTGTCTGTCTGTCTGTCTGTCTGTCTGTCTGTCTGTCTGTCTGTCTGTCTGTCTGTCTGTCTGTCTGTCTGTCTGTCTGTCTGTCTGTCTGTCTGTCTGTCTGTCTGTCTGTGTGTCTGTCTGTTGAAATCAGGTTTACGAGCAAACTAAGAAAGCTAACTCAATGAAATTTGGCACACAGGTCAAACCTTCTTGCAAGCTGCTAGCATATAAAAATTGGTGAAATCGGTTAAAGGCCACGCCTTCTGCCCATACTCTATGTAAATATACCCAAGTCCATTTTGAAAAAAAGATGCTGCGATTTTGATGAAATTTGGTGATTTGGTGAAGATGAGAACAAAATTAAGATAAGGCTAGGTTTGAAGTTTGCAAAGGCTCTTAAAGAGGCGTGGCACAGCGCTAAATTTTAAGTTTTATGACACTTCGTAAACTCTGCAAGATATTGTGATGAAATTTGGTACACGGATACAGATCTTGTGAGTTTTGAATTGCGCATAAAGTGGGCGGAATTGTAAAAGTGGGCGTGGCACTTTTTAGCAATTGAAAATTTCGATTTCAATAACTCCAAATTGGCACATACGATTTTCATATAAATTTTAGGGATGATACCACTGAAAGTAGTCATCAATACAAAATAATTCAATATTCTGGGAAATTTTTTTTGAAGGGCGTGGCACAGCTTACAATATTTATAAACGTTATAAAAAGAGAACTAACAACGCGATCGCTTTGAAATTTAATATGGTGTCTTCTTGCAAAATTTTGGTGCAATGGTGCCGGTGGGTGTGGCACCTCTTATATAAGCAAAATACGTTAAATGCTATAGATAGTGTGCTATGAGAGTAATCTTCATAAAATTTTGTGTAGAGGTGCCGGTTACTATAAGCTTTGAAATTCAATGAAACTTGATAAGATTGAAGCAGTGGGCGTGGCACCTCCCTCATTCACATAAAGTTGTAAGTGCTATTTTAAGTGAACTATTGGTGCAATTGATCTGAAATTTGATGTAAGTGGTTTACATATGAATCAAAAGTTTTTGAAATAGCAACAGTGGGCGTGGCACCTCCCATACAATTTAAATACCTTAAGTGGCATAACTATCGAAATATATGAGCAATCATACTGAAATTTGGTGTAAGAGGTTTGTTTATGGAAATATATTTGTGGATCAAAATCTGACTGGATTGTACCAGTGGGTGTGTTACCGCCCTAAATGTTAGGAATAATTACAGCACATATCGCAAACTATACAAGCTATTGTGCTAAAATTTGGTTTGTGCATGTCAATCACGAATGTCATTTATTGAAACAAAAGTGGGCGGAATTGGAGAAGTGGGCGTGACATATTTCGTGTTTTTCATTTCTTTTCTATTTTTTTTAACATTTCCCAATTCTTTTGACATTTTCAGTATTTTAAAACACTTTTGAACCTTTTTACATTATTTTCGACTTATTCAACCTCTTCAACATTTTTTTATCATTTATTTAAAAAGTACTTTCAATGCAGTGTAGGGTATGTGAGTTTCGGCCTGGCCGAAGATAACACCTTTACTAGTTTTAATTATCTTTTTCACTTTTCGTGTGTACGAAAAACCAATTTTCATTGATATCTTTTTAGTACATATTTTTGATATTTTATTTAATTTTTTAAAGTAAGATTTTAATTTGTTTTATTTATTAGGTGCGCAACTAAGTTCTCGCTGTTTGTCAAAAGATGGCGCTAGCGGTAAGAGCTGGTCGATTTGGTTCATATCGAAATGTTATGAATCTAGCCTAAGCATATGGTAAGCAAACCGATTTGACACTTTTAAGATTTTGTGTTTTCATAGTCTGTTTGTGGTTGCTCGAAAATGACTGATTTTGTGCCAAATAATCGTCATTTGCGGTAGGTGTTGATTTTCTTCTTTCAATCGAAGAAAACGGCGGCTGACGCGCATCGAGACCCCCAAAAAGTTTACTGAGATGATGTTCTGAGCGAAACAACGTGCCGAGATTGGTTTCATCGCTTTAAAGACCATGATTTCGACATCGACGATCGATCACGTGAAGGAAGTCCAAAAACCTACAATTTGGTGGGACCAGGTCGGTGTAATCTATTATGAACTTCTGAAACCGAATAAAACCATCACTGGGAAACGCTACCGAACTCAACTGATGCGATTGAACAGAGCACTGCGTGAAAAAACGGCCCCAATACGAACAGAGGCACGATAAAGTAATCCTATTGCATGACAACGCTAGGCCTCACGTTGCTAAACCAATGAAAACATGCTTGGAAACTCTCAAATGGGAAGTCCTATCCCACCCGCCGTATTCCACAGATATTGCTCCGTCCGACTACTAGTTGTTCCGTTCAATGGCACATGGTCTGGCTGATCAGCAGTTCAACTCCTATGAAGAACTCAAAAAATGGCTTGATTCGTGGATAGCCTCAAGAGATGAACACTTCTACCGTGATGGCATGCGAGCTCTACCAGAAAAATGGGGAATAGTGATATCTAGCAATGGACAATACTTTGATTAATTCATCTGTAACTATTTCTTGACAATAAAGTTGCATTTTCTAACATAAGACAGCGAGAACTTATTTGCACACCTAATACCAGTAGCGACAGAGGTCGAAATTCGACCGTTAACAATTATTTTTAATCTTTGAAGAATTTTGCCAAGCTAATAATAACAAAACGCTTTTGTACATTGACTACGATCTAATCACTTATCACCGCATCTTATCCACCTCACCTTACCTCGGCACACCGTTGGGATTACAGTGTGACCTCGGTCTACGCAACCCTCGATAAGTGCAACTTCTAAATTTTTGCAACCAGTGGATTTCTTTCATTACAGACTCAATAAGTGCAACTCTTCAAACAAATTTTACCTCGCATATTGCAACGTATCCCATTTGAATATTTTCTATAGCATTTTTACTGGGAAATCGATTAATGTCGAGAGTTTTTGAATACCCCAAGATGTATAAAAGCTTATACAAAGCAAATAAATGATGAACTGTAATTGATGAACTGACGTTATTTTATATTAAATGTTACTCCATCATTGCAACTGCAGCGTCTAAATTTTTATTAGTTGCGTTAACCGAGGCCGCACTGTATTATTATGATTCTTTTTCAGTTTTAATTTATTTAAAAAATTTAATATTACAAAAATTTTAGTGGATATTCAATATAATGAAATCTACTTTGAGTCTTCTAAAACAATGGAAATTATTTTCATTCTTAATTATAGGTGGAAGTGAGTTGTATAGTTTTAATGCGTCATACATATGTAATTGCATTCAGAGTGCTGTTCTTATTGATTCTTCCTAATCTGAAGTCATATGATCTTCTCAAATGATAATAATATTGGATGTCTCTGACATTCCATGAATTACATTCAATGCACATTTTAATGTAAAACTAGTAAAGGTGTTATCTACGGCCAGATCGAAACTCACATACCCTACACTGTATTGAAAGTACTTTTTAAATAAATCTTAATAAAATCTTGAAGAGATTGATTAAGTCGAAAATAATGTAAAAAGTTTCAAAAATGTGGAAAAGTGTTGGGAAAAAACTGAAGATTTTGAAAAAATATGAAAAACACTGAAGAAAGTTCAAAGAAATTGAATAAGTCGAAAGCTATCAAAAATGCGGAAAAATTGATGAAAAAGTCGAAAGAATAAAGAAAATGTCGAATGAAATTGAAAGGGAAATGGTAAAAGATTGAAAATGTCAAAAGAATATAGGAAATCTTGAAAAAAATAGAGTAGAAATGAATAACAAGAAATATGACACGCCCACTTCTCCAATTCCGCCCACTTTTGATACAATAAACAAACCAAATTTTAGCATAATAGTTTGTATAGGTTAATGGAGCAGAAAGCGCAGCTTTAATTAAGACACAATTTTATTACAGCGCCCTGATCAGATATAGTTCCGCACCTGCATAATGTTTTAACCTTCAAGTTCTTGCAAGGCAATAACATAATTGCAAGAATCCTGCTATTTTGGTGTCGTGTGCAAATCTTTAACGGAGAGCTACAGCCGCTTTCATTTAAGCTAATGCTAAGCCTAACTTTGCTATTAAAAACAACAACAACAACATCTAAATTCACTGTCCCTTTGCATAGTTACATGATAAACGCATGATACTAACGCACAACATTAAAGAAAATTCATTGCAAGTAGTCAGTAAGAAGTAGTCAGCAAATAAAGCGAGTTGTCTCGCAATTAACCAAAAATATAAAGCTGTTTCTTTTGCTGGCGCCCAACTCAAAGGCCTTCTCTTAGAAGTAGAACCCTATCGGAGCATCTCATAGGGTATATTTGGATAATTTAAATTAATTAAATAATTGTAAGTAATTATTCAAAATAAAAAAGTGGATATACCAAGCAAGTTTTAAGAAAGTGAAACTTCATAGCGAGTCTAACTTAAGATTTAAAAATAAGTAAAAAATTGTTCCTGTTTTGGAAATATTACAAAAAAAAAAAACATATATTTTTCAGAATTCACCACTTCTTTTTTGTGTAATTAAATAAATTTGTTATAATTTCTTATCATTTAACAGAAGAATTAATCAACCAAATATTTAAATATATAAGACTACTCGAACATTACATTGAAATTAAAATCATAAAAAAAAGCAATTTCTTTTGTTTTTGTAGATTTTTAAGTTATTGTGAAAATATAAAATTTTTTGAGTTGCCTTAGTGCATTAGATTTTACAAAAAATAGTTTTCCAAAGAACTTTTTCAAAACTCTATTAAATTTGTAGTAAAACCTACAACTTTGTTAAGAATGAGCTTTAGTAGAGAACAAGTGTTAGACATAGTGAATTCATCAAGGGCGGTACTTTTAGAACAAATAAATTCTCTCACTCTAGCCCTTAATCGGTTAGAGCCTCCTAGTGTGCAAGCCTATTTGCCCGTCTCTATTAATTCCATGATTGAACATGATGCTGTAAGCTGAGATCTAATTAAAGCGTTGCCAGAATTTAGAGCTGACCGCTGTCGACGACTGCTGACAATTAGTTTTCTAATAAGTTAATAACTAGCTCGCTCATTTACTAAAGATCAGCGACTTTTCAAAACTGAAATTAATTGTGAGTGAACGCAATTTTTTGTGGTTAAGCTTAAAAAAAAAACAATTTTCAAATTGAACCTGATTGCACTTGAGAAAGTTTTCATATTACCGTACAAATTGAGATTAATCCAAGAGGCACCTGTACTTTAGAAAAGTGACGTGTATGAATGGAGTTTTCTGGAAAGATGGTGCTATATTAACCACAATTAACAAGCAAAGGTTTACTTACACAGACCTTTCTATATGCAAGATAGTCAAGGTCACGCTTAGCAATCCGAGATATTATTTTAGGATTTTCCTCGTTTTTTCAAGCAAAAAAAAAACTTTTATTTCGACTTTTGAAAATAAAAGCCAAAAAGTAAGTTTTTCCATGTAACTTTTAAAAATATTATACAAATCAAAAAAAAACTTTTATCAATACAAGTTTAAAGTTTATAAAAACATTTATTAATAAAATTTTTTTGAATTTTTTGTCGACTTTTTGAAATATAACTTAAAAAAACTTTTGTTTTCTAATGAAAAAGTTTTAAGGAAACTTTTTGCGTTTTTTATACCCTACACAGAGGGTATATTAACTTTGTCATTCCGTTTGTAACGCATACAAGGGGGCGTGGCAGGTATGGAAAAGTATATATATTCTTGATCAGCGTCACCACCTGAGTCGATATAGCTGTGTCTGTCTGTCTGTCTGTCTGTCTGTCTGTCTGTCTCTCTGTCTGTCTGTCTGTCTGTCTCTCTGTCTGTCTGTCTGTCTGTCTGTTGAAATCAAGTTTACGGGAAAACTAAGCAAGCTTATTCAATGAAATTTGGCACACAATTTACACTTTCTTGCAAGCTGCTAGCATATAAAAATGGGCGAAATCGGTTAACGGCCACGCCTTCCGCCCATACTCTATGTAAATATACCCAAGTCCATTTTGAAAAAAAGTTGCGATTTTGATGAAACTTGGTGATTTGTTGAAGATGAGAACAAAATTAAGATTAGGCTAGGTTTGAAGTTTGCAAAGACTCTTAAAGGGGCGTGGCACAGCTCTAAATTTTAACTTTTATAACGCCATAGCTCGTAAACCGTGCTAGATATTGTGATGAAATTTAGTACACGAATACAGATCTTATAAATCTTGAATTGCGCATAAAGTGGGCGTAATTGTAAAAGTGGGCGTGGCACTTTTTAGCAATTGAAAATTTGGATTTCGTATAACTCCAAATTGGCACATACGATTTTCATTAAAATTTTAGGGATGATACCACTGAAAGTAGTCATCAATACAAGTTTATTCAATATTCTGGAAAATTTTGTTGAAGGGCGTGGCACAGCCTGCAATATTTATAAACGTTATAAAAAGAGAACTAACAAAGCAATCGCTATGAAATTTAAAATGGCAGATATACTCGCTAAAAGGTTTCTTCTTGCAAAATTTTGGTACAATGGTGCCGGTGGGTGTGGCACCTCCTATAAGTTTAATGATATCGATAGTGTGCTATGAGAGTAATCTTTATAAAATTTTGTGTAGAGGTGCCGGTTACTATACGCTTTTAAATTCAATGAATCTTGACAAGATTGCATCAGTGGGCGTGTCACCTCCCTCATTAGCATAAAGTTGTAAGTGCTATTTTAAGTGAACTATTGGTGCAATTGATCTGAAATTCGATGTAAGGGGTTTACTGGGTATTAGGTACATATGAATCAAAAGCTGGCGAAATAGCAACGGTGGGCGTGGCACCTCCCATACAATTAAAATACCTTAAGTGGCATAACTATCGAAATAAATGAGCAATCATACTGAAATTTGGTGTAAGAGGTTTGTTTTTGGAAGGCTATTTGTGGATCAAAATCTGAGTCGATTGTACCAGTGGGTGTGTCACCGCCCTAAATTTTAAGAATAATTACGGCACATATCGCAAACTATACAAGCTATTGTGCTAAAATTTGGTTTGTGCATGTCAATCACGAATGTCATTTATTGAAACAAAAGTGGGCGGAATTGGAGAAGTGGGCGTGACATATTTCGTGTTTTTCATTTCTATTCTATTTTTTTTAACATTTCCCATATTCTTTTGACATTTTCAGTTTTTTCCAACACTTTTCAACATTTTTGAACCTGTTTACATTATTTTCGACTTATTTAACCTCTTCAACATTTTTTTAACATTTATTTAAAAAGTACTTTCAATGCAGTGTAGGGTATGTGAGTTTCGGCCTGGCCGAAGATAACACCTTTACTAGTTAAACTTTTACTTAAAAAAAACTTTCTTGAAAGCATAAAATACGCTGTGACTTGGAATTTAATAGTGTTTTGATTTTCTATTTTTGAACTATCAGATAATATTTTTTAACTTATATTTAAACTACAATTTGCGCTCTTCCATATGACATGCACATTTTTTTCATATTCTATTTAGTTTCAAAGTTATGGAGCACTGAAATTAAAATTATGCAATCTATACAATAAGCTGTGAGCCACTTACTCAGAATAGCCCCAAAAATAAAATGGCTAAGGTCATCGTGTATCAATTTCCGAATAGTTATGGATTATTTTAATTTATTATAAATTAATTTAAAAAAAAAACACAAAATGTTTTTTTTATTTCCAAGCAAAACAAAAATGATCCCATACGAGTTTTGTCCACTGTTATGACTGCTCAAAGTTCCAAAATTATTTTGGGGATTATGACCACTTTCCAGGTGGACATAGGATCATAAATTTTTGTGACATTCTGTTCATTGGTGCTATGATTGGGTTTCTTTCAGTCTGAATTTTTCACAATTTTACGTTTGTTAGCTCGTAAAATCTTGAATTTCGTGCAGAGACCGTAAATAATCGTTATATTCAATAATTGATGGAAAAGACGAAATGTGAATTTAAATTTAAATTAACACAATTTAATAAGTTTCTGTTAACAAAATGACATCATTTTAAATTTCATTATATTTATTGTTCACTAGCTGATCCGGCGAACTTCGTATAGTACCGCCCAGCATTCAATGAATGTCGTGTTAACTCTTAACTAAACCACTTTTTATATAGTGTCCCATTCATCTGCATCCAGTGGTTTATAAGATACCTCAGTGTATAAAGCTCAATTACAAATACAGAACATCTGCAGTTAAGCACGGAGGTCAGAACGTGATGGCCTGGAGTTGTTTCTGGATGGATAAAGTTGGGCCCATTAAGCGCATTGAAGGCATTAATATTTTAAGCATTATTATTATGTCCTTTACTGAGTGGAACATGCCACTTCCTTGGACAATGCAACATGACAATGATCGCAATCATAGTTTAAAGCTTGTGAAATCGTAGCTTGTGGAATTTCATACGAAAACGAATCCGAAACGAAATCCGGAACGGATGCGAATTCGACGTCCGTTTCGGATTCGTTACGGATACGAAAAAGTTGAATCCGTTTTTTTTTTTCGTTTTATTTGAAAAAACGGATTCGTAACGAACACGTTTTATTTACGAAAAACGAATCCGAAACGAACGTCCGTTTCGGATCCGTTACGGATACGAAAAAGCGGATTCCGTTTTTTGAGCGGAATTTCATACGAAAAGAATCCGGAACGGATCCGAATTTGACGTCCATTTCGGATCCGTTACGGATACGAAAAAGCGGATTCCGTTTTTTTCCGTTACGAAAAAGAATCCAAAACGGATCCGAAACGGAATCCGGAACGGATCCGAATTTGACGTCCGTTTCGGATCCGTTACGGATAAGAAAAAGCGGATTTCGTTTTTTGAGCGGAGTTTCATACGAAAAAGAGTCCGAAACGGATCCAAATTCGACGTCTGTTTCGGATCCTTTACGTTTTTTGAGCGGAATTTCCTACGAAAAAGAGTCCTAAACAGAATCCGAAACGGATCCGAATTTGACGTCCGTTTCGGATTCGTTACGGATACGAAAAAGCGGATTCCGTTTTTCGAGCGGAATTTCATACGAAAAAGAATCCAAAACAGATCCGAATTTGACGTCCGTTTCGGATCCGTTACGGATACGAAAAAGTCCGTTTCGGATCCGTTACGGATACGAAAAAGCGGATTCCGTTTTTTGAGCGGAATTTCATACGAAAAGAATCCGGAACGGATCCGAATTTGACGTCCATTTCGGATCCATTACGGATACGAAAAAGCGGATTCCGCTTTTTGAGCGGAATTTCATATGAAAAAGAATCCGAAACGGATCCGAAACAGAATCCGGAACGGATCCGAATTTGACGTCCGTTTCGGATCCGTTACGGATACGAAAAAGCGGATCTGTTTTTTGAGCGTAATTTCATACGAAAAAGAATCCAAAACGGATCCGAAACGGAGTCCGGAACGGATCCGAATTTGACGTCCATTTCGGATCCATTACGGATACGAAAAAGCGGATTCCGCTTATTGAGCGGAATTTCATATGAAAAAGAATCCGAAACGGATCCGAAACAGAATCCGGAACGGATCCGTATATAAGGTACGTTTCGGATCCGCAACCGTTTTTGTGCACATTGGAAGGCTGCATTCATGAACGAGTGGCTACAGCCTTTTTTCCATCGTTCATACGTGAACGCGGCGATGTTAGCCTTTGTTCATAAATGAACGTGAACGATGTGAGCTGATGCAATAATCGTTCGTACTTGTGCGCTATGATAAGCGGTCATGTATGTATGTAGTACGTACAGTATGATTCATTATCGTGTATCGTATTTAGCTTGAAATTTTAGGCACTATATTAAAGGCCTATTACCTGTGTAACCAGGTAGTTTTTTGAATAAACAAGGCACATTTGAGGCATTTAAAATGCATACTTAAGTTTTTAGATACAATAAATTTTTATATAGGTGATTTTAAGACCCTTGAGAGTTACAAAAACGACTAATAAAATAAATGCAAATTTTAGGTGAATTTTAAACCGTTGGCATTCATCACTTTTAATATACTGTTTGTGAATTAATCTGTAACACCTTTTAATATTAGCCGGCGACTCTTTTATGAAGAAAGCATAACATAACTTGTGGTTGAATAAACTTGCATCGTTTATTAGATTTCTCTTATTTGTTTTTTTTTTTATTTTAAGATACCTATGTTGCCCATTAGAGAGAGACATGTCCTTAAAGTATTAAGTAGTAAATTTGAAAATTCATTTATTTCAGATGAAAACTGTATCCGCCAGAATGTACACACACAGCTACAAACTATACATCTGATGATGATGATAGGTGGCAGCTAATATCTTCCATATTTTTCAATGATATATTTAAAAATATTACAATATATGAATCTATCTATTTATAGTATAAAAATGAAATGATTTTTCATGCGAGTCCACATAACTCACGAACGGCATGCCGGTCTTGTTTAATTTTTTTTTTTTGTTCGTTATTTTCTGTAGAAGGTTTTTTGTACAAAAAAATTTTGGAAAAATTCGAAAGAAAAATCGGAAGTTCGCGTAAAACCGATATATCGCGATATAGTGTTAAGTATGAAGAATGCAACTCGCGATTGAATTGATTTAAATGGCAGGAACAGGGTGGGCAGAACAACGTCTGTCGGGTTTGCTAGTTTCAAATATAAATAATGTTCTAAATTTATAAAAATGTTATATATTATGCTATTTTGCATGAAAACAAATTCAAATTTCAATACCGCGACTGAGATGATCATGCAACTTTCTATTAAAATCACTATATCACTTAATTTTGAGCTTAATGATGGCCTTCGAAATGGGTTATACCCAACTTTTAGCCCAATTTACTAAAGCCCGTAAGTCGATAACTAGACTTCGCACAGCATAAAAGTTTTGTACGCTAGTTAGCGACTTGTAGAGGTGTAGCTTACCCAACTAAAAAAAAAATACACTTTTTATTTTGTTGTGCGATTTACGTGGTAATACAAATTATATTTTTAGTATGAATCATATATTTCCCATTTTTATTTTATAAGCTGATAATATAATGCTGATACTTAGGAATGGTGACAGTAAAATAGTGTAACTTTTCTGAGAATTGTTATTACCGTACTGTTATATGTAAAAATGAATCAGTTCGTACGAAGCAATTAATTGTCCATAAGGTTGCACGCTACAACTGTTGTTGTACGATATATAAACTATGCTATGTACATTAGGGTGATTCAAATTTTTTTTTTTTTTTGTTGCGAAAAAATTAAAAAACTAAATTTTATTAAAAAGTTGTGTGAATGAAGTGCCGATGAATGAATGCTCTTGGATTACTGAGAGTTGTTTATCGAAGTAATTTCGGATCCATGTGTAGAATCGATGTGTAGAAAAATATAATGTCGAATCCTGAATACAACGAAACTTTTAAAGTGCATTACACCGTAAAATATTTTATTGAAAAAATAAATACCGAAAAAATTAAAAATGTCGAAAAACTCGAAAAATCTCACAAGGCGGCCTTCGGCCACGACTCAGGGATCTGAGGCTTTGTGGCAGCCCTCGGACGCGGTTCACTGTAGTATGTCCAACGGGATACGTACGTTATGTAGAAAAATATAATGTCGAAACCTGAATACAACGAAACTTTTAAAGCGCCTTACGCCGTAAAATATTTTATTGAAAAAATAAATACCGAAAAAATTAAAAATGTCGAAAAACTCGAAAAAATTCACAAATTTTTTGTATTGGACACACTACAGTGAAACGCGGCCGAAGGCCTCCGCGAAGCCGGTGTTGGACATATTGGGGTATGTAATACCCATCGAAGGCCGCCCACTTACCCTATCTTTTTTATAGAAGTACTGGTTCTTATTTCAACATTTCAATTTCCGACACTTAAATTTTTGATATTTAAATTTTCGACATTTTTTTTGTTTCAAGTGTGGAAGATTTTTCGAGATTTTCGTTATTTATTTTTTAAAAAAAATTTTTCGGCGTAATGCACTTTAAAAATTTGGATGTATTCAGCTTTCTACATTTTATTTTTCTACATATCGTACGGATCCCACAAAAAATATCGGGATCGCCACTGCCGCAAAGCCAGTGTTGGGCATATTGGAGGATGTAATCTCTGAGCAGCGGCCGAAGCCACCCGCTTACCCTAACTTTTATGTAGAATTTCTGTTGTTGGCGAAGCCACATCAATTTTTACATTATTTTAACATTTGCAGTTTCGACATTTAAGTTTTCGATACTTTAATTTTCGACATATTTTGCTTCGGTCAATTTTTTTTTTCATTTTTTCTTTTTTTTGGTAATTAGCGAATCGAGATTCAAAATTGAGACATATCGTACCACACCCCATTTAGTACATTATTTTACCATTTCAATTTTCGATAACTAGTTAAATTTTTGATATTTCAATTTTTGAAATTTTTTTGATTCTGTCAATTTTTTCGTCCTTTTTTCTCGGTATTTTGCAAACCAAGATTTTAAATTGCGACATATCATACCAAACCCAAGTAATTTTCGCGTCAGAATTTTGAAATATTTGTGTTCAAGTCAAAAAAAATGATTTTTGTGTGTACTTTCGAGGTTATGTATAAGATGCAAACAAAACTATTCAATTGTTAATTTGTTTCCTTTCAAAGTTACAGCCATTATAAGGTGATATTAATCTGAAATCGTTTGGCCAATATTTTTGGGTCGTAGGGCATCAAATTCATGTTACTTTGAAATTGCTATAACTTTATGAGAAAATGTCGGAAATGATCATTTAAAAACGCATTGCTGAACAAATATTTTTGAATTCTATACACAACGTCGAAAGTTGGCGTAAAACTATTTTTAAGTACTTAATCTCAATATCCTGACGTGGTGGGTCAATTCTGAGGTCAGACTCGGATTCAGCGCAAAACATTACTTTGGAAAATAAACCTCAGCCGTCAAACAACATTTATCACCTCTTTTTATTCACATACTTTTCAATAATATATAGATTTTCCATACAATTTACATGTAAGACTAACGGAGCCACCTTTTAAAATTGAGCTACAGAGCTGCGAAAATTTTCTTCAGATCATAAGCTTAATAATACACCAATGTACATATTCACCACGGTGGGCTTTAACCAAGTTTTATTAGAAGTTCGAGTTATAGCAAAAACTTTAGTTGGTGATTATTTGGAATGTAATTTAGAGTCCATATATGTCAAAACAAAAGAAAGACTTAAAGCTCTTTTTCTAATTTTCAAATTTATTGTTTTTTAATGACATAGCATTGTGCAACATACGCATGAAATTTACAAAACATCCGATTTTGTTGAAATTTTGACACACCAAAATACTTTAATAGTTTTTTGTCCGTTTTAAAAGTTTTGGTTCAAAAAGCCCACAAATCCAAATTTAAAGTTATGGATATCAATTTTTTTTTATTATGCCATTTAATATACATAAAGAAAAATTTAAGCTTCTAGACGACCTTAGTACCTTTTTCTGCGAGCCGATTAAAATGAATCTTAGTAAAATATGATAACTTTGAAATCGAGGTTTTATTCATAATGCATAGGACAGATTTTATTTTGTTTGCCTTTATATGCCCTTTTAAATGAGATATAACGCAGTGAAAACGGTTGACCAAGCTCAGAGATATTTGACTCAGGAACCCGCTTAACTTGAGAGGTTCAAGGTTCTTTTACATGTCAAAATTTGAACAAAATTATATGTTTTTAAATTTCATACGCATGTTATCCATATGCAAATCAATTAGATTTTACTAATGATAGAATTATTTTAAAAAAACAACTTCGGGATATTATTAAAAATAATAAATTAAAAAAGGAGCATCTGTATCGCTAGATTTTTGTAATCTGTAAGGGTTTTGACCCGGAATTAAATAAATAAATAAATAATATTACAAAAAAAACAGTATATATGAAAATAAAAAATAAAGCTCAGGGAATTTTTTTCCTTTTGACGTATATCGACTATAAATACCATTCCAAATAATTCTCCATCCAAGTTTTTACTGCAACTTAACTTGTCGCTTAAACTTTGTTTAAGTCCACCGTGTATTAGGTTATTCATTTTGAAAATATTGTAGATGTCTTCATTTTTTCCCTACCGTCACTTCCAAAGGAACGGGTGTGACAATTTAAGGCTTATTTCTATTCTTATCTTTTCAGACAAGTGTTAGAATGCAATTTCGTCTCTTGCAACAAGTACCATGGCATCTATCAATATTTTGTAAAAACAAAAATTTGCCAACAATATGTAATTAATTCAGAAAATTGTTTTAAGGTGTGTGACGGGTGTGACGTTAAAAAAAATCTATTTTCAATATTTTGAGCTTGAGTTCAAACTGCCTAAAATTTTGCAAGAATGAATGATAAATTGATATCGTTTCAGAAATACTTCATATGTTATTTATTAGAACCTTGAGTAACTTTTAACTAAACTTTTAAATAATAGATACAAAGTAACTAGCAAAATGTATCAGGCGTGGCATCCAAATGTAACGGGTGTGACATTGTAATAATCTTACAGTAATATATAAAATATGCTTTTATTGAAAAAAAAAAAACAAACAAAAATAGTACACTCAATATGTGATGAAGATTTTTTTATCTGTTACTATTTCTAAAGCCGCATAGCTACATGAAATGCATCGAATGATTAACTAAATTTTTTATATGGCTACAGTTAAGCTGGAAGTGTCGCTATGTCGCATGGGGCTTAAAAATAATTGCCAAAAAATTTGACCATCCTAGCTGTAAAAAGCACGGACAGAGTTTCTGTTCGATTTCGTTAAAGCTTTACGAAAAAAAAAAATTTGCCTTGGCTGCCAGGATGTGGCATTTTAGTTGTATGGGAGTTGCCGTGCTCTTTCGTCAAACCACACCCACATATTTCGTGTGGCTGGAAATGCAAACAATATATATTTGAAGATTTTTTTTTCCTTACGTTCCTATGCAACTAAAATACCATATTTTTCTACGTTTTAGTAAGTCGGCTTTTTCGTAAAATTTTCACGAAATCCGATACAAATTCTTTTCGCATCGTATACAGGTTTAAGCTAGGAAGCTAATTTTTTTGTGACAATTATTCGTAAGTCCCATGCAAAAAATAGGCAGAATACCATGTACACTATCTAGAAAATAAACACACTAATACATACGTATTGTATATTAGGGCAGTTCAAATAAATCGTATATTTTTATAGGTTTTACCACTTGAAAAATAGCTTATGCTAAAAAATATTGCAAAAAACTTAGCTTATTTGCTTTACTTTTACATACTATGTACATATATGGCTTAAGAGAGATTGCTTTAATATTGATCTGACGTGAAAGAGCAAAGAACACCGGTTTCAGATTAAGCGACCCAAACACCAACACAATTTAATCCGAATAAAGAAAATATTTTGTTCGTAAATTCAAAAAAATTAATTTGGTCTCCAAAATCAAATTTTTTATAGATTCCGGGTCTTTGAGTTCGGTAGTCTATTACTATTTTTTGAAAACTTTTGTTATACACAATTTTTTAGATATTGAATTCAGCAAGTGAGACTATATATTGTGAATATTAGATGTTCTGAATAAAATAAGCTTTTAGAGGATAAGGCGAAAGAATAATGATTGAGTTTTTTGAACCCGCCTAATGCACATATATATGTAAAAAGAGAGATAAAATACTATTTATCACACTATATAGACAGGGTCAACTGTTGTCTTTTTTTTGTCTGAAATTTTGTGTATGATGGTGTAATCGACAGATAGTATGTATATATATATACACAGAGATAGCGATTTAATTGTATTGTCAGGATTTAGTAGTAGTTCGAAAATCGTAAACAGAAATAAATACTTCATTTTAGATATACGACAATTTAAAAAACATTATTAAATCAATTATATGTGCATACATATGCATATTTAGTCTTGAAGCGAATATTTCTTTGTCGCAAACATTCAATCATTGATAATTTATATACTGGGTGAATGATGTATTTGTCTCAAACACGCCCTAGATATATAATAACTTTGTTATGTACTCGGCTTGTAAGTAGTCTGTAGAGAAATTGGATATCACATGAATGATGTATTACATACATCAAAATTAACTTAAAATTGCCATGATTACTGCACTTAACCTTTACGAAAACGTGTGCATGCCGATACGAGTTTCATGGTATACAAATGTTCTGGATTTGGTTATTTAAAAGTAGGGGCATTTGTTTGTAAACGTTGTGAAGAAAAAACGGCTTGCAGATACGATCACGTTTTCATTCGATCAGGCTGAATTTAGATTTTGTTCAAGGTCTTCGTTTTGTATCTTGGCCACTTGGTAATTCTTATTTAAGTCACAGCTAAGATCAAAACGGACAATGCAGAAACGGCACTAAACACAATGATTCTTTCAGTTGACCACTAGGGTAAGCTACAAAAATTTTGAGAACTCACCTTAAGGCTGTTAAAGCTTTAAACATATTATTTTTGTATCGCATCACCCTGTAAAAACCGCCCAAAATCGATTTTTCAACATTAATTTGGCTGTTGTACGATAGGTACCGACGAGCCCAATATTATAGCTGGATGCTTTCCGTAAGACGATTGATCTTAACAAAAAACTGTGATTACAAACGAATAGTATAACAAATTTTTGTCTTGTTGCAACACTTTCGAAGTAAATTCTCAGAAGAGAGATGATGTTTCAAACATTTTTTTTTTCGCATGTAGATACCAAGCAATGCAAAGTTTCCTAACTAAAGTAGGGCATTAAATCAGAATGAAAACTGAAATTTGCGCTGTTGCTGTCATCGGCATAATCAAAGTCACATGTGCTGTAACGCATAAAATTGTGCTGAAATTTCCAAAACGAATGCTGATACCTTTTTATAACTCAATTAAATTAAGCAAATGGAAAAATCAATGAATACTTTTTGTTTGTGACTCTTTGCAATGAACCATGCCGTAAGATTAACGCTGCCGGCATGAGCTCATTAATATCCACAAGAATATGGATGACAGGCACAACTTAAGATTACATACCCACAAGATGCATTAAGGTACATGCGCTAATATATTTTCCATTGTCCGTCCGTGTGTCTGGCTGGCTGTCAGATAAATATTGGCATAGGTACAAACTGCTATACAAATCTAAACTTACTACGAAATGCCTAAAAATCGAAAATTTATATAGAACCCACCTCTATAGATATTATTTAAGAACATTTAGCTCATGTGAATGATTTAAATTAGTTAATTAATGAAGTTAATTAATTAACGCTGTCACTCATTTGCTGTGGCACATAAATTTTTCATGTGATTTTTGCTTGAGATACACAATTTTACACAACGTCGTCTATTTCATATGATTTTGAAATATTTTCAAAAGCCAATATCTAGAAATTGGAAGTATCCCGTGAATGTATACCACCGATAAGCGTTATCACTTGCCGAATACTTAATTCGTCGTTTTTCGCACTTTCAATTTACGGCTGCCGTACGTTAAGATTATCAATTAAGATAATTAATTGACTTATTGTATTAATCATATTTAGCACAACAGCAAAATATAAATTACTCACTCACAAATTAAAGGAAAACAAAAGCGCGCAAATTTCAACATGCGTTTAGTGACACGATATGAAGCAGTGCAACCAGAAGCTGTTAGAGACTGGAAACTCTTCTTCTTCCACACACGCATTGATTGTCAAAAAATCGTGAGAAAGCGAGTTGCCGTATATTGAAAAATCCATAAATTAGGAATTACTCCTGATTTACTGGTGTTTATTGTTAATATACAGGTATTTTTTTCAGTTTATTTTCATGTTTTATTCGCTTTGGTTTAAACTAAAAATGTATGAGACGCATCAAGCGTTGAACAGAATTGGAATGGGGCCGGCAAATCGGCAAGGAATACTCATTGTCATAATATAAAACCCGTCGGAAAATCGTTGGAGTAAACAAAAATGCGGCGAATAACGAACGTCAATAAATTCTATTGCCATTTTGTTGTTGCAAACGTAAACAAAAACTTGTAAAGGTGTTATCTTCGGCCAGGCCGAAACTCACATACCCTACACTACATTAAAAGTACTTTTTAAATAAATGTTAAAAAAATGTTGAGGAGGTTGAATAAGTCGAATATAATGTAAAAAAGGTTGGAAAGTGTTGGAAAAACTGAATATGGGAACTGTTGAAAAAAAATAGAATAGAAATGAAAAACACGAAATATGTCACGCCCACTCCTAAAATTCCGCCCACTTTTGTTTCAATAAATTATATTCGTGATTGACATGCACAAATCAAATTTTAGCACAATAGCTTGTATAGTTTGCAATATGTGCCGTAATTATTCCTAAAATTTAGGGCGTTGACAGACCCACTGGTGCAATCCACTCCGATTTTGTTCCAGAAATAGCTTTTTATAAAAAAAAACTTCTTACACCAAATTTCACTATGATTGCTCATATATTTCGATAACTATGCCACTTAAGGTATTTTAATTGTATGGGAGGTGCCACTCCCACTGTTGCTATTTCGCCAGCTTTAGATGCATATATACCTATTACCCAGTAAACCACTTACATCAAATTCCAGATCGATTGCTCTAATAGTTCACTTAAAATAGCACTTACAACTTTATGTGAATGAGGGAAGTGCCACGCCCGCTGATGCAATCTTGTCAAGTTTTATTTAATTCTGAAGCTTATAGTAACCGACACCTCTACACAAAATTTTATGAAGATTACTCTTATAGCACACTATCTATAGCATTAAGCGTATTTCGCTTATATGTGAGGTGCCACACCCACCGGCGCAATTGTGTCAAAATTTTGCAAGAAGACACCTTTTAGCAAGTATATCCGCCTTATTAAATTTCATAACGATTGCGTTGTTAGTTCGCTTTTTATAAAGTTTATAAATATTCTGGGCTATGCCACGCCCTTAAAATAAATTTTCAGTATATTGACGTGGCTTGTATTGTTGACTACTTTCAGTGGTATCATCCCTAAAATTTTGATGAAAATCGTATGTGAATTTAGAGTTATACGAAATCCAATTTTTTAATTATTAAGAAATGCCACGCCCACCTTTAAAATTCTACCCACTTTATGCGCAATTTAAAATTCACAAGATCTGTATCCGTGTACCAAATTTAATCACAATATCTTGCACAGTTTACGAGCAATGGCGTTATAAAACTTAAAATTTAGGGCTGTGCCACGCCCATCTAAGAGCCTTTGCAAACTTCAAACCTAGCCTAATCTTAATTTTGTTCTCATCTTCACCAAATCACCAAGTTTCATCAAAATCGCAGCAACTTTTTTTCAAAATGGACTTGGGTATATTTACATAGAGTATGGGCGGAAGGCGTGGCTGTGAACCGATTTCGCCCATTTTTATATGCTAGCAGCTTGCAAGAAGATGTGAGCTGTGTGCCAAATTTCATTGAATTAGCTTGCTCAGTTTTTGCGTAAACCTGATTTCAACAGACAGACACACAGACAGACAGACAGACAGACGGACACAGCTATATCGACTCAGGTGGTGACGCTGATCAAGAATATATACTTTTCCATACCTGCCACGCCCCCTTCTATGCGTTACAAACGGAATGACAAAGTGAATATACCCTCTGTGTGGGGTATAAAAATGACACTAGCTGTTTTGAAATGCAACACTGAACGTCGCCTTGCTACGCTGAAATTAAAATTAAATCTAAATCGAGCGTTACCCGTCGGCAGGTTTTCAGTCCATTTCATAAATTAAAGTGTGTTATAATTCTTGAAAGCGAGCAATCGTTGCCGATTTCCCGACCCTGTCCCAATTCTGTTGAACGCATAAGCTAAACCTTTTCTAATTCTACTACCGACCACTAGGAGGCACGACTTGTGATTTAAAATTAGAGCAAGCTGTATGGCCGGTAAACTCGTTTGGTTAAACGGTTTGTAGCCTCACGCGCCAGTACATAGTTTTTATTTCGAAAAATTGCTATAAAATGCTTTTGAACTGTTTATAAAGCATCGTAGACGCTAACACCGAAGTATTTCTTTCTTTTCATAGCATAAAAAAAAAATCAACGATAGGTGAAGTACAAAACTATTTGTTATCGTATTAAACAGAAAAAAGTGAGAGCAGTTTTTTTTTTTAAATGTGACTTTATCTTAATATTTGGGTGCATTACTTAAAACACGCATAAGGCCTCGCGTGACCTACAACGAGGTTTGCAAATTTAAGCAAAGTTGTGATACATTTTTATACCTTACACAGAGGGTAGGGGCAGTATAAGTTTACACGAGCGTTTTTCCAACGCGCGTCTTAACATAACATCAGCGTTAAGAGCCAACTAAGCTATGCATGGGCTAGCTTAAACCATGGTTTAATGATATTATTTAATATTAAACCATGGGTTAACCTACTCTGAAATTCGAACGAGAAGTTTGTCAAATGCTTAAGAATGCCTTACCAAACTTATGAATCGGTATGGACACAGTTGCAAACATATGGAATATTCCCACAGTTACATATATCATGTTTGTTATATTTTCTAAATAAACAGAGAGATCATTCACAAAATGATATTGAATGACATGAATTAGAATACTTAAAACAATAAAGAGTAATATTTACTGGTGGCTCATCGAGCTTTTTAGTTTTCCATACGATTAATTTGGGAAAGTATGCTTTATTAGGCAGTTGCGAGTATATCTCGAAAAAATACTAACGAAATATTACCTTCACGAAAAAATATCTATATACTTTTTTATAGAAAATGATCTTTCTAATCGGGTTGGCTCTGTTTGTGTAAGATATTTCTTTCAAGAGATTTAGAGACAAGTGCCTCGTAAAGCAAGATTTCCCTTACAAATCGTATGGAAAACTAAAAAGTTCACTGAACCACCAGTTACTATTAATATTATGACTCATAATATTAATAATTTCTCATAATATATGAGCTTAAATTGCAACAAAATTCTTATTGAGCTGCTACTATGACACCCGTTTGGAGAAAAAAAAAAAGATTCAATCTCCATACTATATGAAGACAAATATCCAGCTTGCAGGACAGTGATGTTTTTAAAATAGCTTGGTATCAAAATTAATAAGATACTTCGCCTATGTAGCGAAATTCGGTTTTATCTTGCTAGTACTAGATATAAAATCATTATAAAGAGACCGCATGTCTATTATGCCATATAAGTCACTTTATAGAGATGCAAGAGACAGAGCGGATGACTATGAATAGCATGGAAATGGATTCGAGACTGTTAATCGTATGTAAAAATTAAATTTGATAATAAAATAAAATTGAATGTATTTAAGTTTTACAATTTGCATATTAACTATTTTGCTAATAAAATAAAATTAAATAATATTCCACAAGACGGAATTCTTAAGGTCTTAAAGGTGTCTTTTAAATAGCTCAGAAAGATACTTTACAGAGCCTCTTGAAAGATAACAAAGAGGGGAAATTATCCTTATACTTGATATCTAATCAAGCCATAAATTTTTCAAGGAAAAACAGGATGAATTGGAGAAAAAATTTAATTTTATAGGGTTTAATTTTCCAAAAACAGGATTGATAACATAATACAATTTGTTGTCTTTTTTAAGCCGAAAAGAAAGTAAATGTTGTGCATGAATAATCAGAGTCTTCGTTCAGTCCAGTTCCACCTTGAGTTTCAACGAAATACTTGTCTTTCGCACTGATTTTCCGCAGCATGTCCGGTTTTGTTATTATCCAATTTAAAAAATCAATACACGACATGTTTAAATTAATCTTAGCGGTCAGAATGTCTTTCTACTTTTAACTGAGATTTTTCATTTGTCCTTTGTGATGGAGGCAAATACTTGCACCACAGAGGCGGACGTGAAGGGTAAACAAAGAACATGTTCGATATATAAAGATTTTTTGAAAAAGTTTTCACTGAAACACGACAAAAATAAGCCAAGGGCATAGCTCCTCTTATACAAACAAAATTTAAAAACGGTATATATATGTAATACCGGCAAAACTAGCTTTTGAAATACACTAGATTTTCTTAGGCCAAACTACTTCATTCGAAGCGTGTTAGGATGAACCAGTTTAGCCTAGGAGAAATTTAGTATGTTAGGGTAAGTGTTCAGGCTTCGTCCGCGACTCAAGGCTTACATCATCTAATACATATGCCCAACACTAACTTTGCGAAGGCCTTTGGACGCGGTTCACTTTAGTTCATCCAACGCCAGTTTGTTAGCGAAGCCCGTGTTTTACATAATATAGAGTTTGTACATAATATAGTTCATCCTAACATGCTTCGGCTGAACGAGTTTGTCTTAGGAAAAACTGATTTATGCTAAAAACTAGTTTGACCGGTAAAATAAACATACATAGCTATTTTGGACAATGCAGCCAAATTTTAAACAGACACTGAGAAATAGTTTGAAATAATGGTAGGCACATTTTGACAAGAGAACGTGGCACCCCCCATACAAGCTGAAACGTCAACGCTATACTAAGAGAGTGCCTTAAAATAATTCAAAGAAATTCCTTATGTCTACAAAAATATACTGACGGAGTCATATATGACAACAAAATCAAATTCCATACAAAAAAAGTAGCAATTGTTTGGACCGGCACTAGACAAAAAAAATTGGCGCTTTTGATGCAGTTTATACAGAGATTCTCACGCATTGATAAAAAGTCAAAAAACTTCATTACTTTACGTAACATATTTTATTAGTTTTTTATTTGCTTTTTAAATTAATTAGGATTCCAACGGCAATTTCTTTAACTACTGTCAATAAATTTGACACTTTTTTATTTAAAACTAGAAAATAACAGGTTAGGACTATGATGTATTATAAAACGTTAATACAAACAAAATAAATAACATTACTTCTGTATATTATTTGTGCTATACCACTACAAACATTCGTTTTGATCAACAATGTAAATATATAAATAATTTTTGGGACTTGCAAAGGAAAAAATGGCGAGCAAAAATGAGTTGATATTTGTAACGTTTGTATTAATTTGAAACAAAAATTAACAGTAAATGCAACAAAACTTTTAGTAAATGTAACAAAATTTACAGTAAATGTAACAAAATTTACAGTAAATGTAACAAAATTTACAGTAAATGTAACAATATTTACAGTAAATGCAACAAAATTAACACTAAATAAAAAAAATGAAAAAAAAACTAAGTTTTGTTAAATTTTCTTAGCCAAATTTGTTTTGAGTGATTAATCATAGTCTACACTTGAGTTAAATAAATTGTAAGCAAACTCTAACAGCTGTTTTAAAAAAGTCACTTATCACTTGTTGTGGGAATTATACATACACCACTCCGATTACTAAAAGAGTAACCATGTAATAATTAGGTCAAGTTTACTAAAATTATATGGAAAAAATGTGGTAGTACCACACAAAATGACATGAAAATCTATGGCGTCATCTCAGAGCTTATAACACAATCAAATTAAATTAGAAAATTTTATAGCTGCTCATTTAAACAATAGTTAACTTAAAACCAAAAAAAAGAAATACGTTACATGTTATTTAAAAAAAAAAAAAAAAAAAAATACAGTGGACCCTCGGTTAACGAACACCTCGCATAACGAACATTTCGCATAACGAACACATTTTTTTGGGAAAAAAAGTTTCGCTTAACGAACGAATTTTCACATAACGATCAACGAAAAAGGGGAAACCTTAATTGCATGTAAAATTTCTGTCTGTGTTTAGCATTCTGCAGACTCAACAGTTTCGCAATATTTGAGATAAAATATAATACTTAGTTTGCTACACGAACTGCTCTATCTACATTCACAATACACATTATAGTGCTCTCTGTGTTTAGCTTTTGTTTCATAATTGTGAATTTTGTTTTATTTTTGTGCATAATTGCATCAGCTGTGTTCGAAAAATTAACAAGACGTGTTGAAACATACAAATGTTCTATTTTTAAATTTGTTTTCATAAAAATTGAATAATGTTTTCGCTTAACGAACATTTCGCATAACGAACAAGATGCTGGAACCAATTGTGTACGTTAACCGAGGGTCCACTGTATAATGAAATTTTGGCCGGATAAACCGACTGAGCAAAAATATGTGCTTTTTATTAATACGACTGTTAAAGTAATGCTCAATTTACTATTATATGTATGTATGTATTTATGATTTTATGGAGAGGTCAGTGCAAGAATGAGAAACATTTATTCAAATTTACTTGCCACTATACAGAAATACTTGTAAAAAATTTAAAAATGTTAAATTGTAGAAGTCTGAAAAAACTAAGATTTTTCTCACAACTTTAAGTTAAGTATATAAGTATGTACATATATATAAGAATAGTAACTATATTGAGTCGCCATTACTAACCAATAAATATTCCTATATATATAAAATATATATAAATGCATAGTTTCTTCGATATAAATATTTAAGCACTTAATTTTACTGGTACTATTCGGAAGCGCCCACAAGTATGTAATCGCACGCATTTTCCGCAGCTGCTTTGCTGTCGATAACTTTGCTTCCATCCCTGAGTGCTAGCTGATAGGCAACTTCGAAGGCCTGACCCAAGGTCAAAATAATTTCTGTAGCTAAGTCCTTTGAATTGAAAAAAAAAAGAAAGTAAAATGCAGATAATGAATTAAGAATTTAGTACTATCTTTGTCAACTTACCATATTTGTGGCATTAAACACATGACAATAGTGACAGTCATTTTCTTTCGTAATGTAAGCAAAGTAACTGAGATCATCGGAATCCTGGCAGGCGCAATTAATGTTTTGTATCTCATGAACGCAAATTGAACGTTGCTGCATAGAAAAAAAAAATCGAGACTGATTAAACAAGCTTCATAAGGCAGCTAATGTATCGTTCCATATAATTTAAACACATTTACATTACCGAAACCATTTCCTACTACCTATTTGATTAAAGTGAAATTAAAACTAGTAAAGGTGTTATCTTCGGCCAGACCGAAACTCACATACCCTACACTACATTAAAAGTACTTTTTAAATAAATGTTGAGGAGGTTGAATACGTCGAAAATCATGTAAAAAGTTTCAAAAATGTTGGAAAGTGTTGGAAAAAACTGAAAATGTCAAAAGAATATGGGAAATGTTGAAAAGAATCGCCCACTTTTGTTTCAATAAATGATATTCGTGATTAACATGATCAAACCAAATTTTAGCACAATAGCTTGTATAGTTTGCGATATGTGCCGTAATTATTTTTAAAATTTAGGGCGGTGACAGACCCACTGGTGCAATCCACTCAGATTTTTATCCAGAAATAGCTTCTTACACCAAATTTCACTATGATTCCTCATATATTTCGATAGTTATGCCACTTAAGGTACTTTAATTGTATGGGAGGTGCCACGCCCACTGTTGCTATTTCGCCAGCTTTTGATTGATATATACCTATTACCCAGTAAACCACTTACATCAAATTCCAGATAGATTGCTCTAATAGTTCACTTAAAATAGCACTTATAACTTGTGAATGAGGGAGGTGCCACGCCCACTGATGCAATCTTGCAACCATTTAATTCTGAAGCTTATAGTAACCGACACCTCTACACAAAATTTTATGAAGATTACTCTCATAGCACACTACCTATAGCATTAAACGTATTTCGCTTATATGGGAGGTGCCACACCCACCGGCGCAATTGTGCCAAAATTTTGCAAGAAGACACCTTTTAGCGAGTATATCCGCCATATTAAATTTCATAACGATTGCGTTGGTTGTTCTCTTTTTATAAATATTGTAGGCTATGCCACGCCCTTAAAATAAATTTTTCAGTATATTGACATAGCTTGTATTGTTGACTACTTTCAGTGGTATCATCCCTTAAATTTTAATGAAAATCGTATGTGCCAATTTGGAGTTATACGAAATCCAATTTTTTAATTGTTAAGAAATGCCACGCCCACTTTTACAATTCCACCCACTTTATGCGAAATTCAAAATTCACAAGATCTGTATCCGTGTACCAAATTTCATCACAATATCTTGTACAGTTTACGAGGAATGGCGTCATAAAACTTAAAATTTAGGGCTGTGCCACGCCCCTTTAAGAGATTTTGTAAACTTGAAACCAAGCCTAATCTTAATGTTGTTCTCATATTTACCAAATCACCAATTTTGTAGTTTTCCCGTAAACTTGATTTCAACAGACAGACACACAGACAGACAGACAGACGGACATAGCTATATCGACTCAGGTGGTGACGCTGATCAAGAATATATATATACTTTTCCATACCTGCCACGCCTCCTTCGATGCGTTACAAACGGAATGACAAAGTGAATATACCCTCTGTGTAGGGTATAACAACAGTGCACAAACATCAACAGTTTAACATAAATCACACAACAAACAACAGTGAAATGCAACATAGAGAAAACAACAAGATTTTACAATCAACATATATTTGCATCACGGATAAAAAACAGCAACTCAACGTTGGACAAAAACAATAATTAGCACTCCACATAACACAAGAACAACACGTATCGTATAAATCACATTTGTATTTATATATTGTATTTTAGTTATTATATTTTATTATAATAAACCCCTTAAAAATGGAATTTTAGTGTTTCAACTTTTTTGCCCAGCCCCCGATTAAACAGTAGTGTTAAGTACATTGGAAACGAAGGAATTTATGCCCAAGATTGGACAATGGTAATTGCATTTGCAATACTACGATATAAAAATTGAGCACCGAACAGGAAGTCGCATGGAACATGTTGACACACTTAGTAGAGCAACATACGAAAAACCTTAGGAACCATCAATACGAATCGGAAAAATTTTATTTGGCAAAAAGTGACTGGCTTTTTAGCATGCAACTGCAAGAAAACCACATTAAAGAAATTGGTAAAAAAATATCTAAGGTGACGTAGACTTAAATAACCAATACATTACTATGAGTAGACGTTTATATAGGAAATGTAATAAAGAAACCAATGGGTAGTACCAAAGTTGTTAGGTTAAAAACTAACTGCGGAAGCATACGACAAGGCTTTGAGAAAGTTTTGAATAGAATACAATCTACACACTGGTTTTCACGAATGAGAAATCATATATATATATGAAATAATGTGTTGAGTGCGAAGGGACGAAAGTAGCGTTGATGGCGTTCAAAAACAATTCATCTGGAACATACCATTCCTTTTCCATTAAGTTCTCAACGAAACCAACATATTTTGCTCGTGATTGACGCCTGCACGAAATATGCTGTTTATCGAGCAATCAAAGTTTCCTCGGCCTACCAAGGAAAATTGTTCACATCGAAATGATTTCAACGGTATTTCAGAGATTGTAACATCAAACATATACAAAATGCGGTATGAACAACTCACGTACGCAGAACGCGTAAATAGTACTTTACTGTCAATGCTTCTGCCAATGACTGCAACTAATAAGTTTTGCGATAGAAATTTATGGTAGGGCATTGGGCAATAAATACAGCAACAAATTGAACTACACATAAAATACTTCAGAATTTTTGTTTGGCTTCTAACCACGAGACATTTTACAAAATTGTGTTCTTGAAATTTTACACAAAGAAGACAATATAATAAAAGTTGAAATGTGCCAGAGGCGACTAACGCCGCCTATCGAGTAAGCGAACACAGATATAAAACGAAAGAACGATATGTTTAGAAACATCCAAAATGAGCAACGTATAAAGTAGGTGCTAATTGGAAGCGAACCTGGAAGTTCTAGGCATTCAAGACAACTCGAACCAAAATATAAGGGTCCATTTGGCTTTGCGAAGGCTCTGCCTGAGAACCTTTTTGATTCTCATCGAAACAACAATCGTACGCAGCGAAACACGTGGTGGATAACAAAAGCTGAATACAGCTCTTAATATCTAATTCTTTGGTTTGCATGAACGTTATTTTAATAATTTTTTCCAAAAGTAAAACCTTTTTGCTGTTTCTCTCAACATTGCACTTGCATTTCAGCAATTTGTTCGTTATGAATAAGACTATTTCAGAAACTATAAGATAAGTAGTTGGTTTTCAATTAATTTATTTTTGAGCTGGTAAGAAGAAGGTATGCATGTGGTCTCCTGCACCAAATACGATTCCTACTGTATTTCCAATTTCACAATGAGGTTTAATTTTTTGCTTATTTTGATTTAGTTTCGGAATATGTTACTTTTTTCTGTATTTAAAGAAATTGTCTTTTTTCTGCCAGAAATATATTAACCATTACAGGTAGTCCCCGACTTACGACCGAGATAGGTTCCTAGTCATCGGTCGTAAGTCGAGTTTCATCAAAAAATAACTAAAGAAAAATATTACATACATACTGTACTACTAGTTCCAGCCATTTTTGGGATGATATAAAATTATTCACTTAAACAAACGTATTATTTGTACAGAAATAAATCGAATCCTTGTACATACTACTGTTTTTTTTTAAATTTTTTGTCATATACATATTTTAGGGACTCCCCGAAACTATTTTAAGCATTTTCTATGAAAAAAATTGAAAAAAAAATTGGTCGTAAGTGCGAATAGTCGTAAGTCGGGGACTACCTGTAATAGTAATTAGATTTGATCTAGAATTATTACCTCTTGTTTTGTATTTGCCTTTTTTGTTACGTCAATAAATTCCACACCACTTTGTGAGATTGCGAGGCAAACTAATAGAGATTTTTGTTGGTGTTGTTGTATTAAAACTGTTTTTTCTGTTTTATTTTTAAAGTTATTGTTGCGATTGTTGTTTTGAGTATTGGCGGTGTTGTAGACCTTTGGCAGTTGTTTTTGCTGTTTGTATTTAAGACTTTTATTTTCAATTGTGGTTTTTGGTATGGAAGACGTTGTTCTTGTTATTTTTGTAGTCGTTTTAATGAAATCATCACGCTTGAGTTTATGTATAGACTTACGAGTTGACTCGGTGCCACGTAAATCTCGAACTATCGTTGAGCCCAAATACTGAAATAACGGAAAATTTGTTAATCAACTAACAATAAATGTTTTAGTGAACAGATGCTTTGGGAAATAGATCTAGTTTTAAAGCTTAGAATTAAAAAAAAAAAAATAAATACAGGGTACCAATTCGAGTTTCCTATGTTAGCAGCTGTGTAAATTAGAAATGGATCACTTTCCCACCGCTCAACGCGTTGAAATTGTTCAATTGATTTACAGAAATAAAGATTCTGTACAAAAAGTGACTAAAATTTTACCTGAAGATTATGGCCAGTTTCATAGTCCTACAAATTTGAAGAGTGGAAGCGTTAGAGATAGGGTAATACATGTTCAACATCGTGACCGACAATATTGCTGTTGAAAATCTTCTCTAATAAGGCACATTTCCTCTCTCTGGATATGTAAATAAGGAAAATCTACATGAAATTGGAACAATTACCGTCTAGGAAGCATTGCGGTCAGGCGGCGTTATTGAGCCTTGCTTTTTGGAAATCGATAAAGGTCGTAACAGCAATAGCGATGAAACCAACTATTTTCGGCATGACGGCGCAACTTACCACACTTGCTCTTTTGCGTGAAATCTTCTCAGCTCGGGCTACTTCACATAAAGGTGATATCAACTGGCCGCCTAGGTTATACGATTAAAAGCCGATGTGAGGTCATCAAAAATTAACTATGAAGTATTGACTGCTGTAAAAATTTCAGAAGCGGCCATTTGATTGATATATTTTTGCATCTAATACTCCATTAATAAAACAATATCTGAAGATTTTCTTAAACTTGTGATCTGTTTCAGCTTAAGCATAAAAAGTTAATATTACTTTACTTACATAAACTTCATATTTGATATATTCATTGACAAGTGCTATTGCTGAATGCCGCCACTTGGTGCGCAAGTTCAGCGGTAACCCTAAAAGTAACTCTGATGGCGCTCGTATTTCCAGTGTTTGTGGAGTCAACTGTTTTTCAGTATTTGGTTCAGTCAATTTTGTTGTTGTGGTAGTTGTGGGTGGAGGAGGTGCAGGTCTGGCAAACAAAATTTATATATTTTAGTGATTTCTTACCTATGATCTGTTCTATATAAATATTAAAATTCTGCGCAAGCTCCTGCTCCTGTGTTTGAAATGTAACAAGTTGAAAAAAAAGTACTCGCGCAGGGGTTTAATAAATATAATGGAATTGAGTGCCATCTTACCGACTCTTATGCGATACATGACGTTGAGGTTGTGTGATATTCGGTTGCTGAATACATTTCTGAGGTGTAAATTTTATGCGACTTACATCGTTGGTTTCACACAAAAGAATTTTTGAATTATTCCCTGTGCTATTTGTAAGTTGATTATGCTTCTCACGCATATAAGCTAAAGATTGCAATATGCGACGACGATGTCCAAGTTTATTAATTTCCAGAACAGTTTGCAACTCAACGTCCCATACGCCACAAGCACTTTCTATGCTATTGTATAAATGCTTGCTATTTGTTTTCAAAGAATTATTTTGTAATTAAAAAAATATTAGACTTTAAACAAGAAAATTTTGTATACGTACTAAAAGCATTCAGTATATTCTGCTAAGTCAATGCTAAGGAGCCAGTTACTAAGTGTCGAAACACCCTGTTTTGATGCGGGATCAATTGAATTTTGCGATACATTTACCTGTGTATCAATCTGAACATATGGTTTGAATTCAGTTGGTGGTAGAGTTTCAACAAACTTTAACAATTTCGACGCATCATTAGCGCTAATATTCATCAGTTCAATTTCGTTGCTATCGAGAACGCCGTTCTGAAAATGGAATCAAATAATAAATTTTTTGATATTAAAAATTTGCTGAAATTAGGAATTTTCTTCATGTATTTACCACAAACATATAGTTGTCGTAACCGTTTTCAAATAAAATTCGTTCTAAATGCAGTAAACCAGCCTTGTGCAGACGTTTTGCTAGCTGACGACGTTCCAGCGGCAGATCTTTGTCATCAAAATCAAAGTCCAAGCTAAGTAACAAACGCGTTTCATTGCTTTGTGATGTGATATAGCAGTCGTCATCATTAAGTATACCGCCACCAAATGACTCAATTATCTCAGAAATTTTCTCCCAGGCTTCTTCTTCATTAAATGGACTCAAAATGCTGCTCTCAGCAGATGGACAGTATGAAGTACTGCTGGCATTTAAGTTCAATGCTATCGTGTCAATGCTATGTTGACCCTGTTGAGCTATAACGCTTTCATTACGTCGTTCCAAATATTTTTTAATGCGCTGCTGGCGACTAGTTGATTCATCAACACTCACTTGTTGCTGCTCATCTTCAGTGTTATTATTACCATTTTTTATATTGCTTTCATCATCAGTGGTCGTGTTTTTTGTCGATGTGTTACTTCGTTGTAATTGTGTTGTGTCGTTGTATTTTAGCATATGTTCATCATTATTCAAAAACATTGCTGATCCCTTAAAAAGACCGGCAAATGGATCGCCGTCACCAACATACTCCTCAACGTTGTCGGTGGTAGAAACGCTATCTGAATATGAAACACTCGAGCTCAATGATTCTGAAGAGCCATGGTGCGTATATGTATCTAGCTTGTGGTACTCTGCTGGTGATATTGACAATTCGAAGCAGCTAGCATAATCGAATTTTGCGACTGGAGGCGGTGATGTCGTTGACTCGACCATTTCAATTGCAGCACATTGGGAATGGCGTTTGTATTCTAGACTCAAAGGACGTATACGCTCATGTATAGTGTGTTCAGCTTGATTTACCGATGGCGGTGGATGTTCTGGGGTTGGCGGTTGCTGATAATTAGTCGGGCTGGATGGTAATATTTGAGTAAGCTGCGATTTTTCACTACTGTATGTGTCACTGCTGGTAACTGATAAGCACTGGTTATCGCCAAAAGAGCTGTAGTTAAAAAAAATTTAAGTTTTGCAATATAATTCAAAGAATTTCATAAATACCAGCTATCACGGTTTCTTTTAAGCTTTCTATTGGGATTATAAGATTTAAGTATTGGATTTACACACTCGCTGGATAACTTTGTTTGGTTATGTAATGCTGATATTAGTCGATTCGGAGCAGTCGATTGATTGTCATCGATAACGGCATTGTAATCGCACTCACGGCCATCAGTAACTTTCGTCAAAGACATTTCAACATATTGATCTGCACACGGATTACGTTGATCTAAAGGTTCACCTTTAAGAGAATATTAAAAGAGTCAAATATATGAAGGTTAATATACTTTAGATAAAATATGAAACTACAAATAACTGGAACTGGTTTACTTTAGATCTCGTTGCCCAATTTTTTTTAAGGGTAATACGGAGCTAAAAGCAAATAAAACAAAAAGAGAAATAAACGTCACTTGGATCTAGTTTCGGAGACATAGGCATCGGATGTTGCGGATATAGCTTTTGTAAAAATCATTAAAAATTGGGAACCCTTGAATGAATATAAGAAATATGGGTGACAATAAAATAGATAATTTAATTGCCTACAATAGCAAATCTTTGAAATGTGACGATTTTTTTAAAAATTTTGAGCAATTGGTTTTTTAAAACTTATTTTTTGCAAAAATTACATACCTACATTTTTTTTTTAAGTTGCTAAGAATGCTCGATGGTTTTGCTTTAAAATGAAGTACCATGTGTAGTTTTTTTTATCGCGCGGGCGATTTTTAATAAAAATTTGTAAATTTTATAATGAGAAACCTCTTTTCGTTGAATTCATAGAATAATTTTTTTTTGTTTTCCGATAAAAAGGGGATTGGTATGCAATAATTTCGAACAACTATTTTAAAGGGAATAAATTAAGCATTTTTTAAACACTAAAAAGGTTATAGGTCATTAAAAAATTTTTTAGAAAAAATATCGGCTTTTTTGATAAAAAATTTGACAAAATAACAGAAAAATCGTCATATATCCAAAACTACAGGTTAAATTTCATAAATTTTCTTTGTATTATTGTAGGCCATAAAATTATCTTTCGTACGACACATAGATTTTTTATATTCATTCAGGAATTATCAAAATTTTAATGATTTTTATAAAAGCCAGCTTCCGATGGCTATGTCTCCGAAACCACAGTCGAATGGCACATTTATCCTTAGAATTGAAAACCAAATAAAAAAAACTTGGTTTAACAAAAAATCGCCGGCTAAAATAAACTTAACGCAAATAACCTTCTAAGTGTCAATGTAAAATTGATTTTAATCGATTGAATCATTTATCTGCGTCGTAAACTTGACAGACTCTCTCGCAAACCTGTCTAAGAAGCTAAACACAACTGGGACGTGCGAAATCGTCCAGATATTTCCCATACGTCGATATTAAATAAATAATTTTTTCGCTGCAGACAACACTTTAAGTCAGGCAATATTTTAAGTCAAAGTCATAAGCTCTACTTAAAGTGTGAAAAAAATTTTTTTTCAAAAATATCTTAAACAAAGAACTATGATTTCACATTAACACTATAAATGATCCATACAAAAAAATGGGCGAATTTCGATAGGAGCGCATAGCGCCTCCCATACTAAGTGTAGAAATATGAAACCGGCAATTTTTTATTCAAAAAATAGTTCCAAATTTAATCTTCAAAGTAATTCCCCTCGCTAGCTACACATCTTTTCCATCTTTGAGGCAATTTATGGATTCCTCGCCAAAAAAATTCTTTGTTTTTTGAGGCTATCCATTCATCGAGCCATTTTTGCACTTCCTCGTAAGAATTGAAGTGCGAATCGTTGAGTGCGTGTCCCATCGATGAAAACAAATAGTAATCGGATGGCGCCATGTCCGGTGAGTACGGCGGGTGGGGCAGGGGCTCCCAGTTGTACGATTCTACCAAGTTTTTATTGACCGCTGCTCGATATGGCGATGCGTTGTCATCTTGGAATACAATTTTGTCATGGCGAAGTTGAAATTCGGGCCTCTTCTGACGTATAGCACGGTTCAAAGCGATCAATTGTTAATGGTAACGTGCACCAGTAACTGTTTCACCTGGTTTTAGTAGCTCATACCAAATAACACCACGCTGATCCCAGAAAATACACAGCATTGTCTTTCGGCCGAAGCGATTTGGTCTTGGCGTTGATTTGGGTCGTTGGCCGGGGCTCAAATATGATTTTTTTCGTTTGGGATTGTTGAAATAAATCCACTTTTCATCGCCAGTGATGATTCGATGGAAAAAACCTTTTCTGTTTTGCCTGGCGAGCAGCAATTCACAAGTGGTTTTTCGGTTTTCTTGCTGCCTGTCGGTCAGTTCATGTGGCACCCATCTACCGACCTTTAAAATTTTTCCCATGGCCTTCAAGCGCAAGGAAACGGTTTGTTGTGTCACATTAAGTTGTTCAGCGAGCTGTTGTTGCGTTTGACCATCATCTTCGTCCAATAATGTTTGCAATTCGGTGTCTTCAAACTTTTTCGGTGGCCGACCGCGCTCCTCATTTATCACATCAAAATCACCACTTTTAAATTTATTGAACCACTCATTGCACTGTGTACGACCAAGAGCATGCTCGCCGTAAGCTTCAACAAGCATTCGATGCGATTCAGAAGCGTTTTTCTTCAAATGGTGGAAACAGAAAATCAATGCTTCCCGCAAATGAGAGTTTTCAGGCACAAAATTCGACATCTTTACGAGCGGAAAAAATGCGTTGTTGTATGAAACTTGACAAATTGTGAACTGAATATTGTTGACAGATGACAGAATGAACAATTAAGACATTTGGTGCGGTTCGGAAGCTCTTACATATTCGGCTATCGATCGCTAGATGTCATTACCAGTTTCATATTTGTACACCTAGTACAAGCAAAATTATAAAATTGCTGCACTAAAGGGTCTTTAAGTAAATGTTATCAAATTAAAAATGGACATGTTTGATGAAACTAGCCAAGTTGGTGTGTGGAAAACACTTTTTAACAAAAATTGAAGACTTACGCTCACCTTTACTTTTAACCCCTTGACGTATCAATTAGCGCAACGAAGTTCGCTTCCAACTGTTCGCACACAATTTTACATTATTAGCTGAAAATAACGGGAAAATTTCAATTCTCTTTTCTTTGTACCACGAGTCAGACTCGTGGAAATACGTCAAGGGGTTAATGCGGTGTAGAGCAATAAACTTTTGGCAAGACCAAAGATAATATCTTACTAGATTTTTCATTCAAGCATACCCCTAAATATTCGAATGTGTCACAAATACCCATTTTTAAGTGTATATTTAAGTAAGTTTTTTAATAAAAAAAAAGTTAATGATTAATTTCCAATCGTCTCAATGCAAGTCAATTGAGTTGCTTTCTAGAACATTTAATTTTTGGTTCGGCAACTTACTAGGTGTTTTCCTTAATTTACTTAACGTCACTTCTATTATTTTAAGCATTCAAATTTTTGAAAAAAAGGAAATTATTAATAAATTAATTGTACATATATATCCTTACTGTTTGATAAACTCGTGAGATTTGTGCCCTGAACTTTTCCTGTTGTGCCGGACCGAGCTAGAAAAATATATTCATATGAAACCGGGTCGGCTTGACCAATGTGATGTCGCTGAAGCTGTTCAGCTCGTTTGCGTGTACCTTTTTGCATTGCGGTGGAGGAGTCATAGTCCAGACTCTCATTATATATTCTTGGTGAATAACATGTGCTGTCGTTTGAGGGACTGCGTTGCTGCATTTCCGGCAGCGCCATTGGCTGTTTCCGACGCATATTGAATTGATATTGCTGATGATTTGGCGAGTTAAAATTTAAATTTTGCTGTAGAGCATTGTTGTGTGTTGGTGAAATTGATAAATTTCGACGAGGTGGTTTTTTTGGCGGTGCACTGTTTCCGCTACTATGTCCAATTTCAACACTGGCACCTGCCGCCACCACCTGGCAGTGAAGAAGTTGGTGAAGTAGTTGAGATTTTTGAAGTTTTAATCGGTTGCATTTTTAAATAAAATTCTGAAAAATTACCGGTTGAAGAACGTGAACGTGGTGACACAGACGCTGGCTCGTAACTGCTCATAGAGGAAGACGGACTTACAGTTGCTATATCGCTACAAGAAGTACAAAGAAAAAGTTAGGTCAAAATAAAGGCTTACAACTCTATGGCAGCAATAGGTGTAAATATGAAAGAGGTAAGCATTAGCAACTAGTTTTTAAAAAGTTTGAACTAAAATAAAAAAAATATAGTATATCTTGTAGAACAGTTTGTTAAAAGAAACCGAGATAGGGGCAGGTAATCGTAACAAAAAAATATATCAACAATTTTATTAAAAGTGATTTATATACAAGAACGTACATGTCAACATTTCCTTCTATTATCGCAATCAACAAAATCATAGTGAAAATCTTTTAGACAAAGACATGCTTGAAATGAGCAATCCAAAAGTGAATACAAGCAAGTAAAGGTGTTATATACACTGCGTTAACAGCAAAAGTAAGTCATAAATTAAAAGGTTATTTTTTCAATTACACTATATGCTCCGAATTGTGCTTCGTGAGTACACGTACCCACTTTGAATATGGCAACATTTACTTAAATACTAGGTGTACAAATATAAAACGGTAATGACATCTAGCGGTCGATAGCCGTATATGTATGAGCTTCCGAACCGCACCAAATATCTTAATTGTTCATTCTGTCACCTGTCAACAATATTCAGTTCACAATTTGTCAAGTTTCATACAACAACGCATTTTTTCCGCTCGTAAAGATGTCGAATTTTGTGCCTGAAAACTCTCATTTGCGGGAAGCATTGATTTTCTGTTTCCACCATTTGAAGAAAAACGCTTCTGAATCGCATCGAATGCTTGTTGAAGCTTACGGCGAGCATGCTCTTGGTCGTACACAGTGCAATGAGTGGTTCAATAAATTTAAAAGTGGTGATTTTGATGTGATAAATGAGGAGCGCGGTCGGCCACCGAAAAAGTTTGAAGACACCGAATTGCAAACATTATTGGACGAAGATGATGGTCAAACGCAACAACAGCTCGCTGAACAACTTAATGTGACACAACAAACCGTTTCCTTGCGTTTGAAGGCCATGGGAAAAATTTTAAAGGTCGGTAGATGGGTGCCACATGAACTGACCGACAGGTAGCAAGAAAACCGAAAAACCACTTGTGAATTGCTGCTCGCCAGGCAAAACAGAAAAGGTTTTTTCCATCGAATCATCACTGGCGATGAAAAGTGGATTTATTTCAACAATCCCAAACGAAAAAAATCATATTTGAGCCCCGGCCAACGACCCAAATCAACGCCAAGACCAAATCGCTTCGGCCGAAAGACAATGCTGTGTATTTTCTGGGATCAGCGTTGTGTTATTTGGTATGAGCTACTAAAACCAGGTGAAACAGTTACTGGTGCACGTTACCATTAACAATTGATCGCTTTGAACCGTGCTATACGTCAGAAGAGGCCCGAATTTCAACTTCGCCATGACAAAATTGTATTCCAAGATGACAACGCATCGCCACATCGAGCAGCGGTCAATAAAAACTTGGTAGAATCGTACAACTGGGAGCCCCTGCCCCACCCGCCTTACTCACCGGACATGGCGCCATCCGATTACTATTTGTTTTCATCGATGGGACACGCACTCAACGATTCGCACTTCAATTCTTACGAGGAAGTGCAAAAATGGCTCGATGAATGGATAGCCTCAAAAAACAAAGAATTTTTTTGGCGAGGAATCCATAAATTGCCTCAAAGATAAAAAAGATGTGTAGCTAGCGAGGGGAATTACTTTGAAGATTAAATTTGGAACTATTTTCGCAAAATGAACGTGTTTTTTTGAATAAAAAATTACCGGTTTCATATTTGTACACCGTAGCTCCCTTGCATGGGAAATGCCACGCTCTCTTTCTCGAAAATCTTCAACTTTTTGTCTGATGCTTAGCCGCATTATTTTCTGTATTTTTAAGATTTTGTGGTTTCACTTCAAATAATTCTCTCAGTGTAGCGATTTGAAGTTTTGTTTTTTCTATGGAGAGTGCCATCAAGTACTTGTCTTGTCATTCTTATTATTTGTTCGAAATTAGGTTTCATTGCCTCAAATAATTGTCTCTACATAGCATTTTGAAGTTTTCGTTTGTATGTGAAGTGCCACGCCCTCTCATCGAAATTCGACAATTTTTTTCCCAGAGTTTATTTAAGTTTTTCCTAGTATTTTTGAGATATTCGGTCACATCAAATAATTTTCTGAATAGAGCGTTCTAAATGTTTTACTTGTAGGGGCGGTAGGCGTGTCCGTGAATCAATTTCGTTCATTTGCAATCTCAACAAGGTTTTTTGAAGGTGTGGCCCGTGTGCAAAATTTAATCGGAATCATGATTTCCTGAGACAGATGGTTAAATCATAATCGAATCAGTTGGTGACACCGATCAAGAATATATGTATATATAGTACTTTTCTATAACTGTTACGATCTCTTCTATGCATTACAATATACCTTCTGTGTAGGGTATAAAAACCCAGCTGTAGGTGCAGTTTCACCGAATAAGAAAGGCAAAAAAATGCTTGGCCCAAAACTTTTAAATTGTTTTTGAAACATCATTAAATTCTTTGTCAAAAGATTTATCATTGATATTATCTGATTTCTTCGAGTTGGCTCACTTGCCATATGCAAATAAGTAATAAATAATTGGTTGCTTATTAAGAAATAAATTCACAATTACAGTTAAAGAAAATAAAATAAAATAAGTGCAGTTAATATAGCGCATAATACATGAGGGCTGATTTGTAACATCAAAGTGGTAACAAGAATCTTATTTAAAAAATGCATGTTTTTAAATGAAAATTATAAATGTGTTTTGCTGTTGCATGGCAATAAAGTTCTTGCTGTGATGATAATGATGATGATGATTATTATGCAGTGTATCCAACTCAATAACAAATAGTTGAAGCTTAACCTCAGATATGTTCAGTGTACAAGCATTGCGCTGGGAATCGGCTCTGTTATTTCTACTGAATATGAAATTGAATATATTTATCGATCAATTTGTAAAGCCCTGATAAAAGAAAAACAGCGTGAGTGTAGGATCGAATAAAAATTTTGGAAACATCTGAAGTACAAACGGAATAGTTACATTAAGTTTCATAAAATTGATGAAAATTCGTTTTAATCAGGGGAGACGGTTCTTATTTCTTGGAGCCTTGCATCGTAATTTAATCTTTTATATATACTTCTCAAGTTTGTTTCGATGAGATTGTGAGGCTCTAAAATACCGGGTAAACCAATTTGTCCTTCGTGAAGTAAATTCAAAACTAGTAAAGGTGTTATCTTCGGCCAGGCCGAAACTCACACACCCTACACTACATTAAAAGTACTTTTTAAATAAATGTTAAAAAATGTTGAGGAGGTTGAATAAGTCGAGAATAATGTAAAAAGTTTCAAAAATGTTGGAAAGTGTTGGAAAAAACTGAAAATGTCAAAAGAATATGGGAAATGTTGAAAAGAATAGAATAGAAATGAAAAACATGAAATATGTCACGCCCACTCCTACAATTCCGCCCACTTTTGTTTTAATAAATGATATTCGTGATTAACATGATCAAACCAAATTTTAGCACAATAGCTTGTATAGTTTGCGATATGTGCCGTAATTATTCCTAAAATTTAGGGCGGTGACAGACCCACTGTTGCAATCCACTCCGATTTTTATCCAGAAATACCTTTTTATAAAAAAACTTCTTACACCAAATTTCAGTATGATTGCTCATATATTCCGATAGTAATGCCACTTAAGGTATTTTAATTGTATGGGGAGGTGCCACGCCCACTGTTGGTACTTCGCCAGCTTTTGATTCATATATACCTATTACCCAGTAAACCACTTACTTCAAATTTCAGATCAATTTCACCAATAGTTCACTTAAAATAGCACTTACAACTTTATGTGAATGAAGGAGGTGCCACGCCCACTGATGCAATCTTGTCAAGTTTCATTTAATTCTGAAGCTTATAGTAACCGACACCCTTCTATGCGTTACAAAAGGAATGACAAAGTGAATATACCCTCTGTGTAGGGTATAAAAATGTAGAGTTTGAGTAAATTTTTGTTTTATTATATCATTTAGACCTGCCCATCATGTAGGAAATACATCATTCAAATGTCCGCTATGAGATATTCTTTTAAGTAAATTTTGAATAACTTTTCTTCAAAATTCGGTCTGTAACTTGGCCAAGTTAGATCTGCTATAGGTTTGAGATTTGTTTTGTTAATTCCATCTTTTGCGTAGCTATACAAGAAAAAGCCAAACCGCATAAAATTGCACTTGGAGGCCAACTGATACCAACAAATCTCAGAATTACGTATCTTGAGAACTATTCGAGCAATAACTCAAAACTAGTCGCGTTGTAGGGCACATAACACCGTCGTGCTAAAAACCATACATCGTCTAGATTAAAATTTACAATTACAGGCGAAAAAAGTTGGTTATCCTACGGCGTACCATAGAGCTTACCTTTGATGGTAACGTCGCTTCTTTAAGGAACGTGGCTTAGGTAAAATCAACATTCTTGTAGAAAATTCTAACACATTGATCGGTAGTTAACGATCCATAATGTTGAATGGCTGACCTTTAACTAAAAAAGTTTCACCTTGGATGAAATATACGTTTGACAGCTGCCAAATGACAGTGCTGCACTTTCCGAACCACGAAACGAATAACCCCTTAGTTCTAATTATTTCACTAAAACTGTTTCTAATTTTTTTGAAGGATCTTTGTAGGGACTTTTTTTTTGCTCATGAAGTTAACATGAAGCAACGCCAAGCACACCAGCCCAAATGTGCGAACGCCGTAGTCTGAATTTCATGTTAATTTTATTACAAAAGTTTGGCCATGGTGATGATGATACGTAATAATTTAGTCAGACATAGAAATTTGTGTATGGTAAAATAAATGCCCTATAGACTTGAATTTCAAAAATAATTACTTTGACTGCGTACGCAGTTTTTTTAAATGTGTCGTATAGGTTTGTCACTGAGCGAAGTATCGAAGTTTTTAATGGGAATATCCCGTGTACTAGGTGTACAAATATGAAACCGGTAATGACATCTAGCGGTCGATAGCCGTATATGTATGAGCTTCCGAACCGCACCAAATGTCTTAATTGTTCATTCTGTCATCTGTCAACAATATTCAGTTCACAATTTGTCAAGTTTCATACAACAACGCATTTTTTCCGCTCGTAAAGATGTCGAATTTTGTGCCTGAAAACTCTCATTTGCGGGAAGCATTGATTTTCTGTTTCCACCATTTGAAGAAAAACGCTTCTGAATCGCATCGAATGCTTGTTGAAGCTTACGGCGAGCATGCTCTTGGTCGTACACAGTGCAATGAGTGGTTCAATAAATTTAAAAGTGGTGATTTTGATGTGATAAATGAGGAGCGCGGCCGGCCACCGAATTGCAAACATTATTGGACGAAGATGATGGTCAAATGCAACAACAGCTCGCTGAACAACTTAGTGTGACACAACAAACCGTTTCCTTGCGTTTGAAGGCCATGGGAAAGATTTTAAAGGTCGGTAGATGGGTGCCACATGAACTGACCGACAGGCAGCAAGAAAACCGAGAAACCACTTGTGAATTGCTGCTCGCCAGGCAAAACAGAAAAGGTTTTCTCCATCGAATCATCACTGGCGATGAAAAGTGGATTTATTTCAACAATCCCAAATGAAAAAAATCATATTTGAGCCCCGGCCAACGACCCAAATCAACGCCAAGACCAAATCGCTTCGGCCGAAAGACAATGCTGTGTATTTTCTGGGATCAGCGTGGTGTTATTTGGTATGAGCTACTAAAACCAGGTGAAACAGTTACTGGTGCACGTTACCATCAACAATTGATCGCTTTGAACCGTGCTATACGTCAGAAGAGGCCCGAATTTCAACTTCGCCATGACAAAATTGTATTCCAAGATGACAACGCATCGCCACATCGAGCAGCGGTCAATAAAAACTTGGTAGAATCGTACAACTGGGAGCCCCTGCCCCACCCGCCGTACTCACCGGACCTGGCGCCATCCGATTACTATTTGTTTTCATCGATGGGACACGCACTCAACGATTCGCACTTCAATTCTTACGAGGAAGTGCAAAAATGGCTCGATGAATGGATAGCCTCAAAAAACAAAGAATTTTTTTGGCGAGGAATCCATAAATTGCCTCAAAGATAAAAAAGATGTGTAGCTAGCGAAGGGAATTACTTTGAAGATTAAATTTGGAACTATTTTCGCAAAATGAACGTGTTTTTTTGAATAGAAAATTATCGGTTTCATATTTGTGCAAAAAAAAAAAAAGGAGGTTAAGTTGCAAATATATGTGTGCTTTGGGCGCAATATGGTTGATGATATTGTGTTTGTAAAAACCGAATATTTGCCAAGGCTTACTTCTGTGAGGTGTTTATCGAATCAACTTCAACTCCGACATCACATTCAAGCAACATTTTGCCGTCATTGTAGATTCCGTGTTTGTAGTGGGTGTTGTTGCTGCCGCCGCCACTGTAATGCTGTTGCTGCAGTGAGTGCGAATGTGAATGATTCAACAGATGGTTGTTCGAATTAAAATGTAAGTAGTGATGATTTTTGTGAACACGTTTTTGATGTGATTGATATGGCTGCTGTTGACGCTTTCGTAGTTGCTGCAACTGAATATCATTGTCTATCGAATTTCTCCATTCGCTTTTAATTACGCCGATAATACCTTTTGTGACGTGTGCAGGAAATTCCTTGAGTATATCAAGCGCTGTGCGACCCTCAACATCGGTGCAGTTTAAATCGATACCCGCACGTAAAAGTGTACGTACCACAGATTCTTTGCCGCATAATGCTGCTTCGTGCAATGCAGTGCCCGACGCAGTGCGCATATTAACGTTAACACCAGCTGCCAGCAGCATTTCAACGATACTTTTATGCCCATTGCGACTTGCAAGATGAAGGCAAGTGTGCGTATATGTTAGTTTATTCGGGTTCATGTTGTTCTCATAATAGGGTGTCAAAAGCTCGGGATGAGCACGTATAAGTATTTGCACAGCCTGAAGACGTCCATATTGCGCAGCTAGATCAAGCGGTGTTTCGTTACGACTGTTGCGCACATTTGGATCAGCGTCTTGCAAGAGCAATGCACTCAGTGCTCCAATATGACCGTGTTGAGCAGCGCAGTGTAGCGGTGTCTCATTTTCAACTGTCTGCATTTACAATAGTGCAGCAGAAATAAAGAGAAAGAGAGGAAAAATAAACAAGAACATCGTCAGTCTCACATTCCCAAAGATGGAAATTGATCTAAATATCAAGAAAATATCAAGTCAAGACTATAACTAAAGATGACATTATGACACATTGTTTGTAAGTTATCTAAATGAAATGAGTTTTTTGTTTGGAAGATTTCATAACGTAACGTTATACTTATGGGGCATGTCAGGTCATCCGGGACAGGTCTGCCCAAAACTTAGCACTGTGGAAAAATGTTTTTTAAGGTTTTAACTTGGTCGTATGCTCAAGAGCTTTCATATGTTTTCGAATTTCAATATGGCGGCCGAAAGTTGGAGGCAAATCAAGTGTCTAGCAAAAAAGGGGTGGTGAATATAAATATTCGCAACCGATCTGGTCATATCTTAGTTTAAATTGTAGCTGATGGTGGCCGAGTTTTTTTTATAGTCAACCGATTTGCATGAAATTTGATATACGGGGGTCTTGCAAGTCACTGATTACGAACCCGAGGCCAAAATTGCCAAACTGAAGATGGCAGATCTATAATTTGGGCTATTTAGTTTCAGCATCGGGTCCACCATCTTGGATTTTAAACATATAACCTCAGATTGGTATTGAGTCCCCGAATACCAAATTAGGTGGAAATCGGTTGATTTTTGAACCATACGTCCGCCATATTGGATTCGCTATTTTGAGTTTGGTAAATTTGATCTTGGATTCGTGATCAGTGACTCCCTTATACTAAAATTTGTACAAATCGCTTAGTTTTCAAAATTTCGGCGACTCTAATGGATTTTTGGCCGCTATATTGGATCTGGCATGTTTGATTTTGTCAACTTACCTCACCAGATATTTAGAGGCATCCATCAGCTACAATTTGACTCAAGATATGATAAGATCGGTTGCGAGTTTATATTTTTACAAAATTTTTTGTTCGACACTCAATTTTCCTCCGGCTTCCAACCGCCATATTGAATTACAAAAACACCCGTTCTCATATGAAAGCTCTTCAGCAAAAGAACATTTCGAAACCTTAAAAACGTTTCTTTCCGCAGCGCTCATTTTTGGGTAGAACTCTGTGCCGGTTGGCCTGGATTGTCTCTAATATAATTTACGAAATAACACTGAAATAATACCGTCCAACTGTTTCTTATACGATATTCAAATGAGCTTAAAAATCCGTTGTTTTACTTACATAACACACGCAGTTGAGACATATTGAAATAATAAAAAACGCAATACGTACAATATATGGCCCATTCTATACCAAATCGACAACTTTTTCGGTCACCCCCTTCAATTTTTTCAAAATTTTATGTTTTTGAGGCTGATAGGAAACGCATTCATGATTTTTTTTGACTATCCATTTTAATGATATGAATTTTTACAAAAGTTAATTTTTTTTTAAAATTCGATTTTTTATTTAAAAGCTGATAACTTTGCGAAAAAATGCAAATAGAAATTTTGATTAATTTTCGAGACAAAATATTCCATTGGTAAGTACTTTAGATTGATGTAAGCAAAGTGGATTTTTGGGTGCCCATTTGGCGTCATCTCTGTCATTGAAAACCACAACAACGCGGAATTTATGAAGAGCGATCAAAAATTATAGTAGGTCTACTAAAAAATAATAAGTTGTCTTTTAAACACCTCAGAAAAAAACATAACCAAGTCTCATGAAAGGTAATATAGAATAAATGAACATGGTTTTATACTTCATGGGCCAAGTGACTCTTATAAGCCCCTATAAAGAATTTATGTATATAATATGTTCTCTTTCTACTTGTCTTTAAAAGGCCTGTAAAAGATGCTATACGACTTTTTTTTGCTACTAGGGCATCTTGGAATTTAGGTATTAATATTTGTTTATTACTAATTACACAATGAAGCTATTGGGAATTTGTTCAGTAATATACTTCAGGGTGGGTCAAATAAATCAAATGTGTTTTTTTTGAATCCGACACACTAAAACTTATTCCTAGGTACCTCTAGAAAGTACTTACCAAATCTGAGCTCTTAATATTAACGGGAAGATTATGCTCATCATAGTTTTCCATTTTTAATTTAGCCTCATATAAAAATGGTCATATCTTATCACCAATAGATTGTTAAACCAGTTGCATTGCCAATATTTATAGGAAATTAAACGCTCTACAAAAATGATCTCAAACACTTTTTTCATTAATCTTACCATTTGAAAGATATTCAAGGTCAAAGATTGAAGTATTTTAAGGAAAATTATTTTTCTGTTTTGAATTTTTTAACTTACTAAAAAATAATTATTGTCAAATGAGCTTCAATTATTTCTATAGGAAATTGAACGCTCTACAAAATTGATCTCAAACACTTTTTTCATTTATCTTACTATTTGAAAGATATTCAAGGTCAAAGATTGAAGTATTTTAAGGAAAATAATTTTTTTGTTTTGAATTTTGTAACTTACTAAAAAATAATTATTGTCAAATGAGCTCCAATTATTTCTATAGGAAATTGAACGCTCTCCAAAAAAAAGGTCTCGAGTGGTTAATCAATTATTCTAACCATTTAGAAGATATTTGCAGTAGAATCCCAATGCCTATTGATTTTAATATTTATTGAAAACTAAGGGCTCTCAACTTATGTTGATTTCTACAAAAGCCGTGTTCACCACTTCACACTATTTTATACTATTTTGATTTTCATACGTCCTGGCCGTACGATACAGAAACTACGACTTATTATCCGACCCGAAAAAGTCGGAAGAAAAATTGTAACATCTGAGGGCGCTATCACATTTGATTTCCTTTAAAAAAAGTATAAAGTAGTAATTACGTTTTAGTCTTAAGCGACAGGATCGTTTTTTTCGTGGCCAACGCGCAATTTAGCATAACTTCAGTGTTAATAAAACGCAACGCACGTTGCAACGCACGTTAAAAAATCTCGCATTGAAACGTGCGTTACCTAACGTGAGTCGAAAAAACCGCTAGTGTGGCTCTTGCCTTAACAGGTGGCAACACTAATCAGCTGCTACTCGTTGTTTAGTTTCAATTTAATTTGTGAATTGTTCGGTAGAGTTTTAAGTTTAATTTTAAATTTCTTCATAATTATGTTTAGTAAATGTGATTAATAATAAAAATATTTATCTTCGTGAACTCTAAGTGTAAATTTAAACAAAGATTTCATTGAAAGTGCAAGAAAATGCAAAATCTCTTGCAAAGCGTTGCCGGCAGCAGAGCTGCGCACCGCAATTGCGGTATTTCGTTGTTGTTTCTTTTTATGTAAATTGATTAGATTTGTTTTATTTGCACGAAGAGAAAACAAGACGCGCTAAATATTACGCGAATATTTGTTTCAAATTATGTGAATATATTTTTCTAAATTTTGAGTGTTTGTTTATTTTGTTAGATTTATCGTTGCAAATAATTGAATAGTGAGAGTGTAGTTGTTGTTAAGTTGCAGCGTTCTTTCAATGCCCCTATAAGCAAAAGCTCTCGGAGCTTTTTGAAGAAGCTTAAGCTCCAACAGGTAAGTGCTTCTTTCTGATTGCATTACATTTTACGTACATATAACGTACAGATTTAAATTGCTTTTTGGCTTGACCTCCTTGATTTGCTTTTAAAATTATGTTTTCAGCTTTATTTTGATAAAAAAAAAGGAAACTGCAAATATTTTTACGAATTTTTTTTTTCGCAAGCTAATGTGGATCAAATTTTGAAACTTTTAGTATATTGTCTCTGTATATTATAGTCTGAGAAACAGCGTTGCATTTTCAATGTCGTTTCCTCGCGCTTAATTGACAGTTTAAGTACGGCTGATAGTGGAAACTAGCGTCGGTCGGTAGTTTATCAATAAATATTAAAATCAATAGGCATTTGGATTCTACTGCAAATATCTTCTAAATGGTTAGAGTAATTGATTAACCACATGATACCTTTTTTGTAGAGCGTTTAATTTACTATAGAAATAATTGAAGCTCATTTGACAATATTTATTTTTTAGTAAGTTACAAAACTCAAAACAAAAAAATAATTTTCCTTAAAATACTTCAATCTTTGACCTTGAATATCTTTCAAATGGTAAGATTAATGAAAAAAGTGTTTGAGATCATTTTTGTAGAGCGTTTAATTTACTATAGAAATAATTGAAGCTCATTTGACAATATTTATTTTTTAGTAAGTTAAAAAATTCAAAACAGAAAAATAATTTTCCTTAAAATACTTCAATCTTTGACCTTGAATATCTTTCAAATGGTAAGATTAATGAAAAAAGTGTTTGAGATCATTTTTGTAGAGCGTTTAATTTACTATAGAAATAATTGAAGCTCATTTGACAATATTTATTTTTTAATAAGTTAAAAAATTCAAAACAGAAAAATAATTTTCCTTAAAATACTTCAATCTTTGACCTTGAATATCTTTCAAATGGTAAGATAAATGAAAAAAGTGTTTGAGATCATTTTTGTAGAGCGTTTAATTTACTATAGAAATAATTGAAGCTCATTTGATAATATTTATTTTTTAGTAAGTTACAAAATTCAAAACAAAAAAAAATAATTTTCCTTAAAATACTTCAATCTTTGACCTTGAATATCTTTCAAATGGTAAGATTAATGAAAAAAGTGTTTGAGATCATTTTTTTAGAGCGTTTAATTTCCTATCAATTTTGACAATGCAACTGGTTTAACAATCTATTGGTGATAAGATATGACCATTTTGATATGAGACAAAATTAAAAATGGAAAACTATGATGAGCATAATCTTCCCGTTAATATTAAAAGCTTAGATTTGATAAGTACTTCTTAGAGGTACCTAGGAACTAGTTTTCGTGTGTCGGATTCAAAAAAAAAACATTTGATTTATTTGACCCACCCCTAATGAACTTGTGTTAATTTGAAATACGGTTAGTTCTCCGGCGGATAATATATTAATATACACTTAGTTTCTTCATGAATAAAGGGTAAGCAGATGACAGTAGACGTGATCTTTAGAGTCTCCTTTATTTAGGTATTCAAGTACAAATGGCTTCAAAATTAACAAAAATTCTGAAGAACTTTTCGGCACGAATAAATTTGGCTAACACAGACCGCCAAAATTTTGCCAAACCTATTACATGGTAACAAGAATAAACTTTTTATGAAAGGTTCTTAATGCGCGATGGCTCCAGTGCTCGAGATTTTCTCTCACTTAATACATGGTGCTAAAATCTAGGTTTTTCGAGTTATAGAGGTTCCGTTACATCCAAAGGTTATTTTTTCTTGTGAAACCATTAATGGGCTTATAGGAAAAATCTTAAGTTAAAATTAAAAAAGTTCAACTCATTTCTCGATTTTTTGAAAATGAAATGCATCATAAAACTAACTGTAGCTAAATTTATAGCTTCATGGGTGGTCTGTATTTTTATGTTTGTGTTGTCCGAGCTCCACAGCAAACTGAACAGCTAAGAAG